>CP136064.1:25504736-26104736 GCA_032622095.1 Siphonodentalium dalli
ACTTCCAGGTCTATAAAATCATTGTTTATGAATGAAGTATCGTATAATCTAATGCACAAAACAAGAAACTCATCTGACATCAAATTTTAAGTTATTCGCCACCCCCCCCCCCCCCCCTGTGGGTTTTCTCGATTCCTTTAAGTTATTCGCCACCCCCCCCCCCCCCCTCACCAACCATCCAATTCAGATTGCTGATTTTTGTTCGCAATTCCACTTCCAGTTCTATTAAATGATTGTTTATGATTGACGAATTGTCTAATCTAATTCACGAAATAAGAAGCTCATCTGACATCCAAGTTTTAAGAATAAAGTTATTCGCCATCAGGGGGGGGGTGGAAAAAAAATTCCGGCACGTATGCCGGGGTGGGTGGGTGGTCAAAGCCACCAACAAGCAATTTTTTCCGCAACTAAATAAAAAAATTCCTGCTTGTTTTTTAGTGTTTTTGGCAATGAGTTGGGCGTCAAACCCACTTTGAATGAGAGAAATAATGTAATTCTAACTGTAAACTGACTGCAGGCAGTTATCGTGTTGTATTTTGTTGCAAATTTTGAAATCCAAGATGGCCGCTGGCAGCCATGTTTTTTTGGCCGAATGACCTCAAAATGACTCATTCCTATTTACATGTCCATGTTAACATCCATGATAAATAGTATGCACAGAAATTCATATACAGCTGTTTACAGTGAACTTCCCCCCGCAAATCTCTGTTTTAGTGTTAAAAGGGGGGGTGGGTGTCAAAAAATGGTCGGAAAAAACTGCCGAAAACGGGTGGGTACAAAAATGATCGAAAGGGAAAAAATGCCATACGTGCCTGAAATTTTTTTCCGACCCCCCGCCTGACCCCCCCCCCCCCCCCCCCCCCCCCCCCCAGCTTTATAAAATGATTGTTCATTATTGAAGAATCGTCTAATCTAATGCACAAAATAAAAAGCTCATCTGACATCCAAGTTATTCGCCACCCCCCCCCCCCCCCCCCCCCCCCACTCAACCAATTCAGATTTCACATTTGTTCGCAATTCAACTTCCAGTTCTATCAAATGATTGATTATGATTGCAGGATCGTCTAATCTAATGCAAAACAATAACAAGCTCATCTGACATCCACATTTTAAGAATAAAATTATTCGCCACCACCCCACTCACCAACCATTTCAGATCGCAAACTTTTGTTCGCAATTCCACTTCCAGTTCTATGAAATGATTGTTTATGGTTGAAGAATCGTCTCATTTAATGCACGAAATAAGAAGCTCATGATCTGCTCATCTGACATCCAAGTTTTAAGTATAAAGTTATTCCCCCCCCCCAACCAAGCAATTCTGAACGCAGATTTTTGTTCGCAATTCCACTTCCAGTTCTATAAAATGATTGTTTATGATTGAAGGATCGTCTAATCTAATACAGAAAACACGAAACTCATCTGACATCCAAGTTTTGAGATTAACGTTATTCGCCACCCCCCCCCCCCCCCCAACCAATTCAGGTCACATATTTGTTTTCGCAATTCCACACTACCAGTTCTAGAAAATGCTTGTTTATGAATTAGGGATCGGCTAATCCAATGCACAAATGAAGAAATCTAACTGACGTCCGAGATTTAAGAATACTTTTATTCGCCACCCCCATCTCAAATTCCAATGACAAACTTATTTTTCCGAAATGTACTTCTAAACCTTGAAATGAACGCCTAATGTAGTACGCAAATCCTTACATATAATGCACAACAAATAATTTGACACCAAGTTTTTGACCAAAAAACGGTACATCTTCCCCACCCCCCTAAAATCCTCAATCAGTTATGCAACATCCCATCCCCTCATCCCCCTCATCCCCCTCCTCCATCTCCACCTGTCATACAGATCACATAATTTTTAGCTAAAATATGCTTGTATGCCGTATTTGAAGTTCCAGTGTTAGAAAAAATATGTTATGTACCCCCACCCCTTCTCATAGTGCAACCCAACTCACACAGCCTTTTGCTTAAGGACTGACAATCATTATTCCCGATGCTCGAGATCACCATACTTTCCGTATGTGGAGCAAATAAAGAAAATATATAAACGCTATTCGCCACCCGGGTGGCGAATAGCGATTTCTATGTTATATGACTATTCGCCACCCGGGTGCCGAATAGCCACTGCCACAATAAACTAACACAAATGATTTCACCATCAACACCCCCGTGTACGTGGTATCGCCAAGACCGAGGGTATCGCCAAAACCGAGAATATTGGAAAGTCATTTTGACGTATATGATATGGGGATATGTTTGTTTCTCACCGTAATACAGACATCGAGCATCGTATGTGTATGTCCACACGAAGCATGAGTATTTATCCACCAGTTGTCAATCAGTTTTCCCAGATCAGACCATTAATTATTTTTTGGCGAATTTTTTCAATGGTGTTTTTGCTTTTGCTCACTCAAATTTTCGAGAACAACCATTCACTAGTATAGTTCCTGGACTTCCACGCTTCCAAAACAAATGCCGGTATATAGTTGAATCTGTCAATGAAGCATAGGATTTGACAGAATTTAATAAATCCTTGTCGTTCTTAATATCCGCGCGATATGAAGGGACCCCTGTCGGTCCAGAAAGATGCGAACGGCACAGATGAAGATGCGCCAAACGCCGAGTTTCTGTGCAGTAAATATGCGTATTACTTAAGGAGTTCTGATGAGTTTTCGAGTGTTTTTATGTGTATCTGAGACTGATCAATTGGACTGCGAATGTCAACTGAAATATGAATCCATAACATATTCGAAATAATGTGTGCATATTATATTATGAATGTATTTCAATTCAAATTAATTGAACATCCATCTCAGCATTCAGATTTGCGATCTCAATAAAGTGAATGAATGAAAACGCGATGCCTTGATCACACGCACGTGAATGCTGCCGTTCGCATGCATGCAGCTAATCGGATATTCGTTTACTATTAACATGCTTGGAGTTTGTATATAGGTTACACTGGTGTAAATGTTTTCCATAGGCCTCAGTGCTAACGTTTTAGCGTATGCTGTTGGCTATATGAACCATGGGTCCAAATTTGTTTTTAAATCTGAAAAATTGACATTTCGGGAAACTTTTTACACAAAAAAATCATATCTGTCTAGCAGGGAATTCACCTTTAAATCTTGTGTTTTCGTAACTAGTGTCAGATCCGCATAAAAAAATACTGTCATATTTTAGACCACACCAAAAAATTCAAACTTCACTACAAAGGGTTAATTCCTGTGCCAATGGCTATCTTACCTATGGGAAATCATAGGGAAGAGGTGTGATGATTTTTTTATGCAAAAAGCACACAAGGCTATTGACCAATCAGGGCCCAGTGTCTATTTTATTCTCTCCTATATATTCCTCCCGCATCCGCTAGAGGTCTCTCCGAACCTTATTTACACCAGTGTAACCTAAAGTGATAGCCCGCTTTTTCGCGGAATAATTGTAACACCCTACATTTTTTCAGAATTGCCCATGAATGAAAAAAATGTGTTAAAAAACAATATCACTTCTGTGGTTCTTTATTGATCACACACAATTTAACCCCACTCTCTGTAACACATTATTCATCAAAAAAGCACATTTTTCCACCACAAGTCATATTCAGGCCCCATTTTCACACAGTTTTTGGGGTTTGGTGTTGCAAACTTGGATCAGCTATGGAAGACTGTACAGTATTCTTTCCATGAGAGAACTTCTGGTGATGTGAGGTCATTGAGTCCAGATCTGATCAGCTGAGCACCAAGCACATGACTTTATCAGCACATGGAAGACTAAAATGTGACATTTTCAGGTCTGCAAGGGTGATCCAAGATAACTGAATGTGGGTGTATATTGAATTAGTTGAACAAAGATATGCTCTCTTTGAAATGCTGAAGCATTTTCTTAAATGTGTCCAAGTTTTAGTGCTATTAACCTTCAAATGGCCATACCCACCAGTGAAAATGAGACACTTTTATTATATATATCTGTATATCACTGGCTATAAAATCAAAAATACTTGTTAGATTAGCTTCTTATAACAATTGGTATGTGTGTCATTGACATGCTCATGTTATGGGTAATTTGCATTATCATGTGACAATTACCACCTTGAATTTTTTTGAAAATACCTTGAAAAATTGGCATTTTTTATGAAAAATCATACCATTTGTTTGGCCGATGTAAGTGAAAGAAGACATCAGCAGCAAGAATAGCCACACCATGCATGGGAGATTCATTGGACTGAAAGACCAGGCTGTGAAAAATGCATTAAAATACTTTAAAGTGACTCCCAGGAATCAAAAATGCCAAAAAGCTCATTTTTCCCTTTAGGTTACACTGGTGTAAATGTTTTCCATAGGCCTCAGTGCTAACGTTTTAGCGTATGCTGTTGGCTATATGAACCATGGGTCCAAAATTTTTTTTAAATCTGAAAAATTGACATTTCGGGAAACTTTTTACACAAAAAAATCATATCTGTCTAGCAGGGAATTCACCTTTAAATCTTGTGTTTTCGTAACTAGTGTCAGATCCGCATAAAAAAATACTGTCATATTTTAGACCACACCAAAAAATTCAAACTTCACTACAAAGGGTTAATTCCTGTGCCAATGGCTATCTTACCTATGGGAAATCATAGGGAAGAGGTGTGATGATTTTTTTATGCAAAAAGCACACAAGGCTATTGACCAATCAGGGCCCAGTGTCTATTTTATTCTCTCCTATATATTCCTCCCGCATCCGCTAGAGGTCTCTCCGAACCTTATTTACACCAGTGTAACCTAAAGTGATAGCCCGCTTTTTCGCGGAATAATTGTAACACCCTACATTTTTTCAGAATTGCCCATGAATGAAAAAAATGTGTTAAAAAACAATATCACTTCTGTGGTTCTTTATTGATCACACACAATTTAACCCCACTCTCTGTAACACATTATTCATCAAAAAAACACATTTTTCCACCACAAGTCATATTCAGGCCCCATTTTCACACAGTTTTTGGGGTTTGGTGTTGCAAACTTGGATCAGCTATGGAAGACTGTACAGTATTCTTTCCATGAGAGAACTTCTGGTGATGTGAGGTCATTGAGTCCAGATCTGATCAGCTGAGCACCAAGCACATGACTTTATCAGCACATGGAAGACTAAAATGTGACATTTTCAGGTCTGCAAGGGTGATCCAAGATAACTGAATGTGGGTGTATATTGAATTAGTTGAACAAAGATATGCTCTCTTTGAAATGCTGAAGCATTTTCTTAAATGTGTCCAAGTTTTAGTGCTATTAACCTTCAAATGGCCATACCCACCAGTGAAAATGAGACACTTTTATTATATATATCTGTATATCACTGGCTATAAAATCAAAAATACTTGTTAGATTAGCTTCTTATAACAATTGGTATGTGTGTCATTGACATGCTCATGTTATGGGTAATTTGCATTATCATGTGACAATTACCACCTTGAATTTTTTTGAAAATACCTTGAAAAATTGGCATTTTTTATGAAAAATCATACCATTTGTTTGGCCGATGTAAGTGAAAGAAGACATCAGCAGCAAGAATAGCCACACCATGCATGGGAGATTCATTGGACTGAAAGACCAGGCTGTGAAAAATGCATTAAAATACTTTAAAGTGACTCCCAGGAATCAAAAATGCCAAAAAGCTCATTTTTCCCTTTAGGTTACACTGGTGTAAATGTTTTCCATAGGCCTCAGTGCTAACGTTTTAGCGTATGCTGTTGGCTATATGAACCATGGGTCCAAATTTTTTTTTAAATCTGAAAAATTGACATTTCGGGAAACTTTTTACACAAAAAAATCATATCTGTCTAGCAGGGAATTCACCTTTAAATCTTGTGTTTTCGTAACTAGTGTCAGATCCGCATAAAAAAATACTGTCATATTTTAGACCACACCAAAAAATTCAAACTTCACTACAAAGGGTTAATTCCTGTGCCAATGGCTATCTTACCTATGGGAAATCATAGGGAAGAGGTGTGATGATTTTTTTATGCAAAAAGCACACAAGGCTATTGACCAATCAGGGCCCAGTGTCTATTTTATTCTCTCCTATATATTCCTCCCGCATCCGCTAGAGGTCTCTCCGAACCTTATTTACACCAGTGTAACCTAAAGTGATAGCCCGCTTTTTCGCGGAATAATTGTAACACCCTACATTTTTTCAGAATTGCCCATGAATGAAAAAAATGTGTTAAAAAACAATATCACTTCTGTGGTTCTTTATTGATCACACACAATTTAACCCCACTCTCTGTAACACATTATTCATCAAAAAAACACATTTTTCCACCACAAGTCATATTCAGGCCCCATTTTCACACAGTTTTTGGGGTTTGGTGTTGCAAACTTGGATCAGCTATGGAAGACTGTACAGTATTCTTTCCATGAGAGAACTTCTGGTGATGTGAGGTCATTGAGTCCAGATCTGATCAGCTGAGCACCAAGCACATGACTTTATCAGCACATGGAAGACTAAAATGTGACATTTTCAGGTCTGCAAGGGTGATCCAAGATAACTGAATGTGGGTGTATATTGAATTAGTTGAACAAAGATATGCTCTCTTTGAAATGCTGAAGCATTTTCTTAAATGTGTCCAAGTTTTAGTGCTATTAACCTTCAAATGGCCATACCCACCAGTGAAAATGAGACACTTTTATTATATATATCTGTATATCACTGGCTATAAAATCAAAAATACTTGTTAGATTAGCTTCTTATAACAATTGGTATGTGTGTCATTGACATGCTCATGTTATGGGTAATTTGCATTATCATGTGACAATTACCACCTTGAAATTTTTTGAAAATACCTTGAAAAATTGGCATTTTTTATGAAAAATCATACCATTTGTTTGGCCGATGTAAGTGAAAGAAGACATCAGCAGCAAGAATAGCCACACCATGCATGGGAGATTCATTGGACTGAAAGACCAGGCTGTGAAAAATGCATTAAAATACTTTAAAGTGACTCCCAGGAATCAAAAATGCCAAAAAGCTCATTTTTCCCTTTAGGTTACACTGGTGTAAATGTTTTCCATAGGCCTCAGTGCTAACGTTTTAGCGTATGCTGTTGGCTATATGAACCATGGGTCCAATTTTTTTTTTAAATCTGAAACATTGACATTTCGGGAAACTTTTTACACAAAAAAATCATATCTGTCTAGCAGGGAATTCACCTTTAAATCTTGTGTTTTCGTAACTAGTGTCAGATCCGCATAAAAAAATACTGTCATATTTTAGACCACACCAAAAAATTCAAACTTCACTACAAAGGGTTAATTCCTGTGCCAATGGCTATCTTACCTATGGGAAATCATAGGGAAGAGGTGTGATGATTTTTTTATGCAAAAAGCACACAAGGCTATTGACCAATCAGGGCCCAGTGTCTATTTTATTCTCTCCTATATATTCCTCCCGCATCCGCTAGAGGTCTCTCCGAACCTTATTTACACCAGTGTAACCTATAGACCACACATGCCGGACGACACGCAACGGCGTATCAACGATTTGTTATTAACATGTTTATTTTACAGACTTTATGACTCGTTGCCACTCGAGTAAACCGTTACGCGACAATAAAACAGAATCATCTTATTGAATATACATATATCGTATGCGTTTGGCGCATCTTCATCTGTGCCGTTCGCATCTTTCTGGACCGACAGTGGTCCCTTCATATCGCGCGGATATTGAGAACGACAAGGATTTATTAAATTCTGTCAAATCCTATGCTTCATTGACAGATTCAACTATATACCGGCATTTGTTTTGGAAGCGTGGAAGTCCAGGAACTATACTAGTGAATGGTTGTTCTCGAAAATTTGAGTGAGCAAAAGCAAAAACACCATTGAACAAATTCGCCAAAAAATAATTAATGGTCTGATCTGGGAAAACTGATTGACAACTGGTGGATAAATACTCATGCTTCGTGTGGACATACACATACGATGCTCGATGTCTGTATTACGGTGAGAAACAAACATATCCCCATATCATATACGTGAAAATGACTTTCCAATATTCTCGGTTTTGGCGATACCCTCGGTCTTGGCGATACCACGTACACGGGGGTGATCAATAGTCATTGAATGCATTTAATTGATATATAAGAATGAGTTGTGTGTTGTCATATTGAATTAATATTCGTCAAAAAAAAAAAAATACTTTGAGCAAAATTATTCTCAATTTCTATTTGATTGTCCTATACCGGAGTGTTTGATCGTTATATACCGGAGTGTTTGATTGTCCTATACCGGAGTATTTGATCGTTATATACCGGAGTGTTTGATCGTCCCTATACCGGAGTGTTTGATCGTTATATACCGGAGTGTTTTATCGTCCTATACCGGAGTGTTTGATCGTCCTATACCGGAGTGTTTGATCGTCCTATATCGGAGTGTTTGATCGTTATATACCGGAGTGTTTGATCGTCCCTATACCGGAGTGTTTGATCGTTATATACCGGAGTGTTTGATCGTCCCTATACCGGAGTGTTTGATCGTCCTATACCGGAGTGTTTGATCGTCCTATACCGGAGTGTTTGATCGACCTATACCGGAGTGTTTGATCGTCCTATACCGGAGTGTTGATCGTCCTATACCGGAGTGTTTGATCGTCCTATACCGGAGTGTTTGATCGTCCTATACCGGAGTGTTTGATCGTCCTATACCGGAGTGTTTGATCGTCCTATACCGGAGTGTTTGATCGTCCTATACCGGAGTGTTTGATCATCCTATACCTGAGTGTTTGATCGTCCTATACCGGAGTGTTTGATCGTCCTGTACCGGAGTGTTTGATCGTCCTATACCGGAGTGTTTGATCGTCCTGTACCGGAGTGTTTGATCGTCCTATACCGGAGTGTTTGATCGTCCTATACGGAGTGTTTGATCGTCCTATACCGGACTGTTTGATCGTCCTATACCGGAGTGTTTGATCGTCCTATACCGGAGTGTTTGGTCGTCCTATACCGGAGTGTTTGATCGTCCTGTACCGGAGTGTTTGATCGTCCTATACCGGAGTGTTTGATCGTCCTATACCGGCGTGTTTGATCGTCCTATACCGGAGTGTTTGATCGTCCTATACCGGAGTGTTTGATCGTCCTGTACCGGAGTGTTTGATCGTCCTATACCGGAGTGTTTGATTGTCCTATACCGGAGTGTTTGATCGTCCTGTACCGGAGTGTTTGATCGTCCTGTACCGGAGTGTTTGATCGTCCTGTACCGGAATGTTTGATCGTCCTATACCGGAGTGTTTGGTCGTCCTATACCGGAGTGTTTGATCGTCCTATACCGGAGTGTTTGATCGTCCTGTACCGGAGTGTTTGATCGTCCTGTACCGGAGTGTTTGATCGTCCTATACCGGAGTGTTTGATCGTCCTGTACCGGAGTGTTTGATCGTCCTGTACCGGAGTGTTTGATCGTCCTATACCGGAGTGTTTGATCGTCCTATACCGGAGTGTTTGATCGTCCTATACCGGAGTGTTTGATCGTCCTATACCGGAGTGTTTGATCGTCCTATACCGGAGTGTTTGATCGTCCTTTACCGGAGTGTTTGATCGTCCTATACCGGAGTGTTTGATCGTCCTATACCGGAGTGTTTGATCGTCCTATACCGGAGTGTTTGACATCATTTTAATGAATGGAGTAAATTATAAAATGTGTTGGTAATTTGATCATGTTGGAAAAATAATTGCTATGCAAAAATTCATTTTCGAATTTAAATGTGTAAATATGTTCATTATCATCTTTGTGAGGAACCCAAAGCAATCTCGTGAAAAAATTGTCTGTAGTTGGTTGTGGCATGTATAATAGAAACCTATATTTTTTGCAATGAGTCTTTTTTTTTTCTCGATTGGCTCAAAATGCTTAGCAGTGTTATATAAAAGCTCCACGGAAACCCCCCACCCCGGGCCTATAAGTCCACATTAATGACCCTTAAGTGGGACTCCGGTTTCCACCCCCATTTTAGGTGGGATTCCGAAATCAGCCCCAAAATTTAAGTGGCATGCCGGCCTCCAGGTGGGGGGCGGGGTGGTGCACGACACCCTAGCCCACGCAACATGTGACCCCTATAGCTATCGTACTGTACAGGGTCATGTAATTGATACTGGTAGTATACTCTGTAATCGAATCAATAAAATGGTATATCTTCAATTCTTCAATGTAGAAAAAACTGTAAATATATAGCGATCTATTCTAGACAGAGAAGAACGTTGGCGCTTCGGACAATGTTGGCATTCGAATGATATTTTTCTCCCTTTTGTACAGATCTGTGCATACATCCATCACTGGGTCGCTCCGAGTTGCTTGGGTTATCTGTCAACACACATGGCACGCAGCATGGCACATCGTAGCTCGATAAACATATCATCACATAAAGAATCGAATGTTCTTGAACGCAGAAACCGATAGATATCGCGATGCACACTACAATAAATATATAGTTATTCTCCACGTGTCTGGGTGTAGAGTCATTTTGAAACACGATTTATCTAAATGAGATGATATGGAGTATCATATCATTTCATTGCTTTAATTGTGCAATGTTACCGCAGCAGATACATGGTTCAGTCGCAAGAACGATCATCTCGTACACGAGCGACAGCGATATGGAATTTGATTGCTCGTTCTGCGCAACCAACTCAATCCGATTAGACGCACCTTATACTATTTCTTTGGCGTCGGGGGTATAAAACAAAATATTTGATTCGAGTCGAGGAACCCACCCAACCCACCCACCAAAGCTCAGAGTGGTCACATATCGATGTTTTGAAGTTTGTTATTTCTCGAGATATGTCATAATATGTGGCCCAGAAACACGTGGTCAAACAGAAGGTCTCGGACAAAATTGCGGATAAAGATGGATAACTCTAAAATCAAGTGGTAATACGGCCAAATTTCGTGATACTTTCGTGATAATACGGCCATATTTTGTTGAACAAAACCAATTTGGATAAATAACAAGTTTTGGGATATTTGATACCATAGTTGACAGTGCTTAGCATTATTTCGTTGCAATAAATCGATTCTGATAACTAAAGCGTATTTTGAAGAAATGTTGTTGTTCTTGTTGATCGGATTGAGCACCTTTAAGGGTGATACGCACGTTTTGCATAAATCCAATCAAACACATGGCATGAGATTTTCAACAAAGAATTTCTCTGGATCTATCTGGCAAAAAATCTTGAATTTCACATATTATCATCTTCATTGTATATAGAATATGAGCAATTATTAAGACAACAAATAACAATAGATTTTTATTAAATTTTAAAGGTTGAAAATATTAAGTTACTTTTTTGTCCATTTCGGTACCAAGATCAGCTAGAATAATTAATAATTTCATACAACACTCCAATCACCAAATAGCTTATTGTCTTGGCTCTATGAGAGGAGGCTTCATTTGATTCATAATGTTGAGTTAGATATATTATAATGAAGAATAAAGCAGTCACAACTATTCCAGCCCAATGCACTCAAGCAGGGAGCAATCAACTGGAATTAGGCCACAGTGTTAAGATATATGGTGGTCAGCTTTAACTTGATTGTGAACCCATGACCCAGAACTCATCTCAGCCCAATTGTTCATTGATCAACAGGCATGACATGAAAATTCTCAAATACAGAAATTTATTTATGGGGAGTTGCCTTTATAAATGAAAATAATCATTAAATTTCACGAATTAAGAATAATCAAGTCTCGTCTCATGATCTTGTGATATGATATCATGGATATATGAACTTCACGTTTGAAAAAAATCTGTTTTACAATTCTTGGTACCTGACAACAGTGAATGTTAAATAGTGTTTATGCCATAAAATAAAGTAAATGAGGTTATAATATCCAATAGGTCGACGGTTCTTAAATATTGTGTCACAATAATCGGTTGTACCGAATTTCACAAAGAAATTCCTGACAGATTAATTTTGAGGAAATCAATTTTGTAATATATACGTGCGTCTGACCCTTAATTCTAAACATATGTTACAATCGGAGCTGAATAACAAAAGCTTCGATGTATAACAATACGAAACCGTGCTTCTCTCTCATCGTATACATGGTAACTGCATATTAATGATGTTAACAGATAACCCGCTACATCACCCAACGCGCAGGAAATTATGGGGTATTACATGTATATAAAAATTGTATAAATCATTGGACAAAAACTACATGCAATTTAACTTCTCCGATGTCATTTCAGGTATCTATGTTTGCTACTGCTCTCTATATGTACAGACAATGGCCGTATCTTGATTCGGCAATGAAGAGTTAAAGTGATAATATGAGAGATAAACAGAACCGCACATACGTGTGAATGGTGTGAATGTTATCGCACGAGTGTGTCGTGTTTAAATTTGCGGCATATATATTCCAGTCACAATATGAGAAGTATGGCCTAACCTAGACAAAATATGTACAGAATTGAAATTATGTTCATGGTATGCGGGGACCTTTTTCACACCACATATAAAAAATCCTCTGCGAGATCCATGCGCAAAATATGGAAAACTTATCACAGTACGGGTGTGAGTTTTCGGTGGATTCTGTTTGGGGGTAGGGTTAAATAAAACGCACCAACATGATGTAATTAAGTTTCCCAAAAATAAGTCCAAACAATGGATTAATTTCGGACCTTAACGTCTGAATAGAAGAGAAATGTTGAATTAAACCAGAGGTCGAATCTAGTATAAAACATGAAAGTCCGAAACGAGGTGTAACCGTGAAACATATATACTGACTTCCTTTTCGGAAATAAAATTAACAACATAGAGAAGAGTACCAAAGACACAAGCGACACTACAACTATATAATTCCTACATAACAGGTGCCTTCACCGTGTATTTATTTGAGTTTGATACCATACAATAAAGAGAAGAAAATGTGACAAAGAGAGCTCACATCTATAGCAAATCTTTATGAAGGGCGCAACTGAAAGCAAGTGATTATTAACTAAACTAAACTAATCAACAATTGAACCCAACTTCTGGAATTTGACCCAACCATTAACTCAACTTTGGATAATCCAACAATTTTTTTCTAAACCTTATTTTGGGTGATATATATCATTTCAAATGTTATCACTAAAACTATGCAATAGATAACCATATAGAACATCATGCACATTTGCCATGTGATTGTGTTAGCCGTGTGAACGTATCCTTAGTTAATCAAGTCAACTATCGAGTAAGACTCAAGGTTTGATAAGCTGTAACACCACAAACACAACCCTGGTCAAGTGGTCATGTCAGTCTGCTATTATGTTGGTGTCCTGCTGAATTCACGCTACTGCCCAGCGGCGATAACCACGCCTGCCATAAATTGCCAGACTGAATTATAGCAGGTTAGACATCACACGCCGATATGTCTGACAACAAGGAACGACGTGTTTCAAATTTGGTGGAATTACCACCAGAATTCGCTGGATTTTTCTTCAATTCGACTTGTATTTCATTGAAATCGCGACAACAAGAATACAAGTACTTTAGTTTGCGACGACAAGCTCTTTATTGGGGCAAATTACCACCGAAGCATGATGAAAAATGAACCCGCACATGGCGTCGATTTTGAGATAAATTGTTCGATAATTTCGGATATTGTTCTTGTCAAGCTGGATATGTAACACATAAAAAATATTTAATTTTATTATAATATATCTCTTCACAATAGACACACGATCTATCAATTTATCGATGGTGTACCATACAAATTGATACAATTCCCCTATTTCGATGAAAATTAGAGGACTTGTATGTTTTCATCCGTTGTAGTCAGTTTTTTGTACTTTTTCGAAGATGCACCATACTGGTATCAAAAAGTGTTCCATGTCATAATTGATTGTTTTTTTCTGGATAACTGATTGTTTTTTTCTGGATAATGATACATATTTTAATAGATGGGCAATATTGGATCCTATTCTGGACTAATGGACGTGAACGTATTGATCATATATGGAGATGGTTTTGTCATCGACCGCCTTCAACCTCTTTGACTAAACTATCTATCTATACGTACGTAGCCGCCCACCATCCTTCCCGATACACCAAAGCATCTGATATTTATTTTTTCTTTATTAACTCCTTAGTCACTAATTTAGCATTTGAAAATACCACGCCTATCCAGAAAGTGGGGGCAATTCCATAGACATCGGTTCCAATACATACGGCATATATTGCTATATAGTGTTTATATATGTCCTAGAATAATATAGGGACTGTTTGGTCGTGTGTATGGAGCCTCTGTGTGTTGTAACTTGTAATATTTTTCAATTTTCAAATGACGTAGAGCAGACCACCCTATTACCAAGAAGGGCGTTATGGAACAACATCTGAACAATATATAATAATCCTTTTATTTCAGACAAAAAGAACGCCCTTATCCCTGCCACGTGGGTGTGTATGGGCTATGTAAAAACGTGACTTATATATCTAAGGAATTAATAAAGACATTTAAATTAAAAATGTTATAATAACAATTAATAATCTTCATAATTGGCACATTACGCGTATAGAACAAACATGTTTCAGTATATTGAGAAATTATTTTTCATATCACAGTTCCCTAATATTCCATTGGTCTGTCATAATGTTTGTGTATGTAAGTCCACGTATAAATGCCATGAATACCATTTATTCACAAAATATACCAATAAATGCAATACAATACAACATGTCTATTTCTCATTAAACTGTGAAAACAGTGTTTGAGATTAAAGGCGCGTGAGGCCTTAATTGTCGAAAATATTCCTATTTGTTCCAAACACCGTAAACAGAAAAACATTAAAACGCATACAGTTTCGTTCATATATACCATGACTATCGCGTAAACAGCATGTTATCATAAATACCTACTATATTTTAACTAAGCAAGAGCCTGATTGGGTTACATAGGACAGCACAATGTTACTGGCTAATCACACACAAATGGCACAAACGCTCTTTATTAGTTCCATATCAGGAATTCACCAACAAAGAACGCTCTTTATGTTTACCATCATAATATAAACAAACACCAGAAAAGTAACTTGTTATGCTTTTGTTTACATAACAATGGTTAAACATATGAGAATAACATACTGTTTATGCGATATTTCTTATTTATATACGGACAAAGTCTGTCTACATTTTGATGTTCTTTCTGTTTGTGGCGGTTTTTGACGGGTGGAAATATTTTCACAGGATACCCACCACCAAGGCCTTTAATACATAATGTAGCAGGCGGGGAAATAGATAATAGATACATATTCATATGGATTACAATTGTTTTCGAGGTTACAAAATAAAGTGGATTCTCTCCCCTTTAAGTATTAGTATATAAATTCGACTTTCAATAATTAACAATAAGATTTAGAGACGAACAATATTCACTCCATCACGACAGAGTTATTATTGATCATTTTCAATAAAAAGCATATTGATCCATTTATTATTGGATATGGGCAACACATTTTGCTGGTATAAACATCATACGGTATCAAAACAATTTCTGGTGTAATATAGGAAAACTTCAGATAACTTATTTTTCCGACTCCATCGTTTTATACCACATATATGTTATGTTTTAAAGAGAACAAAGAGAGAGAGAGAGAGAGAGAGAGAGAGAGAGAGAGAGAGAGAGAGAGAGAGAGAGAGAGAGAGAGAGAGAGAGGAGAGAGAGAGAGAGAGAGAGAGAGACCACATTATTAGAGTAAATTCATTAATATATAATCTCACACACGTAAAATTGCTAGTTCAGTTTTCACAATAATATGTTTACCTTGATGAAAACGAATTCGATATATAGGGGTCACTCATTTCTATGACGGTGGTTGGCTAATTAGGGCGATTTGAGAAAAAGCCAGTATCTGCATGAACATTCAAGAGCATATTTTTTTGTTGCTGAAAAATTTAATAATGGCTGCGCCGTTGTTTGCAAAACGACACGATTAGCCATCTTGATTATTGTCGATTTGCAACAACTAATAACAACCAGTATTAAAGACATATTATGGACTTGGGGGTGTAGCATTATACTAACATCGCCGAAAATTTCAAAGAAATCGACCATACCACTCCATAAAAAAAACATCGTCTGAACTACGTTCGATTGTAAATATTTACATCTGGATTTTGGAGGCAACTATTGGCGATAAACAAACACAAATGATTTCGCCATCCAGAGTCATTGTATTTAATTAATATATCAGAATGTGTGTTGTCAATTTGGATTCATATTCATAAAAATAACTAATTTGAGCAAGTTTATTCTCCATCTCTATTTGATCGCCCTACCGGAGTGTTTCACATCACTTTAACCCTTTACCCAACAGAAGGGCCCTGTGCCAATGCATTCTCTTATATATGCGAATCGACCATAGGTCGCCTCGCATATATAAGAGAATGCATTGGCTTAACACATTACAAATTATAAAATTGTTAAAGAATGTAAGAAAAAATGATAAAAAGTGTTAAAAAAAGATTTTTTTTAGGCCAATGCATTCTCTTATATATGCGAGGCGACCTATGGTCGACTCGCATATATAAGAGAATGCATTGGCACAGGGCATAACTGTGACTATCACAATGTGGTCAAGGAGCCGGTTCCAATGATATCCATATGTGTATGGCTCTATTGAGACAGACCGAAGATATTTTAGGCTGTTGAAGCTTTATTTGGCCGGTTTTGGCCGGTTTGTTGGGTAAAGGGTTAAATTATTGTATATGTTCAGATTATCCGATCACGGCGAAATTGACAACTTTAGAAAAAATAACGGTACTTTTTCTTAACAGCATCAGTTTGCCCTAACATCATCATATGAATTTAGCCGGACCAACCAGCATCATATAGCACATTAGTAGGACCCCTTTACCAGGGATGAAACACTTGCCATCAATTGTAATCGTGCCCAATTCAGTGCAGTCCAAAGAAATGATGAAGGAAGGGCTGATGTTGGAATCTGTATAGGCGAATTAGTGATTAAGTCATTGGTTCGCGTTGTAATTCTATAACCAATAGAACTCCATAACACTCCTAAATTTCTTTATGGTTTACATTATATTCCCCATATCAATCAAGTGCCTGTGCGTAATGTGATATTTTCGTTATCATGTCAAAAGAAAGACCCGACCTCGTAAAATATGTATAACGTTCACATTTGTTATCGACATCTCAGATAGTTTTGCAATAATGTCTCGACAGTATTTATGTTATGAAAGTCCCAAAGTCATTTACGTGTCTCTATCATTATAGGAATTAAAAGCGCAGCGTTCCCAACATATAACAACATTCTGATTTATATCACTATTTCTGTGGATATTGGATTTTTTCAAATAAAAATTCTGTTTGGCGGCTAAATTAAAAGGGACGTCGATGCTTTATATATGACATGAATCGAACGTCCCTAGCCAATTATAATCAACTTCAAACATGGGGTGAGGGTGATTCAAAGTTCACTTTGTAGTCTTATAACCAGTAGTATTATACATCGATACATCCGATAGGGGGTCTTCGATTGGCGGTGAAGAACTGATAGAATAACCCGCACGGCGTGCGAGCTTCGAAAAAAAACCCACAGAATTCACGTCTTGACTGGTATGGAATTAATTATTCAGCTTAATTTATGTTGTTAATCTTGCTATTTAACGGTGCCAGCATTAGGTAGAGTCAGGCCATTATTATGGTTACGGAGTTTCATTATATTTCGAAGATTGATTATTCGGAAAGTTTGTTTTTGTATTTTATGTATTTTGAATTTTTGATTCGTTTTGTGTTGTTTTTAAGTTTGTTTGGTTGTTTTTTGTTTCGCGTTTTTTGTTATGTTTTTTAGAGGATCGCACATGAACGCATTTATTATATCATGGTCGGTGTATTCCCAGGCACGTAACTTCTGTTCCTCGCCATACACGTATAATGGACACGGTGCTGTCGGATTCCCGGACACGTAACTTCTGTTCCTCACTCCATAATTGTTTTTACATATTCCAGTCTTTTGACCCAAAAATGACGACTTTCCCAATCTGGAATTCGTGGGGATTTTGGATATGCTATTACATGAGTATATTCACACTCAAAAATACAAATAGTCATTACATGGCATATTTTTCCACGGTTGGGGGTTTCTTTCCATCAGTTTGACTGGACTAATAAGGAACTGCAAAACTGACACAAATAAAGCCATAAATAATACCCTATTTCAAAGATATGTAGAACATTTTCCCCAAAGTGAAGTTTGGATATATCGTTCCCCTTATTCTGCCCTACGAAATAACACAAAAAAACAGCTTGTTATCAATTTAATATAGGTTCACCTTAAAATCCGAGTCTCAACCAGAAAATTACAATTTTCACCATTTTCTGTTTTCATATTCCTGACTTTTGACCCAAAACTGACGACTTTCCCACCCTGGGATTCATGGAGATTTTGGTTGTGTTATTATATGGGTATAATCACATTCAAACACACCAAAAGACATTGCATAGCAATTTGTTCACGGTTTGGGTGTTTCTTTCCATCAACATTGACTGGACTAATAAGGAACAGCAACATTGACACAAAAATCCATAAATGCGACCCTATTTCAAAGAGAAGTAGTTTTTTTGACACCAAAAACAGCTTGTCAACAATTTGTTCTAGTTTCATCTCAAAATCGAGTCTCAACGACCAGACTATAATGGACACAGTACTACCGGGTTCCCTGATAACTTCTGTCCCACACCCTATAATGGATACGGTGCTGCCGGGCGTCCATATATAATATGGAGATCGTGTCAAAACAATTCGTATCACCATTATACGTGCTGCTAAATTAATTTATGATTAATGCTTCGTTGTGAGTGACTGCAATGCATGTAGTGCTGTCAGTATTGTAGATAATTGCAGACCGAAATAGAAGTAAGTTAGCACCAGCGACAATCTTTATGCAAATCATGACCAAATCATTTTACACCAGTGGTGCATGCATGGTTATACACGGTCATATATAATATAATGCCTGAATCTAATATTGCTTCCGCTCTTTCCATAGCATTTCGATCAACCTTTTCTATACTAACTGGATTTTCCCACTCAGTTATAAAAGTAAATATGGGGATGGCCTATTATACATTTTTATACATTGTTTATACACGTATAGAGGTTGTCTGCGGTCGTCGGGCAATACCGACGCTTAAGCTAATGACATATCATAACTGACAGTGTACCAGATATACTGTTTTGTTAATTGTCATTGCAAATGGTAAATTTGGTAGGTAAAATTTTAAGATTTAATGAAGATACTATAATTAGCTATAAAAAAAAATTCTAAACAGCGGATTCAATGCCTTATATAATTTGCTGAATCTTTCTTGTGTTAAAACCCTGACCCGAGAAAGGACCAGCAAATTATATAGGAACCACTCTGCATGGGTATCACATTAATCCGCCGTTGATTCAACCACAGGCCCCTGCATGAGGAAAATACCTCGTACATATATACCAATATACACTACACAAGAGACAAGGCTAACAAAGTCCGATTCTTGACAAAAAACACCAACTGCCATATCTCTCATAAATTCGCATACAATTGTCATCTCACCAAAGAAATCGCCCACTTTTGACTTAATGGACACTTTTGACATTTTATGCGACAAATTCAAAGGTTGCTTTTTCGAGCTATCGTCCTGAGATCTTGCAAAATCTACCGGAAATTTTTGGGGAAAACTGGTCGGCAACTTCGATGTCTGCCTAATAAATTCTAAAAAGTGGTCAAATCCTCCAAAATATGCGCCAGTGTATCTACTGGACCATAAAATTGTCTTGTGTTTGATATATAACCTGATGGAATAACTCGAAGCAAAGACGACTTATCGTACCGCGAAATACCGGACATGTCGCCCAAGCTGACGGGCATTTTTGGTGACATGGAATAGCTATCTAGATACCAATACCAGTTATTATTTGAGTTGTTGAGTTCCGAAAAGCTTAGAGAAGAGACGAAGCTCACGTAGTCACTGTTTAATAGTGACGTTTTGATGTTACAGTTCAAAGCAACGAGGTTCCTTGTGGAAAATTATACCACAAAAACTGGACAATTATAGCGGGTTTCTGAAACCAAAATCGATATATCGGTCACTACAATTTCGACCAAATTATATCCAATAGAATTATAAAAGAAATTACATGGCGCATTGGTGTGTATATATCCGAATTTGGCCACAGGAACTGATTGTAGGACTCCGCTTCGTGTCGTCTTACAACACGTAAGTTTACAAGTTTCTTTTTTATCACATTTGACAGCACACGTCGTGCGCCATGTAATTATTTCTTAATTATACAGCTGAAAATATATGGTATTTCTCCCTAGGGGCCCGAGGTTAACACCTAAACCCCTGTCACACTCCGCTGCGATCAGGCCGGCGCGTGCATTGCGGTGAAAAGTATCAAAGCGGCAAGCTGAACACATTAAGTCCCCAAGAACCGATTGGAGAGGGTCCCCATTGTCGCCCGTGAGTACCGGAGTGCCGCGCTGTTTTGTGCACAAAACAAGCGTATAATTATAGAGGTTCGGCGTTCTGACCAGGGCGCAGTACCGTCGCCGTGGCAGCGCAAAGCGAGCGACGTCAGCGTCCCGTTGACGTAGCAAGGATGCATACAAGCTACTCGTCATCGCAGCAAGAAATCAATCTTGTCCTCTGCGACTGCGGTAAGCTTAATCAGATGCAATGGGTCGTACTAAGAGCGCAATGAAAACGTGATAAGCGGGATAGGACCATACCTTGTTTTAAAAGTTTGACAATTTTTGACAGTTTTCCGCACTCCACCCAGCTCCTCCTGCGTGTTACTCATACTTTTCAGCGCAATACTTACTCATACTTTTCAGCGCAATGCAAGCGGAGTGTGACGGGTTTTACATGGAGAATCGTGCAAGAGGAATTAGCGTTTGTCCACGGTTCCCTGTTTTGTGTTACAAGGTTCGAAAGTGCGAAGTGTATGAGTAATAACAGACTTCCGTCAACATGTTTTAGTCAACATGACTGCAATATCTGGCACCGCTATCACAATGTGTCAATCATCGATACGTAAATGTCACGAAGTGCATAATGTGAACAATGATAATAATGGAGTCCATGTCACCAGTGTTTACACTGACTTGTAATAATATTATGCACGCTGGTGGTTAACTATAGGAATTTAATTGCGTGTCTCAAAAAACATTAAAGTGATGTGAAACACTCCGGGTATGGTGATAAAATATAAACGGAGAATAATCTTGTTCAAAGTAGTTATTTTGACAAATATATATAAATTGAGACCGTCATTCTTATATATTATTTACACGCAGTGATAGTTTATCGCCGATAATTGCGTCCCGAGGAGAGATGTAAATATTTACAATTGAGCGTAGTTCAAGACGATGTTTTATGTGGAGTGGCACGGTCGATTTGCTTAAGATTTTTGGCGATGTTTTTTTTTTACTTTAAACATATTTTATTCGTATATAAATACAAAAGGGATCGGGGCACAAGTTATTTCAACTTAGGTAGTCCATCTCCCGTACAAAATTGACAATACATTGTTGTAAGATGACAAAAAGGCGATAACAGAAACGTTTGTACATGGTGAGAAAACAATTTGAATTTGCATTATGTCGAATAATATCTTTCAGCGTATGTTTATGGATTACCAATTAGAACGAGCATAAATATGTGCATATCTATATCTATTGTGATACTTAAGGAAGATGTAAATATAGATTTAAAGGCTATGTATGTATCAAACTTTTGACTGTAAGGTTAAGCTAAATTTGTATAGTAGTGAATTTGGCGATTCGCCAGATGACGCCCTTGACAGTTACGCTGGAAGAAATTATCGATGTGTATACAAATGGTGCATGGATGTGGCAATCCGAATGAGGGAGGGTGTCTAGCAATGTCTGTATTTGTTGTATATTGAGTGATTTGTGGTTGACATTGGATTGTGGCTATATTTCAACACAGCCAGACGTTCATGAATCGAAGCGTTTTGTCGCAGCAATATACTGTTGCATTATTTGGAAAAACCTTATATTCTCCGGAATTGAGATGTACGATATCCCGAAAAGAAACTGATCGATGTCGGTTATAATGAAGCATTCGCGGTTTAACTTATCGTCAAGTTCCAACCGTTCATTTTGATATAAAGGGCACATAAAAAAAATGGTATGCATCTTCCAAAGGGTTCCCACAACTGCAAGCAGGACTTTCGGCTATGTAGTTTTGATACATATCAGCACGAAGATCACTGCACCCGTTTCGAATTCGGGATTGTATCATATTATATCGTCTGAGACCTGAATAGAAATGAGGGCTCACGGGGTTTGGGGGTTGGTATACGAGTCGTAAATTGAATTTGAAGTCAGAGAAAGGGACAACGTCGGTCATTTCAGTTGGGATTTTGTTCCAATCAGCTATCGCCGAGGGCAAAAAGGACTTTGTGTAGTGCTCAGTGTGGCATCGGTAAGAATATAATTTTTCCGGGCGTCTGAAATTATAACTTGAGACCTGGCTAGCTCTGGGTGGGAGGATGGTAAATAAGTAATTTGGCGATTCATTTTTTACTATTTTGTAAATCACTTCAAGCTTGTGGTATTGGCGCCGCGTTTCCAAAGAAAGCCAACCTACCTCCTGTAGGACAACAGAATTAGATGTTATAGTTGTTGTCCTACTTCTGGTGATTAGACTCAATGCGTTGACGTTCAATGACCATGGCGCGTCACTGTGACGTTACATAAGCTAATGGCACTATATACGACACATTTAACTTACTAGAATCTAAAGAACTTCATACAAGCAATTCAAATTCTCACCTGGAAAGCATGATAAAATCGTTACAGGACTCGTAGTTACCGTAGCTGACATATGAGGCTCAGCGAAATTAATATCGGGCTCGGCTAGCACCTCGTCCAATATTAATCTCACCGTATATATATGACACCGTATCCAACAACAACTCGCTCTGTGACTTATAATATAGGATACGTTCACGCACTGCCACTGGTAAATTTGTCACGCTATTTTACATGCATTTCGTCGTAGAAGTCACGTCGACCTATTTATATAAAATACACGCGCAGAACCATTTACGACACGAACTATATAGTGCAGTGGCCAAATCGAAAAAGAGCTCTAGTTTTCGAGATACCCCTACCCATGGTAGAACAAGTTAAAACTAACTTTTTTAAAATGAGAAATATATACTCTTTACGAAAATCATAGTGAAAAATAACGGAATTGGTGTTGGCTATTCTCAAATTGACGATGAACGATACCCACCAGTGACTTTCCCCAGAAATTAACGATTTTGTTAAAGTGAGCCCTGCGGCTATGTCCTAAGTTATTTGCCCACATTGTTGGTGTTAAAATGCCTACAGCATACCTTATTTGTACCTGATATGCAAGAAGTGTTGGTTAATTTGGATTTTCGTGCCATTTGGAGCCGAAACATTTATTTTTTGTTGAAAAATCGCTCTTTTTAAAACAAATTATATTTTTCGAACATTATCATTCAAACGTATATTGCAATAATATTGAAATATTTAGTCCATATGGTGTAGTAGTTATCTAACAAGCATATGAAGAAAGAAGTTAACAACAATTGTGAACGGTTTGCGAGATATTGGATTTTAGCTACCCCTCCCCCCAAACACGTTTTTGGTCGAAAAAAATACATATTTTTGATAATGTCATTACAAACATTTTTGAATTGATCTGAATGGGACCCAATATGAATATTGTACTGAAAGTGTTGTCCAGAGATGCCGTTTAAACGATTACAGATGTGTTCAGGCTTTCAGACCCCCAGTTACAACAACAACAATTATGTTATTGATAACAGTTAATTTTGCATGCATTAACATCGATGTTAAGTACTAAAACCTTTGTTATAAACAACGTGACCAACTATATAACATATGGCTCAGTAGTTATCTGGACAACACAAGTAGAAAGAATTTTGACAGAAATTGAAAAATAACGGAATAGGTGGTGGCTATTGTCAAATCGACGATGAGCGATACCCTCCAGTGACTTTTTCCAGAAATTAACGATTTTGGTAAAGCGAGTCCTGTGGCTATGTCCTAGCCTATTTGCCCATATTTTTGGGTTAAAATTACTACATCATACCATACTTCTACCTGATATGAAAAAAAGTGTTGGTTAATTTAGATTTTCCTGCCATTTGGAGCCAAAATATTTATTTTTTGCTGAAAAATCGCACTTTTTCACAAAAATATTATTTTTCGAACATTTTCATTCAAATGGATATTGTTATAATGCCCAAATATGTAATTCTTATGGTGATGCAGTTATTTGCAAAGCATATGCAGAAAGAAGTTAACAGAAATTTAGAACAATTTGCGAAATAATGGATTTTAGCTACACCTCCCCCAAACACGTTTTTGGTCGAAATATTACATATTTTTGTTCAGAACTTTACCAAACTTCCCAATTGATCATACTGGGACCCAACATAATTCTTTTGCTGAAAATTGAGCCCGGGGACATTGCTTAAGTGATTAAAGACGTGTTCAGGCTTCCATACCCCAAATTACAACAACAACGCATTTTATTTGCTATTACATACAATAAGTGTCGCATATCAATCAACCAATCAATAGTTTATTCTAAAAAAAAACAATAATGGTATACAGAGATTACAATAATTGGACAGCTGGAGAACCCAGCATGTCCGATGTATAGATGCACAAGTACTCCATTCGCGTTTAAGATTGAAATGCAGTAGTTTGAACTATGGCCAATTGAGTAATCACATTAAAACGTCCCCTCCATGTCATTGCGGCAAATAGAAAAAGCATATCATTACTTTTTTGGAATACAGTGGCCCTAAGACAGAACTTCCATGCGCCATACTGAATGTAATGTTATCAGAAATACTCTTTTTATGTACAGCAACTCAGTCAGCGCGAAAATATTAAAATAGTTGACGGGGTTCAGACATTTATCTCGAAAACAAAGCGATTTCCATAATGCTGACATTTGTTAAAACTTCGTGAAAAGCATTGAAACCCTGCTGAGCGCGAAATTTACCACCTCCAGATCGTCTGCAATCTCACGGCGACGGGCGTATCAATGACGAAAACAACATTTTCTGTGTAGCATTGCGTCCAATCAGCTCTAACGAAACTATGTGTATATCATTGTATCCAATCAGTTCCAACTGGATTACATCCTAATTTTCCCCATACAATCTCCCTCCCAGATAAATTGTTTACCTCCGGATAGAACTACCACATACTTATATATCGCTTAGTTTCGGCCACAATATATGTTGATATTGAATTCATAATCCCTTCACTACATGATGTGTTCAAGACCTCAAATAGGGTAGGGGTACATACAACAGTGAACATTTGCCAGCCGCTTGTTGTGGAGTGCCACATGATGCAGACTTTCGGGAACCAACACATATGTAAATTCTGATAAAACCTAACCTTTGGTCAATATATTTCGAGGGAACCAAATCACCCATATATCAATTAATAATTCCATGACAGCAATACCTTTCGATCACACACTCAGCTAAGTGAGAGAATATAACTTCAGTTCATGCTCTGATCAAGATATTAAATGGGTTAATGGGGTCCCCCCCCCCAAAACAGTGAGTATTCGCCTTTCTCTTTCATCAACAACTTTTTGTTGACCCAGACATTCAAGACCCTGGTATACTATACTTTTTATATAGCGTCCATTTCTCTACACACGCAGTTAATAATGGGAGCACATCCTTTCGGTTCATTGTGTGTCCCAAGACTGCAAATGAGGTAGTGTGGCCTAACACATTACATTTCGTATTTGCCAGCCGCCTTTTGTAAAGTGTTCCAGGATTTCGAGAACAAAACCACCCATACAAATTGTAAATAATACATGAGAGCATATAGATTCGGTTCAGTGTGTGCTAAAGAGCATAGAAGGGTTATGGGTACCCAAAACAGTGATATTTCGCCTTCTCTTTGCTAGCCACTTTTTGTAAAGTGCCCCAGACATTGGGAAGCCAGCCAACCCACCCATCGTGCAATCAAGAGGTATATTTCCTGAATAACATACCATTTGTCCACACCCCAGTTAATATTAAGAACATGTCCATCCATTAGTGTGTTTAAGACTTTAAATGGGGTAGGATGCTCAAAGAAAATATTCAGCTTTGGTTTTTGCCAGCCGCCTTTTGTAAAGTACCCTAGGAGTTTGGGAACCAAACTACCCATACAACATGTATATTCCCTGATAGCACTACCTTTCGTTCACACTGTGATTTAATAATAAAACCATGAATATTCGGCGCATGGTGTGTTCAAGAGTTTAAATGGGCATATAAAGGGGTCTCACAAAAAAAAAATATTCGCCTTTGGAGTTTGCCATCCGATTTTCGTAAAGTGTTAAAGGCTTTCGGGATCCAACCAACCCATCCATCAACACCATGTATGCGCCCCGATATTACTATTTTTGCCCACATCCTCAGTTAATATTTACAGCAATCATTTCAGTTCGTGAGTTGTTCAACTTTAACACTTCAATTGTGTAGGGGGGGGGGGGGCCTAAAACAGCAACTTCGTCTTTCTTATTTATCAGCCGCTTTGTGTAAAGCGACACATGCACAACCCATCCATACAAATTATGTATTCTCTGATAGAACTACATTCCCGTCAAACTCTCGGTTAATATAGAGAATTAGAGATCATATAGCTTAATTTCGTATTGCGTTGAAGTCTTTAAATTGGGTAGAGTGTTCTTGAAAAATATAGCAAATTCGCCCTTCATATTTGCCAAGCAAAGTGCCACACTGTTACGGGAACAAACCCATCCATAAACATTGTATATTTCCTTATGTAATTGTCCTTTATAATTGCATGATTCTTAATACTGAGATCATATTTTGTTCAGTTCATGGTGTGTTCAGGACGTCTAATAGGGCGGGGAGCAACAATGATTTTGTTCTGTATGATTATGTTAGTCTATATTATGTGTCGTTTAGAACAAATACTTCAGTTGCTCAAATCGATATGTGTTAATATAAAATTACATGTCATAAATAAAATATTGTGTTGTTGTTGTAACTGGGGGTTTAATTGGAAACCTGAGGTCATCTAAAACCAGGCTCGCAGTGTCTACGGATCAGGTTTTCATCACACGAATAATGATTAGATGCTCATTAGAATAATTTAGAAAGGTCTGTCTTGTTATCATAAATATGTAGTTTTTCTACCAAATCGCGCCCGGGGGAGCGGTACCTAATTCCAATATCTTCAAAACCGTTGACAATTTTTGTCAAATTCTTTCTACTTGTGATGCCCAGATAACTACTGAGCCATGTGAATTATATAGTTGGTCACGTATTGTTTATAACAAAGGTTTTAGTACTTAACATCGATGTTAATGCATGCAAAATTAACTGTTATCAATAACATAATTGTTGTTGTTGTAACTGGGGGTCTGAAAGCCTGAATACATCTGTAATCGATTAATCGGCATCTCTGGACAACACACTTTCAGTACAAGATTCATATTGGGTCCCATTCAGTTCAATTCGAAAATGTTTGTAATGTCATTATCAAAAATATGTATTTTTTTCGACCAAAAACGTGTTTGGGTGAGGGGTAGCTAAAATCCAATATCTCGCAAACCGTTCAAAATGTTTGTTAACTTCTTTCTTCATATGCTTGACAGATAACTACTACACCATATGGACTAAATATTTAAATATTATTGCAATATGCATTTGAATGATAATGTTCGAAAAATATAATTTTGTTGAAAAAGAGAAATTTTTCAACAAAAAATAAATGTTTCGGCTCCAAATGGCACGAAAATCAAAATTAACCAACACTTCTTGCATATCAGGTATAAATATGGTATGCTGTAGTCATTTTGACGCCTACAATGTGGGCTAATAACTTAGGAGATAGCCGCAGTGCTCACTTTACCAAAATCGTTAATTTCTGGGAAAAGTCACTGGTGGGTATCGTTCATCGTCGATTTGAGAATAGTCACCACCAATTCCGTTATTTTTCACTATGATTTTCGTCTAGAGTATATATTTCTCCTTTAAAGAAAGTTGGTTTTAACTTGTTCTACCGTGGGTAGGGGTACCCGACCACTTTTGGCGTTTGGCCGCTGTACTAATACACGAACTGTGAAATCACTAAGTTATCCTACAACAGACATTTGCCCGATATTAACCTTTAACCCTTTCATGACTGGAGTTTCCTGAAATTTTGCGAAAACCCTGTGCCAATGCATTCTCTTATATATGCGAGTCACCCATATATATAGGGTGCCTCGCATATATAAGTAAATACATAGTCCTAACAATATTTACCTTGGCCTTGTAAGCTAGAGCATTCTCTTATATATAGGGAAACTCGCATATATAAGAGAATGCACTGGACATGATATTTAATGCTGCACCAGCGCAGTTCCCGTCATGAAAGGATTAAAGATACATTGACATAAGGCACTAGCAGTGGGTAAATGCCAAAAATAAACAAGTTTGTGAAACTATAATCACTGAGAACATGCAATGAGAAGCAGAAAGACTTTGTTCCTATTTTTTATTGATAACTCTCCTGTTATTGTCGCATGTTCATATTCTGAAACCGTTGTTATGTAAACAATGTAGGCATTACTGTTACAGCGAAAGTCGTTCTATCAACAAACATCGGCAAAGGCAATTGCAAATCAATAGTTTTAGTTGAAATGTGTATCCTAATTGAATGTTTTTATTGCTCTGACCTTTTGTAATGTAGACTTCGTGGGTTGATCAGAATTTGCTCAAATGTTTACATAACATAATGTATACATAACAAATCCTTTAAAGGCCCGATTAATTTTCGAACCCCCAGATCACATTATATAAAATATATGCCATACTATATACCATTTGAAAGGGGAAGCTCCAAAACATTGTATTGTCAACTCATCCGGTGTAATAAACTGTGAACATGTTGTTTTTGTTTTTGGTACCGACGTGTTTACTGTGCTTAACTTTCACATGGACTGTATAACAAAGTCTATTATTTTCAATGGATGCGGAATAACTATATATCTTAGTTTGAATTCTGTTGCATTCTGGGAGCGAAACGGAAATGTTTCTATGATTTCAGATATTTTCTATCACGCTATGGGCACCTTCTGAAACCCCATCTGATGTTGATGTACCTCTGTTAGCTGGGTCAGCAAGACAATTTCGTTGTCATAAAAAGCTCAATTCAATAATCCGAGTAGCCATTCACAAACGTCTGTTACCAACACCTCTAGAAATTCTACCAACGGAATAAATGTGGAGAATCATCTTCCCATGCAAAAAAACATCTTCAATATGTCACGCACTGTCCATCATTTATGTGCAACTTGTTTTGCAAAAGACAAGGCACAGCTCCCGCACCCGGAAAGTTCTTCCGCATGTCCTTACCTTGGGGACAAATGACTGAGTTCTCAGAAAGTAGGGACCACCGATTTTACGCAATCAATTGTGGAACATGTACCAGGAACTTCTCACCTTGTAAAACAAGAATTCCAAGAACAGCCAAATTTCTTTCAATCAATTAATGATTCTGAGTATAATACAGTACATACCCTGAATTCTAAATCTATTATGACATACAATTCAATAGGTCCAACTTTATGTGATTGGAGTAGTGATCCAGAATTTGATCAGGGTGATTTTGAACCACCGTTATCTACATCTACTAAACATAAGTCACTTCTCTCTGATTGTGAAAATAATTTGGAAGTTTGCATTAACACTACAAACAAAATTGAAGTAGTTTCCAATAACTCATTTCATGATGTAGAAACTGAAGTTAATCAAGAATTCGACACCTTAGTGGACATGTGGCAGAAATATCCAGTATTTTACCCAGACTTGTTGGACTCAACTACAGAACCAACAAGCTGTCCAATTGATAATCCATATGTTGATCAAACCAATATACCTGAACATAATTTGTCTAATACAATCGTAGACAGCTGTGCGCCTTCCATGAATGGTTTTATTGAGGCAAACCGACGGATCACTGCAAAATTCCTGTCTATTCACACCTAAATCTTCCTTTTATGCAGGCTCAGTTATTAAACTATGAAGATTCACAATTAGTGAATCTACTGGAATTTAGATTTCCAATACACATTGGGAACCAAATTAATGATAAACAGAAAACTCTCTTTCCAAATCATAGGGCAGCCTTGCAGTATCCAGAAGCTTTGTCCAAATACATTCTGAAAGAACAACTTAACAACTCAGTGATTGGTCCATTCACTAAAAATCCATTTAGCAATGAAAGTCATATATTCCCAATGAATGCAGTCCCCCAAAAAACGAGACTCAGTTGAAAGAAGAATAATATTTAACATAAGTTTCCCTTCATGTCATTCAACTAATGAGCTCATTCCAGTCAAATAACTACCTGGGTCAACCCATCAAAGTAGTTTATCCAACAGTTGATCATTTGGTTGAGTTAAGTCTGTTATACACGCAAGACTTAAACAAATCGTGCAGACAAGTTCTTATTGACCCTGGTGATGTTCATCATTTGGGATTTATTTGGGACAATACAATTTACACCATTTGCAACGATGAGCTATGTACAAATAAAAGCACCCAAGGGGAATGTTCCCACTTGGAGTCAGGAATATAATTTCAAGAACTGACTTGTGTGCAATCGTATTATAAAACGTATGAAAGTAGTACAAGAATAGATAACAAATAGTAACTAAAGAACAAGAAATTACCAAAGATCCACATCGAAGTATGTAAAGTAGCTTTTAAAATCATATTTTGATGTGATAAAGTATCTATCATATTTAGGACATAAAATAAAAAACATCCATTACCCTGCAGGGAGCCCCACACATATATAGAAGCATATAGAAGAGTGTCGTCTGCTCATGTTTGTCTGGAGCTCTGTATGGGTGAAATTATAAAATTGTTAAAGAATACAAGAACAAATTATTAAAATTGTAAAAAATTGTTAGGCCAATGCATTCTCTTATATATGCGAGGCGACCTATGGTCGACTCGCATATATAAGAGAATGCATAGGCACAGGGTAAAAAATCCCGACTTACGACTGGATTTTATATGACGGGTCACATTTGATGAATCGCGTACTGTTTCTTGTCTTTGGGAGTTAACCGTTTCTCTTCAATCATGTGGTAAAATTTTGACAGCTCAAAGATGTACCTCTCTTTCTGAGAGTCGAACCGTTTGAATGACTTGGCGATGTGTGTTTCGAAGCAACAGGCGACTTTTCTTTTGGAACAATCGGATCAAGTTGCTCAGATTGTTTCAGAGGAAATGTCTCAACTGCAGAAGCTGTATCCATAATCTACGCTTCCTGTTCTGAAACAGGACTAATATCAGTCGCCTAAAGTTGTCTTGTGAGTGATATACATGTACTGACGAGTTTGGTTTGACTCTGTGTCTGAGTGCTGGGATCAACACACTTTTTGGTAGACACGATTGCTGAGTATTTGACCTGTGGAATGGATGGTCGAGGACCAACTATTTTCTTACACTCTCAAATAAAGCAATTGATTTAGGTACCCCATAGAACCAAAGGCCGCGATAGTTTGGTACTATAAGCCTTTAGAGCCTGTTTAGCGTTATAGAACCAGATGAGTTGGTACTCCACAGAGGGCCAATCGTTGGCTCCATGCTGATTGGGTGAGACCGTGGGTGTGTCAATATCGAGTGCCGTGTGCAAACGATTAAATTAAAGTGAAAAGATGGCCGGCCGTCGACTCGCGGTCATAGATCTGTCGGATTATTTCATTTAGAACTATGCAAGGGAGTCTTTGTGGTTTTGTACTTAATTCGATGTCTAAACGCGGCATTGTTAAATTTGCCGGTATCTGGGCTGTTTTGTTCTCTGGAGTACCAAATTACTGGAGCTATGCGTAGTACCTAAATACTTCAGAATACCTGTCTTGATATTTTGGTACTTCAGATAATATATAGGGCGTATCATGAAAGCATCGATTTCTTGGCACTTCATATCGTGAGCGTCATGGCTTCGGTGACATACATGCGGGGTGGGTATTATATGCACAATGCCCGGGTAGAACTTAAATAATTATTAGGTAATCCAGAGTACCAACAATTTGGTACTCTAGAGTACCAAGAAGTTGGTACTCCCCCTGGGACAAAGCTTAGTACCTACGTAGGTACTCTGAAGTACATATTGTTTTAAGAGTGTAGCATCTATATATGATAGCTGCTTCTCAGCTTTACATCGTTGAATCTTGAATTAATCATAATCTCAAATGGGACATGAACGATCCATTGCAGCATATGCACCTTGACAGTTCGAACATTTTATAGGATTTGTACAATCCTTATGATCATGACCAGAAACAGAGCAGCGTGCACAAATGGTTTCTTTACTTTTACAATGTTCCTGGCCATGGCCATAGCTATGGCATTTAAAACATCGTCATGGATTTGGAACATAGGTTCTTATATCTATCTTCATGTACACAACCTTCAATGTTCAATGTTCATACCGATTGAAGGTCAGAAGATAACTATTCAGAGGAACTCTTAGTCCACCAACAGTCTTCGTAAATCTACGGACTTCTGTAACTCCCTGCGCAGCCAACTCCGCCGATATATCTGATTCAGAAGAATTAGCTATATCACGGGTATCGCAACACAGCTCTGCTACTGTTCAAAGTATTGTGGGAAGTAACCAACACTGGTGTCTGTGCAATAGTTGTTAACTGCAGCAGAGCATCAGATTGAACTTTCTTTGAACATTCTATCAAGAGAGAGCCACTTGTTGGCCAAGCCCTGATTGGTTTAACATATTTCAATTGTCCAGCAATGCTTTGTGGCGTTTTATCAACAAGCCCTGATTGGTTTAACATATTTCAATTGTCCAGCAATGCTTTGTGGCGTTTTATCAATGACAAAGATAGAAGGACTTTTTTCACATTTGGGTCAAAGCCAAGAACCAAGTACTCAGGGATTATCACAGCATCATTGTAATTTGGTGAGTCATCATTCTTACGAGCAATACGTTGTTGTTGTTGTTGTTTACTTTGAGTTGCCATACGAAGAGCAGCAGCCCAGCAGCAGCCGTGGACTATCATTCGAATTCTGGTCGGGCCAAAACCGGTACATAGCTGAAGCGGAGACCCGTTTATCCACTGAATATAGCAGTCTCACGGTACCTCTCCACAATGATACAGGTGTGAACAATACAGGATTCAACATTCAACAATCATCAGGATGAACACAAACGAAACAGGAGTGAACAGAAACACCATACGTGGAGAAAAAAAAACAATACTTCAAACATCAGCCGAGCAATACACCATATAACAAAAATTGAATCTGAAACAACGTGGAGAAGCGTGACTAGCCGATTGATTGAGCCGGATCAACTCAACCACCCGTCTTGAAGAGATGTATATGACCAAAGAGGACCATGAGCTAAGCCGTATCAGCAGGTCGATGCCTCACATGATACGACCGTCCTAGTACCCCCAGGACTCCTACGCCACACCTCACGGGATGCAATCCACGGTAAACATGGTGCCACATTAGGGGATTCTTACCCTTCGCAGTGGGGCGGTAGGCCTATTCGACCCCGGGCCAACACAGGGTACCTGCACAATATAATGCTCCCGAATTCACCAGGATAACACATAAAAAGCATATTGTACCCATTATTTATACTGACTTGACTCAAAAACACAAGAACCTAATAACTTTGACCGGTCGGGATCCACTTCCTTACTCATCCCATTCACTCAGACAAGGTGGAACTACCTGCGCTCCTCGAACCATGTCCCATCAGAGCTTATACAAACACACAGTGATTGGATTAGCGATGCATATATATATATATATACAAAGTCTATTTAGAATTTTCACCATTGGATAAATTGTCAGTTTCTAAACGTATGGCTTCGGCACTAAATAGCTTCTAATTTATTTGCAGGGGAACGAAACCGGTGTATTTATTGGGGGATTCAATTGTAGTACGTCTCAAGTATTAGTGGAACAAATGTTCAGTGTCTTCCCGGAGCAACAATCAGTAGCCTGCCAAGTTTTGTTAAAAAATCAGACTCTGTTATCGGTTCTTTTGACTGTGTTTGATCCATGTTGGGACCAACGATGAAGTTAGGAAATGAAGTTAGAAGATTTTGAGTCAGCATTTGATAATCTGATTGGGGTTCTCCGTCGTTTCCAGGTAAAGATTACTATTTTTTCAATTTTACCTAAAACAGTGGTTTATGATTATACAAAGCACAGAGTATTTAAAGTGAATAAAAATCTGAAGGAACTTTGTCATCTCCATAATGTAACATTTGGACATTCATTTAACCCTTTACCCAACAAACCGGCCAAAACCGGCCAAAACCGGCCAAATAAAGCTTCAACAGCCTAAAATATCTTCGGTATGTCTCAATATAACCATACAAATATGGATATCATTGGAACCGGCTCCTTGACCACATTGTGATAGTTACAGTTATGCCCTGTGCCAATGCATTCTCTTATATATGCGAGTCGACCATAGGTCGCCTCGCATATATAAGAGAATGCATTGGCCTAAAAACAATATTTTTTTAACACTTTTTACCATTTTTTCTTTAACAATTTTATAATTTTTAATGTGTTAAGCCAATGCATTCTCTTATATATGCGAGGCGACCTTTGGTCGACTCGCATATATAAGAGAATGCATTGGCACAGGGCCCTTCTGTTGGGTAAAGGGTTAAGCCTTTCCAAAGAAAGGAGGAGTTCCAGATCGGTCACTATTTGATATTCGTGACGGTGGCCTTCATCTCAATTTTCTAGGTTCAAGAGTATTGACAAGCCTTTTTCTGCATTTCATAAAACAGATGTGAAGACTTAAGTACAATTTTACATACATATTGGTATTGCTCTGGTATGATTATAAGATGGATAACACTTATCTGACATTATTGCAGGGACATATCATAGTCCTTATCCAATTTGTCCTTTCTTTCACCAGGGATCGACTCATTGTCAGCATGGGCCCTGAGCTTCCCAGATTTAGTCACTTTTGGCGAGTCTTTGGGGGTCTAACTTGTGCATGTGTGGGATTGGACTTTCTTGGTTACATTGTGGTATTAGTCACGTTGGTGTATTACCATGTTTATTTAACCCTTTACCCAACAGAACGGCCATGTGCCAATGCATTCTCTTATATATGCGAGTCGACCATAGGTCGCCTCGCATATAAGAGAATGCATTGGCTTAACACATATTAAAAATGATAAAATTCTCAAAGAATGTAGAAAAATATTATAATTTTGTTTTAGGCCAATGCATTCTCTTATATATGCGAGGCGACCTATGGTCGACTCGCATATATAAGAGAATGCATTGGCACAGGGCATAACTGTAACCATCACAATTTGGTCAATGAACCGGTTCCAATGATATCCATATTTGTATGGTCTTATTGAGACAGACCGAAGATATTTTAGGCTGTTGAAGCTTTATTTGGGCGTTTTTGGCCGTTTTGTTGGGTAAAGGGTTAATTGCATGTATATACTGTATAATGATTTTCCTGTGCAGAAGTACATCAAGTATTACTTCATTCACATGTATGTGAAAGCGCTGATTTCCATGAAGTTGAGGTAGGATAGATATCTATTGTTCTTTATCCCTCACTGTCACTTTATTTTTGACCGACCTCCGGTTGGCGAAAAAGCCAAATATTTCATATTCATCACTGATTGAAACTCATTCCTACTAATAAATATGCCAGACATATGTTGGCCTTGGGTCTGGGTATTTTGTATATAGTTTACGAACAGTATTATTTGTTTTGACACTGCGTTCCAGTACATGTTATCATAATATAATTTACTGTCAGTCCATTGCCTTACAATATTTGTGGGAATTATTGTGTAAATCACACTTTGTAAGTCAATTCTCACTCTAGCAATGTATGTGTCATTTATGATAGTAGTATATCAATGGTATCAATGTTGGGAGAGTATATAGCTCCCCACATTTTTGACAAATAAATAATTAAAACACATGTGGAGTTCTTATTTCTGGAGGATTAGCCCCCCCCCCCCCCCCACTCGTACATATTATAGAAATCGACGCGTCCTTTATTAAGCTTGAGTTCAACTCTTCGTGTGGGGAATATTGCAACAGAACAAATTAAATGGGAGAGAATTCAATATAGCGGTTCATATCGACCAAACAAACTTTCATTAATTTCAGTCAGAGCATTCAATTACATATTGCATTATGCACGAACGTTTTAGATGCAACATTATTATGATTTTCAGTAACTGGCGCACACCAAGGGTCGTGTATTCAATTTGTTTTGCTGACACTCCACCGACTTCGTTCTATAAACATTAAACATCTGTCAACAGAACACTATTTCTCAACGGAAATTGAATTTTGTTCAATTTCTACAATACCAGAAATGCTTAAATTATGCACCGAATTAGCTTGATTAAAACAGATTGCATCGGGGCTATGCAATACACGACTGTCGGTCAGGCCGACGTGCATGCATGTTGGTGTGATTCACATATGTTGAATACTGATCACGGGAACCTTCATGGTGGTGATAACCAATTTATCTTACAATTCACTCAACAGTATATTAAATAAAAGGTACTTTGACAGAGGAACTATGTCTTTTCGTGCATATATGAAATAGCACGCTGCACAGTTGACGTCGCTGTGCGTCACTGAGAAGTTCATGTATTTGTTATGTAATTAGTACGTGACTGTGTCAAAATAGGTTCGTTTAAGCATTATAGGCGTTGAATCGAAACCAATTTTAGTTTTTCGCCATTACCACCTCAAATATATCAGTCGAATTGAAATGACATATGTATATGTCGGATGCTGTACAGAGAATAGAAGTAATTTAAGGTAAATATAGGCTAAATAAATGTTTTAATAACGAAGTGAGTTTCTCCTCAACTCATGTACATTCACTGTTGATATCCATGGTTATACGGATTGTTGCGTGTTATGGGGTAACAGAGGCTAATTGTATAAGATATAGTGCATGATACATGTACATTTATAAAGCTTCACCGTTACAGCTTCATCATCATCATCATCATCATCATCGTAGTCGTCGTTATCACGTTCCACTGGTGACTTAGTCAGTGAGGTACAGAGCGCGCATTGGGCCGCGTCTGCCGATATCACACGCGGCTGCGTCCACGCAAAGGCGGATATATCATATACATATCCCGATCATCTTCGTCATCAACAATTTCGTCGCCATCGTCATCGTGGGATATCGGTGCCCCAGTCGGTGAGGTGTATAGCGCATTGGATCAGTCGTCATCAGCCGTTCAACAATGCCGAAGCTGGTTATATTCCCGATATATTTACACTCCTATACATGTATACTTATATTAGCTCTGTATATAACTTGAGAGCAGAACGTTGGTTAGTTGAAATCGCGTCATGTGACATCGCGCGCGAGCCCAAAAACTTGTTTCCATGTTGTATGAATGCAACGTTCAACTCCCTATGAGAATAAATTTATTTAAAATGTGTGATTTATGCTCTTATAATCTGCTAGTTGTGTGTAAATATATGAATGGAGGTTGAGTTTGTTGCGTTCCATGGAGTATGGATGCAAGTTAGTATGACATGTTTAAGTGGTCAACCCAAAATGCCAGTCCAACTTGCATCCATACACCACGGAACATACGAAAATGCAAATAAATTTCTTAAATATAGCCGTGGAGGAATCAGGGAGTTAAATATGTGTTCCAGAGTCGGAAAGCGAGCGCATGCAGGTGACGGTAACTGAAGAATGGCATTCGTCTGACAGATGTGGTACATTATTAAAGGATGAAATCTTGTTTATTTGATTTGTACATAATATCTAACAAATTTAATCTGGTAAATTATTGGGGGAATGGAGTTTTGTGAGTGTGAGATTTATTTAACTAGCTGCGGTACTTCTGCGTCTTTGCAGGTAAAATGTGTCTGTTTAATAGCATGCATGTCGTACACCTGGGCAGATATTTGAAAAAGTACATATAATATTACCTATATGGATCATCTGGTGTCAATCTAGCTGGGTAAACATCACTGGAGTGGCCCGCAGACTTCAATTATGTGTATTTGGCTGAAACATTAACACTATCGTCTATGAGGAAACCATTTACTTCAGTGATTCCTGGAGTTGTGGTCCAGACAGGAGTAGCCTGATTCGTGTTGGTATCGTGTTTGACAGTTGCGTGCCATTTAGTCGGTATAGTTTCTATTGCAGTCAATTTAACCCTTATGACGATCCTTCCTTCTGCAATAAAACTTGAAAGAGAAATACATACATGTGTCTGTTCATAATATAGAGGACTTTAGGGGATAGGTTCTTTATAATTATAAGTCTTCACCATTCTAATTCCACAGGATCTGGCATATTTCAAAATGATTTCCGGAGACTCGCCTTAACCCTTTACCCAACAAAACGGCCAAAACCGGCCAAATAAAGCTTCAACAGCCTAAACTATCTTCGGTCTGTCTCAATAGAACCATACAAATATGGATATCATTGGAACCGGCCCCTTGACCACATTGTGATAGCTACAGTTATGCCCTGTGCCAATGCATTCTCTTATATATGCGAGTCGACCATAGGTCGCCTCGCATATATAAGAGAATGCATTGGCCTAAAAACAATCTTTTTTTAAACACTTTTTACCATTTTTTCTTACATTCTTTAACAATTTTATAATTTTTAATGTGTTAAGCCAATGCATTCTCTTATATATGCGAGGCGACCTATGGTCGACTCGCATATATAAGAGAATGCATTGGCACATGGCCGTTCTGTTGGGTAAAGGGTTAATCCCAGAAGTGACTGTCACTTATTTCAGAATTCATGCGTGTATTGATACATCAATCGTTCAAAACGAGAATCCCTAGGGATGTCGGTATGTAATTCTATCCCAATGATTACAGAGTTCTGTCTCGACACCAAATAATCACATTTACCTTCTCCGGGCATATCTCAAGAAACGACAAGAGTCTGTTTGGCGAGGCCTTATGTTCTCGGCGTTGTGATGGTGACGCGAGATTAACACTGTCCTCGGGCCGATTGTTGTGACTGATGAAGCCATTCTTTGTATACATTGTTGGACATATCTCGATGATTAACGACGAGGCGGCCCCGATCAGATGATCTGATTGTCGTGTTTCTCAGAGCCAATGAAACATTCATCACTCTCTAATTTACCATCAGCACTCGTCACAAATGTCGGTCTGAGATAATAGAGTCACTTCGGTGGATTTATTGAGGCTGCAGATTGGAGCTAGTCTCTCATTTTGGACGATAGGGACGAAATAATATCAAGACTATGAGTGTCCTGGGTGATATTATACGGTATTGTGGTGATGCGGAAATATTCCCACATGAGTAGGGTCGTAGTCCATGGAGATCGGGGTTAGCGTTCTTACTCGACGGGGTGTAGGAATCAGGAGTATGCGGCCGGATCCATCCTTAAGAAATGACTTGAAAATCGATTGGGGCCATTGAATTTTGACCGGCACAGTAATTAAACAAAGAGATTCACAAGAACTTTGTTTAATTACGCTGCCGGTCAAAACCAATTACCCCAATCGATCTTAAAGTCATTCCTTATAATCATATACCAGTACATTTTAAAATGACAATAATAACATGAACAACTTTTCAACACTACCAAAATAATTGAAGATAACATATTGTTCAAAATTCAACACAGGTTCCTCAATAACAACACGAAGAAAACGCGTGTGCATGCTTCAAATGACGTCGGTGGTTCATAGCTTTTTGTGAAGTGTAAAACACGCAGCGAGCGCGTGCACATGATCGGCTTGACGTGAAGTAGGTGGTTCATAGCTTTTTTATGAAGTGTAGACTTCAGTTGTTGTTTCATGGACCTCGGTAACATTCATGTAAATCGTGTGGAGATTTGTACCGATTCGTACGGGCGCTAATTGTGTGTGAATGTATAGACGGGTGTGATTATATCCAAATGCCAAGCAACTGTTTGGTGTTTCCAATGTCACAATTTTGAAATTTTTCGAAAGTTTACTGGTAAAAATATATTATATGGTCGAGGAGCGGAATTTATTTTTGTCCCCGCTGTTTTTGGAAGAAAAAAACAGTTGGAAACGTCATTGCACGTGGATATGCATGTATGAAACTGCGCTTACGAAATTGAATCCATTCTAAATATCCAATCGGAAAGTTTGTAGAACATGGTATATTCGGCAATCTCGTCAACGGATTTAGACCACACAATATCAATAACACATTAGAATGGACCCGCGCAAATGAATTATTAAAAAAGAATTAAACCATAAAACGAACAGCTGTACGCCCTCTATCGGAAAAAAATAATTAGATCGGACCAGTGAACACGTTAAAGGCACGTGAGGCATTAGTTGTCCAAAATATTCATATTTGTTCCAATCACCGTAAACAGAAAAAACATTAAAACGCATACAGTTTCGTTCATATATACCATGACCATCGCGTAAACAGCCTGTTATCATAAAGATATACTATATTTTACCTAAGCAAGAGCCTGATTGTGTTACAGAAGACAACACAATGCTGCTGGCTAATCACACACAAATGGCATAAACGCTCTTTATTCGTTCCATATCAGGAATTCACCCACAAAGAACGCTCTTTATGTTTACCATCATAATATAAACAAACACCAGAAAAGTAACTTTTTATGCTTTTGTTTACATAACAATGGTCAAAAATATGACAATAGCATACTGTTTATGCGATATTTCTTATTTGTATACGGACAAAGTCTGTCTACATTTTGTTATTCTTTCTGTTTGTGGCGGTTTTTGACGGGTGGAAATATTTTCACAGGATACCCACCGACAAGGCCAACCGTACCTTTAATAGGAATAGGATGTTTTGAATGACAGATGTTGATTTTCAAAAGAGGAAGTTTAACACGTTTTGAATTTTTGTCAGCCTAAGAACAATTCAAATGATCGCCTCTTATATATAACAAAGAGTGTCCATGTTTCCCCCAAAATCAGTAGATAATAAAGAGCGTTCATGTCGTTTCGAGAAATATTTATGAATTATTCTGTGAATTTTCTCGATGACTGTGTGATAGGAGAATAAAAAATTTTATTGAAAGTTTTTCTCATTTCTTTCGTGCATGGTACAGTAATGCCCTAAGTAATCGACTCCTTAGCCACGGCAGAATTATGGGTAACTTTTCAGGATTTAGTCGGAAAAATGGCTTGTTGCCATTCATCGGAAAGATCTCTGTAGGTAGTAAAATGGCTTAGGAAATTCTGAATTATTTGACGTCAAATCTGACTGTGAATCTTTAAAGTCACAAGGCACCTAATATTCCCGGTATCAAAACAGGTCGATAATTACTCGAACTACCTATCTACTGGCATTATACATGTATGTCGCGAAAGACACATTGAAGTCACAATCATACAACGTTGAACACGGTGTTTGAATCCCAAACAAACAACAACCATGTGCGCTGTATGTAACATAAACGAGCGTTCCGTGATAGTCTATTCCTGATATATGGTATAAATAAAGAGCGTTTGGTTTACTTCTGTGCGAAAAAATGAAAACAGCTGGAAAATGGCTGTGACAATGGCAAGTATTGTTTTCAGAGCATATGAAGCCGGTATATTAATATTTGGTGTATTTATCAACCTGTATAATAACGAACCAATGCCGGACGCTTTGGGTCGTATATATAGACTATATCTTATTATTATCTAATACGACGCAGCTGTTTTGAATTTCGCGAGCGCTTTTGTCGCACAGTAGAGCATTAATGTCGTAATCGGAAAATCTTGTTACTGTGTCTTTCGATTACTGGTATTGCAAATGAGAATTATGAACATTGAATTACAATGTAAGTTCATTCGTAGCATTAGTTTACCTTTTATTGAGAAAATAATACACAATAAATAACCACACTATAGTAACTACAGTCTACACACATCGGGGCGAGTGAAAAGTGATCGAAATTCCTGATGTGAAATATAATAAGAATGTCATCACTAATTTACTGTTCTACTGTGCGAAAGTGGGCATTTAATGTACAGCACTTGCAAGGTACGGTGCGGTACTGTGCGAAACGAAATAACATATATTTAATAACGAATTAATTGTTATAAGACTATATAGTACATACATGCATGTGATAATCCATAAATATACTATTTTCTGGAATCGAAAGGAAACACATGTACATAATTATTAACAACGCAGAATATACATTCAGGCGAACTCGGTCAATGAGGAAAGTTACACGATGACGCTGTTCGTCGATTTCCTTGAAATCGACACGGTGACACCTTTGAATGAAATGAACAGCTATGAAATGGACACGATTCTCGGTATAGTATCTCCACCGCAGTGCTCACACAGCGTCAAGATAAGAAATAAATTGGTTAAATTCATTAAAGATGTTCCGTTCGCCTCTCGACAAGGTATAACTATATTCACTTTGATGTTGGTACTAATAGTTTATAACCATGAATAGTCTAGCTGTCGATCAAGACTACCCGAAGTACGATTTGCCTAATTTATACTGGAAATTACGATTGGGGTCCATTCAATCGACGAACCCAGGAAATATAGCCTTATGTGAATCTTATTTGGAGGGAATACCAGAGAATCTATAAACTGATGTTGATTTAAAAAAATATATATATTTTTAAAAGCCACAGCTACCCTCATATTAGTGGTTTTGCTTTGGTTCGTTAATTACTCTAGCGTATGATCATATTACCTCCTACCAAATTACGTGGACAAAATGTGGAAGCCTAAATGAGCCACAACAGTAGTTCAACGCCAAAGCACAACCAGAATCCGATGATTCGTGTATGCATGCCTAAGTCACAAGTTGAAATGTTCATACGGAAACAAAATTCTGAAATCCCCAAGTAAAACAAGGGCCGTAACTCTGGTAAACATTAATAGGAGAACACCGTAGTATGTGAGCATCCTTTTTCGCATACTGGGAAATCATCATTCCAAAGAACAACCAAATACCACGATGATCCATGCCCGCATTACAAGCTGACATGTTCGTACAGACAAAATTCACAAATGTGTCAGTCAAACAAGGGCCGTAACTCGGGTAAAAATTAAAGGGCGAAATATGTGGTAAGTCGGTATCCTTTCACGATACCAATTTACCAAAGCACAACTGAATCCGATTGCCCTTGTCCAGGTTACAAGCTGAAATGTTCTTTCGGACACAAAATTCACAAATGTTCAAGTCAAACAAGGGCCGTAACGCTGGTAAAATGAACGGATGAAGCCCGTAGTATGCCTGTATCCTTTCCCCAGAATCCGATAATCGATGTACGAGTTACAAGCTGCATGAAATGTTCGTGCGGATACAAAAGTTAAAAATTTCAAAGTCATAAAAGGCCGTAACTATTGTAAAATGAATGGAGGAATCCCGTAGTATGTGGGTATCCTTTCCCCCAAAACTGTGCCATCACCATGTTAAATAACAACGAAATCCGATAGCTAACTCCCCATTTACAAGGTGATATATATGTTCGTATATATATAAGGACGAACTTACAGACAGACGGGCGGACGGAGCCCTCGAATATATACCCCGAACCACCTTCGGCGGTCGGTGCATTTTAAATGCAATAGCTGCTGAATGCAAATTAATTGATACCACATACGGTCCGCATTGCAACGCCGATTGGTTGTTTATAACATCACTTATACCATCTGGAATGGGACGGATTCATCCTTCCCTCACGTACTGTCCAGCAAACTCTGCAAATTCACGCACCGTGCACGCAGCGCAAATTCAGCATGATGAAGAGGAAATGAATCCGGAAATTCCATGCGTTATCTATGCATACGTTACCAGGATCAGAATTTGATGTGGCACATTTCATGCCGGAGTGCCCTGACTGAGATGTGTAATCTCCGTCATGACATGCGCCGACGATTAGGTTCCGGTGTTTGTTATTGCTCAGCCAGAACAAAAATATTAGCTATTTTTACACGTGTCGGCTGCAAAGGCTGAGATTTGTTTCCCCCACTAAGATGTTTTTCTTCTTGGATTTGAAGTCTTGGGTCGAGATTAGCTAAGTACTTATTGTCGTAGTTGATATCACCTGCACCAGGTAGATTAGAATGCATGGGGTTTCCCTTCCAGTGGGGCTGAATGTTAAAATATTCTCTGTTTTCCCCAACCCACCAACGGTTGACTTTAACCCTTTGAGTGCCAGGGGCCGATCTGATCGGCCCTAAACCTACACAATAAGTCTGTTAAAGAATATAAGAATAAATTATTAAAATTGTAAAAAAAAAAAATGGTCGACTCGCATATATAAGAGAATGCATTGGCACAGGGTATATGGGTTGATACAAAAATCGACCTGGCACTCAAAGGGTTAACATTATCCAATATTTTAATCCCATTGCTTTATTAGATGGGGCACACACACACGAAGTGATTGGGGGATTGAGTTGAACAGAATAAAGAGTCACTTTCATGAATGGTATACCCAAATTAGCAGCACTCATGCAAGGTCACTCTCAAACATAATTTACATGCAGCAGCTCTTTATTTGAAAAAAATCATTGTTGTTTATTTATCGGCGAATATTCGTCCAGAATTAAGGAGGAAATATTTATGATTTGATTATAGTTTCTCAAATGCCACGATCGACGTGGTCAGCTTTTCTGTAATATTCATTGAATGCCACACTATTTAAGTGGGAAATGTGACAAGGTACTCATTTGTCCAACATATCCTCGTGCAAATAGGTTCATAATCGACTTATAATATTCACATAGGTTCATATTACAACATATCCTCACACTAATAGGTTCAATATCGACCTATAATATTCACATAGGTTCATATTATAACATATCCATAAAAATAGTCCACATGACAGTTAATCCTTATATTTATATACATTTAGCGAAAAAGCCACTTTTGTAAATATATTTAAATCGAAAAGTGTATCGTGACAAGATCAGCCCAAAATACCCAATAGCACCCTTGGCAAAAGTTAATAGGAACAATTTCTCTTCATGTTGAAACCCGATGATGTATTAAGTCAATCCTGCGCGAGTCAAAATGCGCCCAAAGCATTACGCGTTCGTCTTTCCAAACCTAATGACGTATCGATTGTGTTATTAGCTTGGTGTTATGAGGCGTTGCGCATTCACCGAGAAATAACTGCAACTAGCCACGTGGGCGCCGACCAATCAGAATGCTGGATTTAGTGATGACAACACTTAGTGTGTAAATATATCATATACATATCCCGATCATCTTCGTCATCAACAATTTCGTCGCCATCGTCATCGTCGTCGTGGGATATCGGTGCCCCAGTCGGTGAGGTGTACAGCGCATTGGATCAGTCGTCGTCAGCCGTTCAACAATGCCGAAGCTGGTTATATTCCCGATATATTTACACTCCTATACATGTATACTTATATTAGCTCTGTATATAACTTGCGAGCAGAACGTTGGTTAGTTGAAATCGCGTCATGTGACATCGCGCGCGAGCCCAAAAACTTGTTTCCATGTTGTATGAATGCAACGTTCAACTCCCTATGAGAATAAATTTATTTAAAATGTGTGATTTATGCTCTTATAATCTGCTAGTTGTGTGTAAATATATGAATGGAGGTTGAGTTTGTTGCGTTCCATGGAGTATGGATGCAAGTTAGTATGACATGTTTAAGTGGTCAACCCAAAATGCCAGTCCAACTTGCATCCATACACCACGGAACATACGAAAATGCAAATAAATTTCTTAAAGATAGCCGTGGGGGAATCAGGGAGTTAAATATGTGTTCCAGAGTCGGGGAGCGAGCGCACCGTGGGGTGCTACAGGTGACGGTAACTGAAGAATGGCCTTCATCTGACACGTGTGGTACATTATTAACGGATGAAATCTTGTTTATTTGATTTGTACATAATATCTAACAAATTTAATCTGGTAAATTATTGGGGGAATGGAGTTTTGTGAGTGTGAGATTTATTTGGCACCTAATATTCCCGGTATCGAAGCAGGTCGATAATTACTCGAACTACCTATCTACTGGCATTATACATGTGTGTCGCGAAAGACACATTGAAGTCATAAACATACAACGTTGAACACGGTGTTTGAGTCCCAAACAAACAACAACCATGTGCGCTGTATGTAACATAAACGAGCGTTCCGTGATAGTCTATTCCTGATATGGTAGAAATAAAGAGCGTTTGGTTTACTTCTGTACGAAAAAATGAAAACACCTGGAAAATGGCTGTGACCATGGCAAGTATTTTTGTCCAGAGCATATGAAGCCGGTATATCAATATTTGGTGCATTTATCAACCTGTATAATAACGAACCAATGCCGGACGCTTTGGGTCGTATATATAGACTATATCTGATTATTATCTAATACGACGCAGCTGTTTTGAATTTCGCGAGCGCTTTTGTCGCACAGTAGAGCATTAATGTCGTAATATTGTTACTGTGTCTTTCGATTACTGGTATTGCAAATGAGAATTATGAACATTGAATTACAATGTAAGTTCATTCGTAGAATTAGTTTACCTTTTATTGAGAAAATAATACACAATAAATAACCACACTATAGTAACTACAGTCTACACACATCGGGGCGAGTGAAAAGTGATCGAAATTCCTGATGTGAAATATAATAAGAATGTCATCACTAATTTACCGTTCTACTGTGCGAAGGTGGGCATTTAATGTACAGCACTTGCAAGGTACGGTGCGGTACTGTGCGAAACGAAATAACATATATGTAATAAGGAATTAATTGTTATAAGACTATATAGTACATACATGCATGTGATAATCCATAAATATACTATTTTCTGGAATCGAAAGGAAACACATGTACATAATTATGAACAAAGCAGAATATACATTCAGGCGAACTCGGTCAAAGCGGAAAGTTATACGATGACGCTGTTCGTCGATTTCGTTGAAATCGACACGGTGACACCTTTGAATGAAATGAACAGCTATGAAATGGACACGATTCTCGGTATAGTATCTCCGCCGCAGTGCTCACACAGCGTTAAGATAAGAAATAAATTGGTTAAATTCATTAAAGATGTTCCGTTCCCCTCTCGACAAGGTATAACTATATTCACTTTGGTGTTGGTACTAGTAGTTTATAACCATGAATAAGTCTAGCTGTCGATCAAGACTACCCGAAGTACGATTTGCCTAATTTATACTGGAAATTACGATTGGGGTCCATTCAAGCTTCGAACCCAGGAAATATAGCCTTATGTGAATCTTATTTGGAGGGAATACCAGAGAATCTATAAACTGATTTTGATTTTTTTTAAAAGCCACAGCTACCCTCATATTAGTGGTTTTGCTTTGGTTCGTTAATTACTCTAGCGTATGATCATATTACCTCCTACCAAATTACGTGGACAAAATGTGGAAGCCCAAATGAGCCACAACAGTAGTTCAACGCCAAAGCACAACCATAATCCGATGATCCATGTATGCATGCCTAAGTCACAAGTTGAAATGTTCATACGGGCACAGAATTCTGAAATCCCCAAGTAAAACAAGGGCCGTAACTCTGGTAAACATTAATAGGAGAAAACCGTAGTATGTGAGCATCCTTTGTCGCATACTAGGCAATCATCATTCCAAAGAACAACCAAATACCACGATGATCCATGCCCGCATTACAAGCTGACATGTTCGTACAGACTAAATTCACAAATGTGTCAGTCAAACAAGGGCCGTAACTCGGGTAAAATTGAAAGGGCGAAACCTGTGGTAAGTCGGTATCCTTTCACGATACCAATTTACCAAAGCACAACTGAATCCGATTGCCCTTGCCCAGGTTACAAGCTGAAATGTTCTGAAAAATTCACAAATGTTCAAGTTAAACAAGGGCCGTAACGCTGGTCAAAATGAACGGATGGAGCCCGTAGTATGCCTGTATCCTTTCCCCAGAATCCGATAATCGATGTACGAGTTACAAGATGCATGAAATGTTCGTGCGGATACAAAAGTTAAAAATTTCAAAGTCATAAAAGGCCGTAACTATTGTAAAATGAATGGAGGAATCCCGTAGTATGTGGGTATCCTTTCCCCCAAAACTGTGCCATCACCATGTTAAATGACAACGAAATCCGATAGCTAACACCCCATTTACAAGGTGATATATATGTTCGTATATATATATATATACTAGCCGATGAGCCCGACGTTGTCCGGGCTATTCAAAAACAAAAATTCAAGTCGATAACTCTACCCAGCCCGACGTTGTCCGGGCTATTCAAAAACCAAATTTCAAGTCGATAGCTCTACCCGTTTCCGAGATCTGGTCTGCGCATGCGCGAAGCTGTCGTCGCACGGGCTCGGCGACCCGATAAAATTCGTATCCGGGGCAAGATACATTCACATACCAAATTTCAAGTCGATAGCTCCACCCGTTTCCGAGATCACGTCTGCGCATGCGCGAAGCTGGCATCGCACGGGCTCGGCGACCCGATAAAATTCGTATCTGGGGCAAGATACATTCACATACCAAATTTCAAGTCGATAGCTCCACCCGTTTCCGAGATCTCGTCTGCGCATGCGCGAAGCTGGCGTCGCACGGGCTCGGCGACCCGATAAAATTCGTATCCGGGGCAAGATACATTCACATAGCAAATTTCAAGTCGATAGCTCCACCCGTTTCCGAGATCTCGTCTGCGCATGCGCTGTACGGGCGTCGCACGGACTCGCCAATACGACAACGACGACCGCCTGGTCAAACTACACACACGTACCAAGTTTCGAGTCGATAGCTCCACCCGTTTCCTAGATCTCGTCTGCGCATGCGCTGCACGGGCGTCGCATGGGCTCGCCAATACGACAACGTCGACCGCCTGGTAAAACTACACACACGAACCAAGTTTCGTCCCGATCGGTCGAGAATCGTAGATTTGTATAAATGACAGACAAACAGACAAACAGACAGACAGACAGACAGATGTCTTCAAAATATATATGAGACTAGCAGGTGGACCCGACTTCGTCCGGGCTGTTTCCCTTCTGCTTTTCGGCGAATTGCGCGATTTGACCTTGAATTGTCCATTTTGAAGGTCAAGGTCAGGTGGGGTCCCGATTTGACCCGTCCAAAACACTGCCCGGACAAAAGTACCCGACAAAAGTACCCGTCGAAATCCATTCGGTTTTACCCGATTTGACCTTGAATTGAACATTTTTAAGGTCAAGGTCAGTTCGGTGTCACGATTTGACCCGTCCAAAACACTCAGTGGATAAAAGTAACCCTATGTATAAAATGTTGTGGAAATCCCATCAAAATTCGCGATTTGACCTTCAATTGACCCGATTTCAAGGCAAGGTCACGTCGTACGGGCAACTGAACAGGCTTATTGGACTCCCCATACGAAAGTATCCCTAGACACTAATTTTTATCTAAATCCCGTGATATTCGGGCGTTTGACCTTGAAATGACCTAATTTCAAGGTCAAGGTCACGGCGCACGGGCAAATTAATAGGACTATGCCACTCCCCGGCCGAAAGTAACCCCACATACCAAGTTTCATCGAAATCCCGTAATATTCGGGCGTTTGACCTTGAAATGACCAGATTTCAAAGTCAAGGTCACGTCGCACGGGCAAATTAACAGACCCATGCAATTCCACGACCGAAAGTACCCCCACATACCGAGTTTCATCGAAATCGGCTAGGCCGTTTTCGAGTCCATCGCGAACAGACAGACAAACACACACACACACAGATCTTCCAAAATATATGATATACTAGCCGATGAGCCCGACGTTGTCCGGGCTATTCAAAAACCAAATTTCGATAGCTCCACCCGTTTCCGAGATCTCGTCTGCGCATGCGCGAAGCTGGCGTCGCACGGGCTCGGCGACCCGATAAAATTCGTATCCGGGGCAAGATACATTCACATAGCAAATTTCAAGTCGATAGCTCCACCCGTTTCCGAGATCTCGTCTGCGCATGCGCTGTACGGGCGTCGCACGGACTCGCCAATACGACAACGACGACCGCCTGGTCAAACTACACACACGTACCAAGTTTCGAGTCGATAGCTCCACCCGTTTCCTAGATCTCGTCTGCGCATGCGCTGCACGGGCGTCGCATGGGCTCGCCAATACGACAACGTCGACCGCCTGGTAAAACTACACACACGAACCAAGTTTCGTCCCGATCGGTCGAGAATCGTAGATTTGTATAAATGACAGACAAACAGACAAACAGACAGACAGACAGACAGATGTCTTCAAAATATATATGAGACTAGCAGGTGGACCCGACTTCGTCCGGGCTGTTTCCCTTCTGCTTTTCGGCGAATTGCGCGATTTGACCTTGAATTGTCCATTTTGAAGGTCAAGGTCAGGTGGGGTCCCGATTTGACCCGTCCAAAACACTGCCCGGACAAAAGTACCCGTCGAAATCCATTCGGTTTTACCCGATTTGACCTTGAATTGAACATTTTTAAGGTCAAGGTTAGTTCGGTGTCACGATTTGACCCGTCCAAAACACTCAGTGGACAAAAGTAACCCTATGTATAAAATGTTGTGGAAATTCCATCAAAATTCGCGATTTGACCTTCAATTTACCCGATTTCAAGGCAAGGCCACGTCGTACGGGCAACTGAACAGGCTTATGGGACTCCCCATACGAAAGTATCCCTAGACACTAATTTGTATCTAAATCCCGTGATATTCGGGCGTTTGACCTTGAAATGACCTAATTTCAAGGTCAAGGTCACGGCGCACGGGCAAATTAATAGGACTATGCCACTCCCCGGCCGAAAGTAACCCCACATACCAAGTTTCATCGAAATCCCGTAATATTCGGGCGTTTGACCTTGAAATGACCAGATTTCAAAGTCAAGGTCACGTCGCACGGGCAAATTAACAGACCCATGCAATTCCACGACCGAAAGTACCCCCACATACCGAGTTTCATCGAAATCGGCTAGGCCGTTTTCGAGTCCATCGCGAACAGACAGACAAACACACACACACACAGATCTTCCAAAATATATGATACTAGAAGGTGACCCGACTTCGTCCGGGCTATTCAAAAACCAAATTTCAAGTCGATTGCTCCACCCGTTTCCTAGATCTGGTCTGCGCATGCGCGAAGCTGGTGTCGCACGTGCTCGGCGACCCGATAAAATTCGTTTCCGGGGCAAGATACATTCACATACCAAATTTCAAGTCGATAGCTACACCCGTTTCCGAGATATATAGCCCAATGTCATTTGCGGATACCTCGGCCGGTGATGAGTTAACGCGACACAGTCAAATGCATCGGCAGGGTGAGAGTTAACGTAATCTAACTTTATGACCTCTGACGACGTCATAGAAGTTACGCAGTGATTTTATCCTGATAAAAGATCCCCGTACCACTTGTACCTAATAATTGAGGCAGATAACTAAAACGGATACATACATATTATATATCGTTGGAAAGATGAAGCCACACAGATTCTAACCGTGCAAATTATATGACTGGCAATTTATTATTCGCGCTATATCGAATCGATTTGTGAGCACCGAACTGAAATATATTAGCGCAAAAACGGCGTAAAAATAGATTTGACCTCCGCACGTGAAAAGTTGACCTCGCACGGACAAATAAATATGCCTATGTTCGTCTCCGGCCGAAAACACATCCAAATACCAAATTTCATCGAAATTGGCTTAGTCGTTTTGGAGTCCATCGATTTCAAACACACAAACAAACACATACACAGATCTTTCAAAATATATAATAGATACTAGCCGATGAGCCCGACGTTGTCCGGGCTATTCAAAAACCAAATTTCGATAGCTCTACCCGTTTCCGAGATCTGGTCTGCGCATGCGCGAAGCTGGCGTCGCACGGGCTCGGCGACCCGATAAAATTCGTATCCGGGGCAAGATACATTCACATACCAAATTTCAAGTCGATAGCTCCACCCGTTTCCTAGATCTGGTCTGCGCACGCGCGAAGCTGGCGTCGCACGGGCTCGGCGACCCGATAAAATTCGTATCCGGGGCAAGATACATTCACATACCTAATTTCAAGTCGATAGCTCCACCCGTTTCTATATATTAGATGTTCCCGTATATCTCTCTGCAGATGCTAATAACGTTGAATGGTAAACAAACGCTCTTTATAGCGATGCGTCAAAAACAAACGCTCATTAAATTATCACTTGATTAACCACAGCATTGCCGTTTTTGTGACTGAGAGTGGAGAATGGGTGCTCTGGGCTTCTCCAAAATGCGACGTCGACGATTCCCGTGGGATTTTACCTTTGGATAGGAAGTTTGGTCTCGATCGGTCAACCCGTTTTCGATTCTATAAAGGATAGACAGAATAACATACAGAGGTCTTCAAAATATATATGAGACTAGCCGATGAGCCCGACGTTGTCCGGGCTATTCATAAACCAAATTTCAAGTCGATAGCTCTACCCAGCCCGACGTTGTCCGGGCTATTCAAAAACCAAATTTCAAGTCGATAGCTCTACCCGTTTTCGAGATCTCGTCTGTGCATGCGCGAAGCTGGCGTCGCACGGGCTCGGCGACCCGATAAAATTCGTATCCGGGGCAATATACATTCACATACCAAATTTCAAGTCGATAGCTCCACCCGTTTCCGAGATCTCGTCTGCGCATGCGCGAAGCTGGCGTCGCACGGGCTCGGCGACCCGATAAAATTCGTATCCGGGGCAAGATACATTCACATAGCAAATTTCAAGTCGATAGCTCCACCCGTTTCCGAGATCTCGTCTGCGCATGCGCGAAGCGGGCGCCGCACGGGCTCGCCAATACGACAACGTCCACCGCCTGGTCAAACTACACACACGTACCAAGTTTCGTCCCGATCGGTCGAGAATCGTATATTTGTATCAACGACAGACAAACATACATACAGACAAACAGACAAACAGAGGTCTTCAAAATATATATATGAGATAAGGACCAACTTACAGACAGACGGGCGGACGGAGCCCTCGACTTTGGCGGTCGGTGCATTTTAAATGCAATAGCTGCTGAATGAGATTGCTAATTAATTGATACCACATAAGGTCCGCATTGCAACGCCGATTGGTTGTTGATAACATCACTTATACCGTCTGGAATGGGACGGATTCATCCTTCCCTCACGTACTGTCCAGCAAACTCTGCAAATTCACGCACCGTGCACGCAGCGCAAATTCAGCATGATGAAGAGGAAATGAATCCGGAAATTCCATGCGTTATCTATGCATACGTTACCAGGATCAGAATTTGGTGTGGCACATTTCATGCCGGAGTTCCCTAACTGAGATGTGTTATCTCCGCCGTGACATGCGCCGACGATTAGGTTCCGGTGTTTGTTATTGCTCAGCCAGAACAAAAATATTAGCTATTTTTACACGTGTCGGCGGCAAAGGCTGAGATTTGTTTTCCCCACTAAGATGTTTTTCTTCTTGGATTTGAAGTCTTGGGTTGAGATTAGCTAAGTACTTATTGTCGTAGTTGATATCACCTATTGCACGAGGTAGATCAGAATGCATGGGGTTTCCCTTCCAGTGGGACTGAATGTTAAACTATTCTCTGTTTTCCCCAACCCACCACAGGTTGACTTTAATTTACATTACCCAATATTATAATCCCATTGCTTTATTAGATGGGGCACACATGCCATGATGGCACACACACACACGAAGTGATTGGGTGATTCAGTTGAACAGAATGAAGAGTCATTTTCATGAATGGTATATACAAATTAGCAGCACTCATGCAAGGTCACTCTCAAACATAATTTATATGCAGCAGCTCTTTATTTGAAAAAAATCATTGTTGTTTATTTATCGGCGAATATTCGTCCCGAATTAAGGAGGAAATATTTATGATTTGATTATAGTTTCTCAAATGCCACGATCGACGTGGTTAGCTTTTCTGTAATATTTATTTAATGCCACACTATATTTAAACGGACATGGCTCATTCGAACCCCTAATTTTTTTTCTACGTAATTCGGAGCGACGGATACGATAGGTCGATAAATAAACGAACTTTTGATATACCGGCTTCATATGCTCTGAAAAAAACACTTGCCAAAGTCACGGCCATTTTTCAGCCTTTTCAACTTTTCGCCAAAAGTCAGACAAACGCTCTTTATTGCTACCATATCCGGAATAAACTACCACGGAACGCTCTTTTCTGTTCCAAGTCGTGCTAATGGCTTGTTTGTGTTTGGGACCCAAACACCGTATTCACCGTTGTATTTTTCATTACTTCAATGCGTCTTTTTAGGTTACAGGATGCTCGTAGAAAGGTAATTCAGATATGTATCGACCTATTTCGATACTGAGAAAAATTCAAAAGCCAATAATATTATGTGTAATTTGGAGCGCAAACCGCCATGTAGCTTTAAGTGGGAAATGTGACAAGGTACTCATTTGTCCAACATATCCTCCCGCAAATAGGTTCATAATCGACTTATAATATTCACATAGGTTCATATTGAGTTACCTGATTCTGAGCCAGAAACGACCAACATATCCCCGTGCAAGTAGGTTCAACATCGACCTATAATATTCACATAGATTCATATTACAACATATCCGCACACAAATAGGTTCATCATCGACCTATAATATTCACATAGATTCATATTACAACATATCCTCACACAAATAGGTTCATTATCGACCTATACTATTCACATAGATTCATATTACAATATATCCGCACACAAATAAGTTGATTATCGACCTATAATATTCACATATATTCAAATTACAACATATCCTCACACAAGTATATAGGTTCATTATTGACCTATAATATTCACATACGTTCATAGTGCAACATATCCGCACACAAATATGTTCGTTATCGACCTATAATATTCACATATATTCAAATTACAACATATCCTCACACAAGTATATAGGTTCATTATTGACCTATAATATTCACATACGTTCATAGTGCAACATATCCGCACACAAATATGTTCGTTATCGACCTATGATATTCACATAGGTTCATAACATATCCGCACAAAAATAGGTTGATTATCGACCTATAATATTCACATAGATTCATATTACAACATATCCTCACACAAGTATACAGGTTCATCATCGACCTCTAATATTCACATAGATTCATATTACAAGATATCCTCACACAAATAGGTTCATTATCGACCTACAATATGCACATAGATTCATATTACAACATATCCTTACACAAATAGGTTCATTATCGACCTATAATATTCACATAGATTCACAACATATCCGCACAAAAATAGGTTGATTATCGACCTATACTATTCACATAGAATCATATTACAACATATCCGCACACAAATTGGTTCATTATCGACCTATAATATTCACATAGTATCATATTACAACATATCTGCACACAAATTTTAGGTTCATAATCGATCTATAATATTCACATAGATTCATATTACAATATATCCGCACACAAATAAGTTGATTATCGACCTATAATATTCACATATATTCAAATTACAACATATCCTCACACAAGTATATAGGTTCATTATCGACCTATAATATTCACATAGGTTCATAGTGCAACATATCCGCACACAAATAGGTTCGTTATCTACCTATAATATTCACATAGGTTCATATTGCGACATATCCTCACACAAATAGGTTCATAATCGACATATAATATTCACGTAGGTCTATATTGGATTATTTTATTCTGAAATAAGCACATAGTGGACTTGTATAAGTTATTCTGTTTTATGCCGCGGGCCACAGTGAAAACACATTATAATGAGTGTACATCTGTTAGACGTGAGTTGGTGTATTCGCGTTATTTTCCGCATATAATGAACTTGTATTACATTTTATGTGTGATTTAGTTTGATTTCTCGAGTGATTATAAACGATAATTTTGCTAGTCAATTATGCTTCTTGAACTAGCGCGTTATGTATTCATACTCGCTATCGAAAGTTATGCGTCATGGATATAATGGAGGTATTATTTGGATTTCTGCTTAAGCAGATGTTTATAGTGGAATATAATAAACAGAATATTCACTTGATCGAAATGGTGACGTGAAATAATTCATTCGGGACATACTGAATGGTGACATGAAATAATTCATTCGGGAAATACTGAATGGTGACATGAAATAATTCATTCGGGACATACTGAATGGTGACATGAAATAATTCATTCGGGACATACTGAATGGTGACGTGAAATAATTCATTTGGGACATACTGAATGGTGACGTACACATTTTCTTTACGGAGAAGGGTTAAGACAACAGTTTATATTGTAGATATAAATTAAGTTTAAATGTTGACCCTTGCATATGTGTGGGTTTTCTATATATATAATGAATTTGGTAGATCCCTTATCTTCAGAATGCATATACAAGCGTCAAAGAATGCATGGTATATCCCTACCTCTTCTGGTCATGATAATATGAACTGGATGTTGACATCGATTTTGTGTTCAGTTATCGATATAGTGTTGATGTCTCATGCAGGGTCCGCGCTGGACCAAAATTTACTTTTGCTAAATAATTTGCCAAAATGAAAATATTTTTTGCCAAATTCTTTTAGAATTTGCCAAATGCTATCACTGATATTGTAATTTTCTGCAACATTGAGTCTTATTTTGTGGTTTATCATACAACAATAAACCAATCGCCGAACAATAAAATCGTAGAAGGATTGCTTCATCGGAAGGGCACATTACAAGAGGATTAGCTTCGTAAACACCACCACCACCACACTAAATACGGGTAATCACTCCACTCATCAATATTAATGCTATCAGATTAACTGCATCTTAATAAAGGTGCTAACTTTTCCTAGACATTATGAAACACCACTAATATAATTATATTGTGAGAGTTTCCTGAAATGAATGGTATTGATTGACCAATATTTTTCAACTTTCTTGAGGAATTAAAAAGTGATTTCATGGGGCCGTCACCTGACCCCCAAAAGTAATGTAGTCGATTCAGTCAGATGATTGAAAAGAGTCGACAGAAATATCTCACAGGTGTTAACTAATAAAATTAAATCAAGTCAAGTATTATAATTCCAGAGCACGGAAACATTTACCTGTTGCGTTCGCTGTTTAGTTTAAGTTTATTCAGATGTATCGCCTTCACGGCAGCTAGATCCAGGGGCGTGGCTAGATGGTATCCGTTGGGGCGCCCACCTTGATATTTTCACTGTATACCCCCTTGTGCCGGACCAAACTGAAATACTGTTTGCCCCCCCCCCCCTTCCGGTTTGGAATGTTTTACCTAACTTTTAACTAAAACGTGCAATTTCAAATTGAACATTTTGACCAAAGTTTGGGGGTAGACACCCCAAATCCCCCTTGTCGCCACGTACCTGGCTAGACAATACCCCATAAACCAAAATCGCCTACCTCTGGTAAGCAAACGACCAATTAGTACAGGTACACGAATAATTTACCCCAATCCCGCCTTGTGTGGATCACGAATCCGCGCATATCGGGAATCGAACAAGCGATCGCTGGGCGGCTTATTACTCTCTAATGCGCCATGCACCTAACCTACTGAGTAACTGGTTACCGTGTAGAGGTGAATCATAGATGTAGTTTATACCAAACTGCACACCATCTACAATGCGTGTGGCATTCTCCGATAAAAAAGAAATGGCGACGACCGACTCTATACTCTCAAGTGTGCTAATGCATTACAATGATTGTACCCGCTTAGGAAATTAAGCTACCCGTGTTATCAAGCGATTGGCGCTGAAATCAGGAGCCAGTTGCACTGTATACATATGTATACGAAGTTACGAACATAATCAAAAATGTTTTTCTGTGCGTCCTTTCTTAACGTCGACCGCGGTGCGTTGCATGGTGGCAGCGCTATAATTATATAATGTAATGTGATTATGTATTGCATTCTTAATATCACCATCAGATTGGACCCGATCTCTTCTAGTAAGCATCGAAAAAAATCCATTTTAACACTTTGATTTGTCCCCTGCGTGCAGTGCATGGTTTGGGTTTGCTCCTACTTATTAAAGTGATGTGAAACACTCCGATAGGGCGATCAAATATATAGAAATGGAGAATCATCGTGCTCAACTTAGTTATTTTTACAATCATTATATCCAAATTGACAACATACAGATTTATATAATAATTAACTGCATTGACTCTCGGTGGCGAAATCGTTTGCGTTAGTTTATCGCCGATGGTTGCGTCCCGAATTGATAAGTAAATATGTACTATTGCGCGTTGTTCAGACGATGTTTTCTATGGAGTGGTAACGTCGATTTATTTGAGATTTTAAGATAAGATAAGATACGTTTAATGGTCTTTAAAACACACATTGGTGTAGGACAACCTACATATATAGATAAAAATAGTCAGAGGAATACATAGTATATATGTGATATACATGTAACACGTACCAGAATAACAAATTATTAAGATATAGAATGTCAAATTATTAAGATGTAGAATAATATTTTTTATATATTACTGGACATATATATAGGTCACATGCGGAAGGATGTGATGTACCATATGCATGGTACATTACCACTTCCGCAGTAGTCGACCAATGCTCAGCACGCATGTGTATGGCGTTTATTCGGGGTATAAGACTGTAAAAGAGTTGTCCGACACTAACAGATGACCAAAAGCCATCGGGGATAGTATAAGAAAACAGTCCTAAGACCATTTATTTCCATTATGGTCCCCAATTGATTCAGGCCACATGAGAGACCGGAACACACCCATACACGTCCTGCCATCACACACCACTGGATAAAAACATATCATGTTTGATTTAACAATGAAATGCATACGGTCAGTTGAAATTGAAGTATATAACGATAGGTGGTAGTGAGATAAACAGCAAGTATTCCACTAGAAGTTAAAAATAACTGGAGAGATATATCTGAATACAAGAGGAGAGAGGGGTGTCTTTGACTACTGTGTAGGTACGGTGGCTATCTGGTGATAATAAGGCTAGCACCAACTTATCGCAGTGTATACCATGGACAGTAAGGTGATGGTATTCCCTTCGACCTGGATGACAATGTGCTACCACGTACTACGAAACCACAGTCCTACCCTCACCCCGTCATTAAATAAAAGTTATATACAAAGCAGACTCTCCTAAGTGTATCATGAAATTACACAGTCACGTACTTTGTTAATAGTACTTATAGATAGAACTTTCAGATTTTCGGCGATGTTAGTAGAATGCTACATTCCCCCATTTGTCATTTTGCCGGAATACTAACTTATCGGTTTCTCGCACCGAACAAGTCCATAATATGTCTTTAAGTTACACCGCGATCCAACGCATTTAAAATTGAGATGCCTCAAAAAGAAAAGACACTGATAAGATTGTTTAATATTGTCGGCTTTTAATAGAGACTGCAGTCTGTATTATATATGGGTTTTTTCTAATGTTGCATACATGTCAGCTATAAAATACCATTATTATGCGATCATATAAGTTTCTTTGCCCAAGTTCTATGTTAAAACGTAATTAGTGAAACAACAGGTTAATAACAGTTCTGATGATCGAGTGACGTCAGATACTTCAGGGGTTAACATTATACGGCCTTGGTGAATATTGACTTCCTAGGTTTGACAATTCCTCGTGTCAACCTCGAAACAATGAGATAATTGTATAATGATGCCTAGATATATATGTATGGCATGCAGGCTGTTGTTGCATCTGTTGTTACTTCATCATAGCTGCCGCAATTTCTATCGGGTGGCTGTTATACTTATGCTTTCGTTCATTGCATGAGCTGGTAGATATTTGAAGCATGCAATTCAGCGACCACATGTACCATTTTGGCAACTTTTCTTGGACCAACCAAGTATAAATGGATCACAGTTAAACGTCGTTCTCAGCTAAATCAACATACAGGGTAAGAGCGATGCCAGTTACCCGAATAAAATGTTTGGTTAGGTGGAAGGTATACTCTGATCTGATATACCCACGAAATGCCACGAACAATAATTGCGCACACGTGCTTGATATTGTAGGAATTTGTTCCAGTAACAATATTAGTCACGAATCGACTGGTGTTGATGAACCCCATCGTAATATATTGTTGATCAAAAAGGTTTCGCCGGAGAATTATCCGTCTCAAATGTGCGCTGTTTTGCGAAACGTTCACTACGTCTGTTGGTAATAATAATTGAATCAACAAAGAATCAGAAGGAAGTTTTAACGGTAAATGGATATGCCATGCTTAAATCACTGAGATATGATTTGACATCTTACCAACGCGATATACACTAAATTAAAATTTCAAGTGTTCAGAGTGTATGAGGCATGGTTCGGTATGAAACGTGCATTGTTCAGCAAAATGCGTGAACTGGACAAATTCTCATTATCATCGAAATGGACATGTTACGATCCCGCACTTCAATTGTGATAATGACGACCTAACGACTTCGGTAACCGAGATATCATTAAATAGCAAGACCTATCACTGAGAATAGGTGGAACGCTTCATTGGAGTCTACCCCAGAAATAAAATATTAAATTAAAAACCTCTTGCTTTCATGCTTTAACCCTTTCAGTGCCAGGGGCCGATCTCATCGGCCCTAATTTACGGTCTGTAAAATCGGCCCTAAAAAAATAAAAAACATGTTTGTTTTTTTTTAGATTTTAAAAAAATTATTAAAATTGTAAAAAATTGTAAAAAATAATAACAAGTGATGAAAAATTGTTAGGCCAATGCATTCTCTTATATATGCGAGGCGACCTATGGTCGACTCGCATATATAAGAGAATGCATTGGCACAGTGTAAATGGGTTGATACAAAAATCGGACCTGGCACTCAAAGGGTTAAAAGAAGATATTTTTGTCTGATAATTGTGGTGGTGTCATGCAGTCTGAACATGAGTTCGAATTGTTCTGCCGTTCTCAGAGTAAATGATAGTCACCGCAAAACATACTTCCTCGTCATCATCATCGTCACTGGCAAAAAGTCCTTCCTTATAAGTTATATTTACATGTTCCATCGAAACGCGCATATACACGAGTGCATGTGTAGGAGTAATTTGAAGGTTTGACTCGTGAACTGCATATCAGTATGTGATATATGCCATATGATGCTCTTCTTCGAGTATTTTTCCTCATATGAGACGTTCCTGTTTATGAGACTGTATAAGCAAGAACACACCGTGCACATTGTCAAGTCAAGCGGACAACGCGTACACATGGACGTATGTTACAGTCAGACTATAAAATCAGTCATTTCCTGAAATTACTAAAACTATCAGTCTTTTCGTGAAATGCTCTTTTGTATATCTTGGCGGACACTCCTATGCCACAGCTCTTCAGGTATGCTGGTGGCATGAGATTATGCCATGATTCTTCACTATAGCTACGCCCGTAGAGAGATCATATTCCACCAGTACAAAACCAAGGAACGTTTTAATGTTCTGACAGGGAACTTTATAACATTGATCACACAAGGCAGGGAAATATATTTCTTTGTTAATAAGTGTTCCACGATAATCTACTTCACATTAGGGAGTGGTCCCAGCTCAAAATTGCATGCTTTGCTGTGACTTTTGTGAGCCGATATTGCAATAAACATGGAATTAATTACACAGGAGAAATTCCATAGTTCGCAAAGCAAAATCGATTGCAAAATGCAAAGTCACTTAAATCATGCAATTTCGAGTTGGGACCTTCACCTACAGTGAAGTATATTAGTGAGGAACAGGTAATAACTGAGATATATATTCCAAGCGTTATTTTTCAACTTTATAAAGTTCCCTGTCAAAACTTCATCAAGTTCCCAGGTTTTGTACTGGTGGAATATGATCTATATGGGCGTTAGATAGAGTAGAGATTCATGGCATGAACTATGGTGGAATATGTTCGCTGTCTACCAATGGTGTATATTAAAGAGTACACTGTAGTCGACTTGTGTAATTAATGCCTGTCGCAGAAGTTTAACTTTTTCATTATTAGGGATTTGGAGATCGGACCCGGGAGGATATTAAAGGGATATTTCCCTTTCCAACCACCCACTGTGAAATTTAATTTTTTTTTATTTTTGGTCCATAATTACATTATTCTGAAAACATTTCTAAACTTCAGTCATTTCGTGAAATGAACTGCCAATAGATTTCAGCCATTTCATGAAATAACTAACATGTTTAGTCGTTTCACGAAATGTCAGAAAGAGTTAGTCATTTCACGAAATGAAATGACTGTGAAATGACTACTTTCCCAAATATGGCTGTAACATATATACTATATATACGGAACATACAATATGGATGGACACACGTTTTATTTCATAGCGGGAGTGCATGTGTGTATGGTCTTAATCGGAGCAGGTGCGTGCATCAAAACAATATTGAACAATTCCACGAAGCTAGCTACTATTGATGAGGTATATTGTGTGGGGGGCGAACTGATGCAGACAAGGATGATTGACCCACAAATTTCCCCTATATATTTCTCCCCAGTGAGTGATCGCACGGTGGTCCCGACGTGATTCCAGAGCGATTAGTTCCTATTATTTGGGTATGTGATTTACTGATGATTGAATATTTGTAACGTGAATGTGTCGTACCAATAAATCAATTAATTGAATTATGCAGCATAACTTTGCATGCCTGGGGAATAATAACATGACACTGGAGAATTTCTAGTCCAACGCCGCGTGCCTCATGTCAAAACGAATTATTGTTACGAACAACACCAGTCGATCCAAGAGAGTCGACCTGACATTCCGCAGTGATTTGCGTTTAAATATAGCTAATCAAAGTATCAGCGCAAATCGAATTCGATGTAACAGTCTATATGCACTGTCTGCTGATGTATAGTTTTTATATCAATGTGAGGCTGCAATCACACACTGGCCAAATCAATCGACGAAGTGACTATGGATTGCAACTGTTTGAATACCATTCGACATGTGGTTACAAGATTGATTTTGTCTGATATTTAGATAGTTACTTCGGGGAGATGTCAGTGGTAAAGTCTACTGACGTTGTGCTACCTATATAGCAAGTATGCAGGCAAGTCCGATACGCAGTTTGTCATATAAACAAGTAAGTTCCCCCTGATATAGACGATGATATCCTCAGATATGGTAATCAGAATGCGATGGGGAAGATAATCTCTTATAGATAGATAGATAGATAGATAGATAAGTTTAATTGGCAAAAGCATCCTTATAAGGACAGTATGCATACATAATAACATATAATTGTACATTGTGTATTGAACAGTATAATAAATTATATTAATTTAAGGTCAAGCTGAATGTGCATCATCTATTCTGTATTTGTTCATTGATTTATGATACGATGCTCATCCCGTGCGGAGAATAATCTTCGGATCATATGACAAATTGAAGTGCATGTATTTGACACATTGTTGGATAAGATTTTGACAAGCTGTTCAGTTTGGGTCATGCTTTCAAAGTCTGAGAACTGTGTCTTCATAAGGTTAGTGAGCTCGAGACGTTGTGTGCCGTAAGCGCTGCACTCTAAAAGGAAATGTTTTATCGGAACAAAATATACAAAACCTTTGTTCCACTGCCGTCGGCGGTTGTGTGTGGCGTCCCTTTTCAATAGCCAATGTATGATTACGTATTCGCAGTCTAGTGAAAACGATTCTATTTTCTATTGATGTTGTGTGAAGAAGATAAGGTTCTATTTCGTACTTAAGTTTGAAAAGTCGGTATGTTCGTAACTTATGTGATCAACATATATTTCCAAAGAGCAGTGGGTTCATTAAGAGGGAACATGTTCACGTATACTGGACATTTGTTCAAATGTCATAATTCTCTGTTAACGACACGTGGGCCTCTCCTTTGTGACTTGGCAAATTGCACCAAAGGGGGTGAGCAGTCTACAAAGTGGATAATGACAATAATTTATATGACATTACTCAACTATTGTATAAGAGGAATTGCCAGCCTCATTTCACTATTGAATCCAGTCATTACAGTGTCTATTCATTACAATGAGGGCCCATGCAGTGACTCAAAATCGTGACGTGACATGGGGTTACGTGCAGAACTACTCGGTTCTTCAAACTGGTATTTAAAGTGGTATACTATACACTAAATCCGGTAATGGATTCGAGTTCCGACCGCCGATGGGATAAGACGTCCCGGCTTGAGCGCTCGTGAACATCGCCCACCTGGTGATCGGATTACTGACTTTAGCGGACAATGGGTTCGTCTATAATCCCCGCTGAAGTCAGGCTCGTGCTGAGCTCAATCAACCTGGATCACTGCCTGGCCTGGAATTTACACCGGTCAGGCAGCCAGGTTGACTTGTTTTTGACATACCGGGTAACACCGACACGGTCCTTTTCAGGACCCTCTGCCGGCCGTAACCCGGTTCATGGAGACCACCAGCAACCTGGGGATTGCGGAGAGAGGAGGGTGCGGAGGAGAAAGAAGACCCCGTCCAGAAGAAGGAGGGATGCGGACATAATGGCCAAGTGGAAACAGGGGCGAGGTGAGAGACGCCCAGCTCCCCCCCCCCCCCCACACTTGGCCTCCACCGACGATGCCGTTGACCACATCACCACCAGACGCAGGGACGCCGCTGACACCCCGGATGTCCCTGCTGTCGTCATCGAGGCCAGCGGAGACAGGGGCGCCGATGCCACCCGGACGTCCCTGCCACTGACTTCGTGGTGGAGTTGGACACGCTTCCACCAAGGACACCGGTGTACCATCATATCCCGGTGTCCTCCATCTCCACCAGCGACAACAACAACAACACCGGTAACACCACCAGCAGCTCCGCCGCTTCCACCGCAGAGACAAAGAACGTCTGCGATGACGTAATAAAATGGGCAAAAGAAATAAGAGAAACATCCAGAAAAGAAACTGAAAAAGTTATAGCGGCGGCAGCGTCAGCATTAACAACAACAGCAACAACATCAACCGAGAGAAGAAAAAGAAACCAAAGAAGAAAATATAATACATGTCAAGATCATTTTTCACCCCTTCGTCGTTATGTTTATGGTTTACCATTTTCATAACCCCTATCATCATTCAAAAGTGGGTTGTAGGGGGAGGGGTTCCGCCCCTTCCAAATCCTCCGGGTCATTCCCAAAATCCCCCATAAATAAAAAATAAATCCGGTCATTTGTAGGACCATCTCCTATTATAGTCATCAGAATATATGCAACATATGAGTTAAAAATACAATCATGTGCTCTATGAACGATGTAAACAACGTGGTAATTATGATGAAAATGACTCGAGCTATAAACTCATTTTCATTACAAATAACATGTTGTTTTACATCGTTCATAAAGTAAATGAATTTATTTTGCACTCACCCATGGCTCAAATTCATTCATTATGTTTCATTATGTTTCATTATGTTTCATATATTCTGTCGAGTATAATAGGAGATGGTCCCATAAATGGCCTGAGTTACTCTACTTTAGATGAGCTTTCCTACCATCTTAACGGTTTTGTTACTTTTGAATCGAGGCGTACCTCACTCAAACATGCAATGACTCAGCGGGCCGACATTAGCTCACTTAGTCAGTACTAATATACTAAATGTACCTGTAAAATGTCCCGTCGGTATTCTTAAGATACCATTTAATATATATTTTGGGACTTCTGTCTGTCTGTTTGTTTGTCTGTGTGTTAGCTATGGCCGGGAAAACTGCCAGACGGATTTTGACGAAATTTGATAACTAGGTGTAATTTTGTCCAGGGAGTGTTTTGGACGGGTCAAATCGTGACCCCGACCTGACATTGGCCTTCAAAACGGTCAATTCAAGGTCAAATCGGGTAAAACGGGACGGATTTCGACGAAATTTGATACCTAGAGGTACTTTTGTCCGGGGTGTTTTTTGGACGGGTCAAATCGTTACCCCGACCTGACCTTGACCGTCAAAAAGGTCAATTCAAGGTCAAATCGGGTAAAACGTACGGATTTCGACGAAATTTGATACCTAGGGTTACTTTTATCCGATGAGTGTTTTGGATGGGTCAAATCGTGACCCCAACCTGACATTGACCTTCAAAATGGTCAATTCAAGGTCAAATCGGGTAAAACCGGACGGATTTCGACGAAATTTGATACCTAGAGGTACTTTTGTCCGGGGTGTTTTTTGGACGGGTCAAATCGTTACCCCGACCTGACCTTGACCGTCAAAAAGGTCAATTCAAGGTCAAATCGGGTAAAACGTACGGATTTCGACGAAATTTGATACCTAGGGTTACTTTTATCCGATGAGTGTTTTGGATGGGTCAAATCGTGACCCCAACCTGACATTGACCTTCAAAATGGTCAATTCAAGGTCAAATCGGGTAAAACCGGACGGATTTCATCAGGTACTTTTGTCCAGGGAGTGTTTTGGACGGGTCAAATCGTGACCCCGACCTGACTAGTATAATATATAATGGTCAACCTACTTTTGAGGTGTTTGTCTTCTTGCAAATGATAGCCATCTGTGCCAAATTGCCAGTGTTTTTAAGATACGGGCGGCGTTGGCGGTGGGTATGCTGTTAAAATATTCGCTCCGTCAAAAACCGCCATAAACAGAAAGAATAGTAAAATATAGACAGACTTTGTTATTATACCATTCAGAAATATGGCATAAACAGTATGTTATTGTCAAATGTTTTCCTTTGTTATGTAAACAAAAGCAAAAAACGTTACAGAACCTGGCTTTTGTTTAGATCCGGAAATGGTAAACATAAAGAGCGTTATTTGTAACTGTTTTTCCGATATGGAAATAATAAAGAGCGTTTATATTATTTGTTTGTGATTATATAACCAATAGAATTGAGCTGTGTTATGTAAACAGAAGTAAAACTTCTGTAACACGAGCAGGCTCTTGTTTACGTACATCATCGTACGTATTGACGACAATATACTATTTACGCGCTGATTATGTTTGGCATATGAACAAAACTATATATATTTAAATATTCCTTCTGGCGATTTGAACAAATATGAATATTTCTTCAACGAACGCCGCCCGTGCCTTTAATGTGCATGGCCTCAAGTTGGCTGCGGTTGGTAGTACATGTAGATCTTCAGTCACCTGCAGACCCCCTCCACCATATGCGGAATTTTGGTGGCTATGATATAGGTTATAGGGCTATGTATATACACTTTAACATTCTGATTGTTTGCCACCTGGCGATTGTCGCTTTGGTTGGGATTTGCCATTTGAAGAGAGGTACCCTTATTTCGTCTTTTGTGAATATGTATTTCCCGTTCACTAACATTATAGCTTGCTAACGTTTGAATTTGCCACCTTTTTTTGGTATTTAGCTTTCTACTTACAACACTAATAACACCATATGGCACATGCAAAGTGAAGCCATGAAATTAATGCGAAAAGGCATGGAAATTTGACAAATTTAAATTTTGAAATTTTAACAGAAAATAAAAGAACAAAAATGGAATTTTCTCACTTATCCAGGGGGGCGGGGGGGGGGGGGGGGGTCGGAAAAATTTCCAGCCACGTATGATCATTTTAATTTTTCCGGCCACAGGGGACCCACCCACCCACCCAAGTTTTTTCCGGTCAGTTTTGGACACCCACCCCCCTTAAATTTGAGAAAAATTATCAATTGAGCAACCAAATAGCTGATTATCCTGCATTATCATAATGTATTGCGCTATATTTGAATAGAACAGTGCATAATGAGATAACTATACTATTTGAATTTATCATATAAGTGTCATTAATCAAGAAATGTGTCAACATAATCACATGTCTAGGGATATATAGGCAGAGTGCCAAAGTTTTTATTAACATTCATGATCTAGTCACATAATCACATTTGAGTATTCTACATGATACATGGTACCGGTACAACACATTTCAGATTTTTTGATATTTTGATATTTGCTATGTGATATACAGTAATGCCCTAATTAATCGACTCCATAACCACAGCAGAATAATGGGTAATTTAATTTTAATTTCCGACTAAATCTTGAAAATTATCCATTATTCTGCTCTGGTTATGGAGTCGTTTATTTAGGGCATTACTGTATTGCTGGAATCAAATTGTTTATCAAAACATGTGGAAATACAACTGTTCATCCCAGTTCATCCCAGTTTGAAGAATAATGCTAATACCAAACATAACCATGATATACATGCGTGACTCTTCTTGGGGCATCTCAGAAACCAGAACTGAGGAAACATGTTATAGCGTGTAATGGCAGGCTGGTAGCCACTGCCTGAAGTAATAGGCTTCGTAATAATTGGGAATAATATGGATGGATAGCCCAATTTCACTTCTTTTTTACTCACGATATCAGTGACGATAAAATCTTCGTTACTGTGATTAACATTACACGCTGATCCACATTAACATGGGAAACAATCTGAAATTGTTCAAGCTGGCCCGGCTGGCCTTCAATTTATTTGTTAAGATTTTGTTTTACGTTGTCAAAAGTCTATTTTATTCCATTATTTATTATAGCTTTATTTCCAAGTCACATATGGTCAAGTGTGCTTTCATTTTATTGCTTATTTTCAGCCGAGTTCTGCATAGTTATTCTTATTTTGTTGTATCAGTAGATGGAATCCTGATTAAATTTTATTTTTCCAATAGCGCAGTGTCTAGTTCTATCAAGTTGAATTTGGGTTATTGTTGGCCATTGTGCAACTGAGCCAACTTTTGATAACCTCTATATGTAGTATAGCATTAGTATTAACTATATATGACCTGTTTCTGTTCAAAACACATCAAAATAAGACTCAATATAGCAGGAATGGGGAAAAAAATTGGCATATGGAAAACACTTTTTTTTTTACCCAAGAGACACACACCCACCCCATCATACGTGCCTGGAAATTTTTTCCGACCCCACCCTGACTTATCGTATTTTTCTGGTGGAAAAAAATATTTTCACTGACAAAGTCTTCTTCTGCGATCAAATGCATTATAGCAAGCCGTTGTATTTAATGGTTGGTTTCAGTAAAACTTTAATCTAAATAGAGGATCTCACATGAGTTTCTATTTTATACGGAATTTATCAACCGAGTTCACTAAATTCGATTTGAGCCAGCCGAGGTTTACCGAGGCTCAAATAGAATTTAATGGACGAGGTTGATAAATTACGTATAAAATAGAACGAGTTTGAGATACCTTTTATCACATGATCAAATAAACGCGAAGTATTCATCGAAAACAACAATCATAAACTTCAGCAATCGCAAGTCATTTAAATAGTGGCGTGACGTCATCGCACGCGCTAATACTACACGTGTGTCTTACCAATAATTATGAAGCTGGTTTTGTGGGTTAATTATGTGATAAAGAGCGTTTAATAATTCAATGGGTCATTGTTGACGTACTTGATACGACACAATTGTCATACTTGATACGACAAAATTCTTGTCAAGCATGAGCTACAATAAATTTCAGGGAATAACGATTCTAATTTTCCAGTATATTTTGTGATTGACGACGGCTTCCTGTGATCAATTTTCCTACCAATTTAGTGTGTTATACTCCAATGTCCAGCGATAGCGGGTGTACTGATGGTAGGTGTTGTGCAGGCCGCTGATTGTGCCCCATGCCAGTGTGACATTTTCACGCTCCTCGCAAAATAAATAAATATGAAACTTAATTCGTAAAAAAAATCCATGTATCATAACACCACTTCAAGTTGAAACCCAATTCAGCTCGTTATATGTAAAATGGTGCCCAGTTTAGGGGAATTTCTTACCCCTACCCCACTAAAATGCACAAGTTAGACAAATACGACAAAAACATAAAAAAGTGCCATAAAATTTTAAAGCGACATTTCTAAAATGGCAAACAAGCTTCAAAAGATCCAGAATTTTATTCTCTATCTTCAAAATCGGGTCTTCAAAATTTCGCAGAGGGTGTGGGGGTCCATATGTTGGTTCAAGCTCAATAGTTATATCTCGCAGGACAAATCATTTCGGGTTTTCGTGGGGTGTGTATCTGCTGGATGTCTTATAGTTGCAGTATGTAACCATTATGACCGCGTTAATTGCTTTCGATGTTTAGGTATGAACAATGGCTGGGCCATGCACTCTTGGCGGGAACACAATACCTCCGACTTTTGATCCGCATTTAGAAGCTTTCTGGTGTGGTGAATGAGAGACCTGCAGTAATAAGCCGTAGTTTTTTGTAATAATTTGAAGGATTAGTTGTTTTAACGGAATTCTGAGGCGGTGCATTCATGTAACCAATATATTTTATATTATAATTTATATTTATGGCTAATAATATGATCTTGATGGCGATACTATTTCTGATTATGGTTTTCTTGTATACATATGTAATTGTAATTAGCTTTGTAATGATGGACATTTATACATGCGAGACCAGAAACGACAATTGACACAAATCAAGCGAATTGTAATGACATAGATCAGAAAAGAGATGGAACGTATATATCCATTCCGGAGAATATGTGGCTATTCCCCCTGGGTAGAGGGTATTCACGGCGGAACAACCGGTGAGTTTGACTCCCTATAGCGATCCGACTCTTACACAACACAAAATATTTGAAAGCAAACAAGCCTTATTTGGCTCTACACTTTTCTCTATATATGTGACCCGCCATATCAAATCCAGTCGTAAGTCGGGATTGTTTTTACCCTGTGCCAATGCATTCTCTTATATATGCGAGTCGACCATAGGTCGCCTCGCATATATAAGAGAATGCATTGGCCTAACAATTTTTTTACAATTTTAATAATTTTTTCTTGTATTCTTTAACAATTTTATAATTTCACCCATACAGAGCCCCAGACAAACATGAGCAGACGACGCTTTTCTATATGCTTCTATATATGTGTGGGGCTCCCTGCAGGGTAATGGATGTTTTTTATCTTATGTCCTAAAAATTGTAAGAAACATTTATTTAAAAAAAATAAATAAAAAATTGTTAGGCCAATGCATTCTCTTATATATGCGAGGCGACCTATGGTCGACACGCATATATAAGAGAATGCATTGGCACAGGGTTCCAGACGCGATCAACAAAGGAGCCTAATAATTTAAACCGACACAAAGAACCAAATTTGACGTTTTGGTTATATAACAATTACTTAAATTACTTCTACAATTTTCCCCTATACCTGAACCATCTAAGGTATTTGGTTCCTGCTAAGAACCACACGGTTATAGCTTTGGTTATATATATGAACTATCTACGTTTGTGCCGTTTTTGTTCTTAGTAAAGAACCAAGTCATTCTCATCGCATGCGCGGGCCATATGGTTCTACGGCGATTCTCCAATAAGAACTAAAATTGTTACCCCAGTATGATTTATTATATGATAACGAATAAGTGCAAAAACATGATGGAACATATCCACACCCAACACAAATTTAGGATATTTAGTGTAAGCCACGACCAGATATCCTTCTGATCATGTGGTATGTCTGTCTGCTTAAACTTCCCTATATATAGGCACGAATGGCCTTCGCGTTGGGTATGTTTTAATATAGTCGCACCCGTTAAACTGCCATGAGCAGGATGGATATTAAAATATAGACATATTTTGTTCTTATACAAATCATAAATATCGCGTACATATTATTTTATTGTCGAGTTCGTACACTGTGTTGTGCAAAGAATGCCAGGTTCTGCAACATGTTTGGCTTTTGTTTACATAACATAGCGTATGAACTTGACAATAACAAACTATTTATGCGATATTCGTGATTGGTACACCGTATGTGTATATTCTTTCTGTTTATGGTGGTTTTAACGGATATAACTCCCCGTATGGGCCGGGGTAGAATAGGCCTACATACACACTGGGAGCGGTAAGAATCCCCTAATGTTTCACCCTGTTTGCCGTGGGGTGCATCCCGTGAGCAGGGACGTGGCTAGAGGATCTCCATTGGGGGGTGTCCACCTTGGGAAATTCCAACTGCACCCCATTGAATCAGAATCAGACCATTTGAACACATGTTTTTGCATAATTTCATTTGCACCCCCCCCCCCTTTGCACCTCAGTGCTCAGGCATAATATCATGTATATTAATAAACCATGATTCAATATTCTCACAGTATAATGAGTATATCCCCGGTATGAGAACAATAAGATATTTTAACCTGAAAAATTGCATAAATCCTAACATCTAGTGGTCTAACTCCTGACAAATGCACATGTCTACGGGCAAGAGACCAGGATACACCGGCTGACCATGGTTATTCGGTCCGGTGTGAGAAAATTTTGAAAACTATATATACAAGAAAATCGCAAATCCTAGCATCTAGACTTGCCTCAACTGAAGCTTTCCTATAGTGTTGGAAATTTCAAACTTCATGCTCCACCTCAGGTTGGAAAATTCTCCAATTGATGACCTTTTCAGTCCACAAGTTTGACCAAATGTAGTAAAATTGTTGATTATTTTCTTAAACTAATTAGCAGTTTTGTATTGGCCACGGGGAGGGACAATGACACACCGGGCCGACCGTGGGAAAATTTTGAAATCTGAACAAGAAAATCGCAAAATCCTAGCATCTAGACTAGCCTCAAGCCTTCCTAGAGTTGGAAAATTTCCAACTGATGACAATTCCAATGACAATGTTAACCAAATGTATGACAATATTGTTTTCTTAAATTAACTATAGCAGTTTTTGACTGGCCACGGGGGAGGGACCAGGGCTCTGTTTCATGAAGGCAACTTATGACATAGTTGGGACTTAAGATGGTCATAAGTTCAAACTTCAGTCATAAGTGCGTTTCACGAACAAAGTCTTAACCTAAGATGGTCTTAACTTTGGTCTTAACTTTAAGACTGGTGCGAGGTGTCATAAGATAATCTTAAAGTTAAGACCTACGTTGTGATCCGCAATTGGTCCGAAATGTGGATGGGATATAGTTCATGTATATATTATTATAAACACATTTAACTGAATAACACCTTGCTAGGACGGAGGGGTGTTTCAGAAATGGTAGTAATTAATAACCAACTGGTAAGCTATAGCAGTGACGTGGCCAGTGGTTGCAAGATTGGCGGGGTGTCCGCTACTAACTGTAAACCACCAAGACCGGACTATATATACATTTCTAATTGCTGTAACAAAAAGAAATTATTTACATAGAGTTGAACATCATTTGCGATTCAAATCACACAATCGCACTGTAGACAATACTCATGTTGAGACAATTAGTCCGAACATTTTCACATCGAGGATAATAGTGAATGATTTATACTCAGTTTTTTTTTATAAATGCTTATGTCAGCTATTATTATTATTATTATTATTTACTTGCCTTTCTATATTATTATGCTATAATTTTATTGTAAAAATGTATTGTATATGTACCCCGTATATATATCAACAAAATAATAATACATAATATGTGTTATTTTATTATTATTATGTGTATTATCATAATCTATTAACTATGAAATAAAAAGATATATAGCATGTATATAGTATACGGACCGCGCGGGCACACCGGGATCCGCGGAAGAACATATAATATCACTGTGAACTGGCCCACATACCCCTGGGGGAATTACTAAAATACCAATATAGACTATACCAGTGGTATAGTCTATATTGGTATTTAGTAATTTTCCCCAGGGGCCTGTGAACCGGCCGTCTGTTCACGTGTTGTTAATCATAAACGCTCTTTATTAGAAGTCGTTGATTTGGTTTTTATTAAAACATATATGCAGAATGTCGTTCAACGTAACGTACTTTCGAAGTTCATACGCAGTTTGTTAATTATAACAGGCTTTTAGCACATTTGTCAACAGAACCAGAGCAAATGACACTAACATCAATTATATATGGCTTCTACAAGTATGTCTCAGATTGGAAATAAGTCTATTTGGAGCACGATATGAAGTCCTATTCACATTATAGCAATATAAATAAAGAACGTTTTGTGTTAGTATTCCATGAATGTTGGCAATCAATAAAGAGCGTTTAGCTCAGTGCTTCCATTGTGGTGTATTGTATGTGTATGCCGTCGTGGCGACATATTCGGTTTCCTGGTATTATAGATGCTTCAAAGACGTATAATGTATTAGAACCCAATATCAGCATTGAAAGGAGCGAACATATGTCTCGCGTCGCCTTAATGTCATGTTATATGTGTGGAGGTTCACATTCTGAGTTAGGATGTATAAGTCCCTTTAATAACTGAAATAATATATTTGAGCTCGATACGTTTGTATAAAATAGGCATTGGAAGCATGCAGCTATGTGTGGATGGGGTCTGACGCGAAAACACAGTTAAAAGGCGCGCTCGTGCAGTTAAGTATGCACCAGTCATTATACTGATTATCGCCCTTGCATTAAAATATCATAATTATTCTTAGACACGCCCTAGTATCTGTCACCAGACACTGTACCTAGGCATATAACACACACAGAACCAACATTTTCTGTGCATAGCTGTAATAAATTGTCGAGAGCCAGTCTAAAAGCGCGCGAACTTAAATTACTACTTAAGTAGGACTTAATCTTGTTTTGTGAAACGTGTTCTTGAAACGGAAAAGTTACATCATAAGATCCACCTTAGATCTTAGATTAAGTCCATCTTAAGATAATCTTATGACATTGCTTCATGAAACAGGCCCCAGGTCACAAGCTTTCCAATTGTTGGAAATTTCCAACCTGTCACCCCCATAAGGTTGGAAAATGTCCAACTGATGACCATTTCAGTCCAAAATTTTGACCAAAAATAGGAAAATATGCAAATATTGGTCAAAAAACAATTAATTCCTCCCAATAAATTGTTTGAAAATCAAACAACAAGAACATTTTCAACCTATTGTTGGTGTGAAATTTCCAACTAATGTTTGGCAGGTATGAAATTTCCAACTGTTGAATTTTTTTTACCCCCTGTCGCCACGTCTCTGCCCGTGAGGTGTGGTGTAGGAGTCCTGGTGGTACTAGGGCGGCCGTACCATGCGAGGCATCGACCTGAGGGCACGGCTAAGCTCATGGTCCACTTTGGTCCTACATCTCTTCAAGACGGATGGTTGAGTTGACCCGGCTCAATCAATCGACTAGTCTCGCCTCTCCAAAGTGTTTCAGATTCAATTTTTGTTATCGGTTGTATTGTTCGTCTGATGTTTGAAGTACTGTTTTCTGGTAGGTTTTGTCCAAGTATGATGTTTCTGTTCTCTCCTGTCTCTTTGTGTCCTGATAAGTGTTGCATGTTGAATAATGGCTCACTGTGGGGAAGTACCGGGAGGCTGCTTGTCTAGTTGATTCTTTGCTTTTTATATGGCAACTCAAAAAACCCCTCAAAATTCGACCCGACTATTAAAAGACCTTATGTATTTGTCATTGACAAGTCATTTGAAAATAGTGCCGTGCCAGTGACCCGCGGTATCGCCGACAATTCTGCCTCGGAGATATTGGCTGAGTTGGTATCACAGGGAGTTACTGATGTTCGCACAGATTTTCTAAGACAGTTGATGGACTAAAAGTTCCTTTGCATAGTTATCTTTTTACTTTCAATCTGTGCGAACATCCGCCGACATTGAAGGTTGGATATATGAAAATGGATTAGTCTACATATGTTCCAAGTCCCTTACGATGTTTTAAATGTCAGGGGTATGGTATTGGCCACGAACGTTGTATAAAAGTAAACAAACCATATGTGCACGCTGTTCCGTTTCTGGTCATGATCATAAGGATTGTACTAAACCAAAAAGTGTTCAAACACTCAAGGTTCACATGCTGCAATGGATCATTCATGTCCCGACTATAAATTCTAAATTTAACGGTGTATGGCTGATAAACTTCTATCATAGTTCTTTGCAAAGAAAATTGTTGGTTCTCGACCATCAATTCAATCATGCAGTCACATACTCATATGTGCACGCTGTTCCGTTTCTGGTCATGATCATAAGGATTGTACTAAACCAAAAAGTGTTCAAACACTCAAGGTTCACATGCTGCAATGGATCATTCATGTCCCGACTATAAATTCTAAATTTAACGGTGTATGGCTGATAAACTTCTATCATAGTTCTTTGCAAAGAAAATTGTTGGTTCTCGACCATCAATTCAATCATGCAGTCACATACTCATATCTGCACGCTGTTCCGTTTCTGGTCATGATCATAAGGATTGTACTAAACCAAAAAGTGTTCAAACACTCAAGGTTCACATGCTGCAATGGATCATTCATGTCCCGACTATAAATTCTAAATTTAACGGTGTATGGCTGATAAACTTCTATCATAGTTCTTTGCAAAGAAAATTGTTGGTTCTCGACCATCAATTCAATCATGCAGTCACATACTCATATGTGCACGCTGTTCCGTTTCTGGTCATGATCATAAGGATTGTACTAAACCAAAAAGTGTTCAAACACTCAAGGTTCACATGCTGCAATGGATCATTCATGTCCCGACTATAAATTCTAAATTTAACGGTGTATGGCTGATAAACTTCTATCATAGTTCTTTGCAAAGAAAATTGTTGGTTCTCGACCATCAATTCAATCATGCAGTCACATACTCATATGTGCACGCTGTTCCGTTTCTGGTCATGATCATAAGGATTGTACTAAACCAAAAAGTGTTCAAACACTCAAGGTTCACATGCTGCAATGGATCATTCATGTCCCGACTATAAATTCTAAATTTAACGGTGTATGGCTGATAAACTTCTATCATAGTTCTTTGCAAAGAAAATTGTTGGTTCTCGACCATCAATTCAATCATGCAGTCACATACTCATATGTGCACGCTGTTTCGTTTCTGGTCATGATCATAAGGATTGTACTAAACCAAAAAGTGTTCAAACACTCAAGATTCACATGCTGCAATGGATCATTCATGTCCCGACTATAAATTCTAAATTTAACGGTGTATGGCTGATAAACTTCTATCATAGTTCTTTGCAAAGAAAATTGTTGGTTCTCGACCATCAATTCAATCATGCAGTCACATACTCATATGTGCACGCTGTTCCGTTTCTGGTCATGATCATAAGGATTGTACTAAAACAAAAAGTGTTCAAACACTCAAGGATCACATGCTGTAGTGGACCATTCGTGTCCCGAATGGGGCTATGAATTCAAAATTGAACGTGTATGACTGAGAAACATCTACTACGCTCACCGAATAAAGCACAATTGAAGAAATGAACACTCACACCGAGTCCGTGCCTTCATAAAAATGATATATTATATTAATAGTAGACAGTATTTTAACTGTGACTGATGTGAATATCCTTAAGAAAGACATAGATGCTAATTTTTTTAAATCCTATCAGATTTAAATCTCTCGATCTGTGACAGCGATTCCTTTTCTGGGACGAACAGGCTTTCCCAAGATGACGATATAAATCGTTTCCAAATATGGAGTGCATGCCTGGCGCAGTAATATGGAGATGCCTGGCGTAGTAATATGGAGATGCCTGGCGCAGTAATATGGAGATGCCTGGCGTAGTAATATGGAGATGCCTGGCGTAGTAATATGGAGATGCCTGGCGTAGTAATCGTTTGTGAGAATCGTAGTATTTAGTAATAGTTATAGAAACAACAAAAATGTTCTGTATGCGTGGGAGAACTGTTAACATATCATTAACCTCCGATCTCCTAATTTAAATATAACAGCACGAAGCGGTGTTTGTAATTGTTATCGTTTTTTTTAAAATAGAGATTGGATTTTGCCTTGAAGTGACCTGCTACGTCACTAACCAATGAAATCGCTCATGGTCTGAAATAGAGGGAGGGAATCCCATCAATACAGAAAAGGAATCTCTTTCACATATCCAGTCTAATAAAATTAGACCGTGTTTCATTTAAATCAACTTACGTAGATGATGTAGATGAAAGTAATGAGACGGAGTCTGGATATTTATCAGACTGTCACATATCTAGAGACGTAAATCAGATAGGATTTTCGTCGGCTTTCCAAAGAGACTGACACATCTGTAGTCCTTCATATATGTGACCCGCCATATCAAATGCAGTCGGATTTTTTTTACCCTGTGCCAATGCATTCTCTTATATATGCGAGTCGACCATAGGTCGCCTCGCATATATAAGAGAATGCATTGGCTTAACAATTTTTTATCATGTTTTTTAAATAAATGTTTCTTACAATTTTTAGGACATAAAATAAAAAAAAACATCCATTACACTGCAGGGAGCCCCACACATATATAGAAGCACATAGAAGAGTGTCGTCTGCTCATGTTTGTCTGGGGCTTTGTATATGGGTGAAATTATAAAATTGTTAAAGAATACAAGAACAAATTATTAAAATTTTAAAAAATTGTTAGGCCAATGCATTCTCTTATATATGCGAGGCGACCTATGGTCGACTCGCATATATAAGAGAATTCATTGGCACAGGGTAAAAAAAATCCCGAATTCCGACTGGATTTGATATGGCGGGTCATATATAACGTCGGATGTTTGTGAAATGAAAGTAGCAAGCCTCTCTGTACACATGTTGTATGGAGTGAATTTGTGGAAATCATATTTGTTTGTTCATACATCAGTTAATCTGTTTTCCCTTTATTTCGTCTGTTATATTAATGTATGCAAGTATGAAGGTACCCTGTTCCACGCAATCATGAATTGCTTCCTTAATGGAGACATCTGCTTTGTGTTGAACTGAGATCACGTAACTCCAAATAAAACGCCAACTTTTTCAGTCGCGATACTCATCAGTGAAACAATGCTTTTACTTGTCTATGATTTCACAAAAAGCAAAATGCTATTATTACACATAATAACGATGATCGTTTATACAATAAGCCGTTTATTCGACATTGTGTGCGATTACGCCATAATGTATTAACCGACAGCATATCATTCTTCGACGATTATCATCGCATAAAATATCATACGCAATCAGTCGCCTTTGATTTCTAATCCAAGAATATCTTCGTAACAAACTCTTCTTCAGTATGAAATGTTCCCCGTAGCGTTAATATTCATTTTAGATGAGAAAGTCCCTGGATATATTGCTTAATTAAGACGAATTCGCTTTCTCTCCAATCAACGGGGAAACATCCATTTAAACTGCGCCCTCCTGTTGACTCAACGATGGTGACACCACGCCTTTGTAAATTATGTCAGGAATTGGCAAGTAAGATATATTGTTTATAGAAATTAATATAATAGTTAAAAAGCCATATTGCATTTCATTGGATATCTAAACGAATTTCATAAAATCTGTACTTACACTGGTATTAATGGCCTCCTTCGTCAATCCTCAATTCAGACCAGTTATTGCACGTTATTTTTCTGTGTGGAAAATTGAGATAAGTTAAACGGACATGGCTCCTTCCAGATTGTGTCTGCGTAGTTTGGAAGGAGGTATCAGATAGGTTTAGAAATACACGAAATATTGATATAGCGGCTTCATGTGCTCTGAAAAATACATGTTCACAGCCACTTTCCAGCTGTTTTCATTTATTTGCACAGAAGTGATATAAACGCTCTTTATTTCTACCATAGCAGCAATAGACTAACACGAAACGCTTTTTCAGTTCCATGCCGTGCAAATGGCTGTTTTTGTCTGGGACCCAAACATCGTGTTCAATGACGGTATGTAGTATTATTTCAATGCGTCTGTGACATATAATGCTCGTAGAAAGGTAGTTCAAGTATTTATCGACCTTTTTCGATACCGGGAAAAATTTAAAAGCGAACATTATTAGGTATATTTTGGAGAGCAAACCGCCATGTGGCTTAACAAGTGTCTATCAATATACACGCAGAGATTCACAAGTCGACACCGGTTACCCAGTCTTATAAAATGCGTTGTGCCAGCCTGTTGCTCTGGGAAATGAGGAATAACTCTATTTACTCGTTACTATGAGGCGCCGGTCATTCATATCCTTCATACCACTCATATATTTTTATTCGGTAGCATTCCTTTTCCATCATTGCAATCAGGCCTCATAATATGGTGCTGGAAATAAATTTGCAGAATGAGGTCCTCAGAGGGTGCACGAATATAGTGACGCTACCCCGCACAGCTGGCTAGCGTCACCCAATTCATCCATTGTTGAGCTTATTCTGCATGGCCTCATCTGCTATGGGATACCTAGACACAGGTTTAAGTTCCCAGATTGTGATGTGCATCCATTGTGCAACTTGATTATGCATTGTGTCAATTTGGGGATATAGAGAAACTAAACTAAAAAGAAAAAGTTTCTAAAGAAACTAAAGAAATATTGTTAATTTGATAATAAAGATGCTTTACACAGGTCTAAGCAGAATGAGGTCCACCAGATAGTGAATTTAGTTATGCTAGCCCGCTGTGTGTGGTAACGTCACTAAATTCACCCTCTGAGTGTGGGGACCTCATTCGACGAAATTCACCAGTGGTCATCGCTGGTACCAGCTACGAGTTATCTCGTAGGTAAATACATATGTTTTCGACGTCTTATGCGACGTAGCCTGTACCAGTCATCATGTATAAATTCATTTACCGTGTCTTATACACGATATGCTTGTACCTGTATAGCACTCTTCGTCATCTAAGCCACCGACGACGTAATTGTATTTACCTACGAGATAACTCGTAGCTGGCACCAGCGATGAAACACTAATAAATTCCGCCCCATGCAGGTGCCGACTACGAGTTATCTCGTAGTAGTCTTATAACATGTTTCAGCATCATATAACCCGATATTGGTCGAACCATTACTCATACATACGTAAAATATCAACTACTATATCGGTAAAACATCAAATCACCCATTTGGTTTTCGGCAGTGAACGTGTTAAGAAGGAATTACATTAGGTATACACCTTGGTCAATATAGTCAATCCTGACTAAAACGTTTTCTGTCGCGGCTATATAAGATATTCGGAAATTGTGTGTCCACACTATAATAAACTACTTGTATCTGTGCTTCATTTATAACGGGCAGTAATCGTGAATGTTATTGTTCTCCGTGGGTTGGCTCAATATCTCGTCGAAAACTTTTATATCCGATTGTCCGAGTATAATTTGTGATGGGTTATTTAGTGTTGACTGTGAGATAAACATGGATGATAAGAGTTGTTGAACAACTTCGTCAACACGAAAAAACTATATTAACTATTTTTTTTCTTTCTTGAAGGTGTCTTTACTTCCTCTTTGCCTCTGCGGATAGAAACCGGTCGTTTCAGAAACGAGAAAATCGAACAAAGAATCTGTATTATGTGCAGCTCTGACAAAGTTGAAGACGAAAAACATTTTCTTTTGTTTTGTCCCTTTTATATGGAGCCCGGGAGGTGACATGGTAAATATATTTTATAATCCGTGCGCACGGATTAATAAACCGTGCGCACGAATTAGTAATTCGTGCGCACGAATTAGTAATTCGTGCGCACGAAATAGTAATCCGTGCGCACGAATTACTAATTCGTGCGAACGAATTACTAATTCGTGCGCACGGATTAACAACCCCCCCCCCCCCCCCTTGCATTTCCAGAGGAATGTCAATGGGGATAAAGTGTCTTCGTTATATGTTGAATTGAACATAATACCATTGTTGACTATAATAACACATCGTCGCGCAATGATGAGTTTTACTTGCGAGCTCCTATAACATGGCATGTTTGTGGTACGGGTGTGGTTAACAGGTGGGGTGGACCAAGAGCTATTGTTCCAATGCCATACATGCCATATTGCACGATGGAACCACCACTGCACAACGATCCATATGGGTATCTATATTATAGAGTTAAGGAAAATGGGATACGCATAGGCCTACTCTCCGTGACCACAGGCAAGGCACGCGGGTCACATATATATGCTCGTACATGTAAACACTGTTAAGTCCGGAACTGGCTTACACATGGGTCTATTATATTCAACTCAGCCCACGAAAGGCACTTTAGCCCCCGTCCCTAATTGACTCTCGTTCCATCTTCCACAAAAATAAATACTGATGCATGTATTCAGTGTTTAGTCTTGCTGAAGAGGGTATCCTACATCTTACACTCCATTTCCGCCATTCCTGATGTCATATCGGTACGGTGCAGTCGTCACTGCGCAACGATCCATTATGCATGTATACTTGAGAGTGAAATATACTGCCATATACCATCCGTGAGCATCACATAGCATCCCGGTTTATATATGTATACATGCATGTGCAGTCCGGAACTGGCTTACACGCGGGCGGGGGGCACACTAACTAGTCACCAGGTCCATATGGGCAAATACTCCAATCGTGAGCCCACGTGGACACCACAGCCTAATATAATTTGTAACTAAGTAGCCCTATTGGCAGACGGCCGCATACCCCCCCCCCCCAGGAAGCATCCACGTATCAAACATAGGGGCCTACTCTCATGTATAATTTGTTGTCGCAACTGCGTTGTAAAGGAGTCCGCAGGCGTGAGGCCATTTGGACTGAATTACCGATAGCACAGTATTTCTATATGTTAAACCGTGCGCACGGATTACTATTTCGTGCGCACGAAATAGTAATTCGTGCGCACGGATTATTAATTCGTGCGCACGGTTTATTAATTCGTGCGCACGAATTATTAATTCGTGCGCACGGATTATTAATCCGTGCGCACGGATTATAAAATATATTTACCATGTCACCTCCCGGGCTCCATACTTTTACAATGACATCCGGATGTCTCTTTTAAATTCCGTCCCAAGATATATTAGCGACATGTTTAAAGCAGACCACATCAACGACCATTTTAGTGAGCTAATGTCATTTCCCCGACAACTATATAGCAAAATTTCTTTTTGATGCTTTTATGCGAAGAAAACGATTCATATACAGGTAAATTACACACCAAATGTATCAACATATAAGAAAAGAAAAAATATATACCCGAATATCTCCAAATTGTGTAAGATTAAAATGAAATTCTCTACTTGATATTCTCTTAATATCATCACTGAGGATAGTCCACAAGTGTTGGACCAAACCATGTACATACTCTGACATACTTACTATTAAGCGTGACATATAGGCCCTTTGGGCCGGGTGCTAATTGTAACTGAAATTTATATATATTGATGATTTATGTATTGCACGTGTCTCTCTCTCTCTCTCTCTCTCTCTCTCTCTCTCTCTCTCTCTCTCTCTCTCTCTCTCTCTCTCTCTGGTTGTGATAAGGAAATCAATATTAATTTGTGTTAACCCCCAGCCGTTTCGAGCTCGTTTTTCCTTGCTAAAATGTGATAATGTGATAACATGGGATACAATGGATATCATATTCGTCGCATTAGATATTCTCCATATAACACGTTAGGATTTACTGATTTTGGGCTAAATGTCTCAATCAAAATACTAACTAGGTTCGGTGTTGCTCAACTCCAACCATCCGCGTCACCATGTCACTTATATTAATTTACATAGATAGCCAGTTGTTTGCACTTTGCCAGTTGTTTGCAAATTTAGCGTCCACGTGTTTCCGAACCCTGTTATCGCGACAGAGTGATATAACTGCTCCCCGGTTGACCGCGGCAGACCGATCGGTCCCGAAGTCGTAACACGGGGAAATCAGCGATGAGAAACGTAATTTATTGTTAATTAGCAAAATGACGGTTAATAGTGCAACGGCCAGACGCCAAAAGTGGTCGGGTACTCCTACCCTCGGTAGAACAAGTTGAAACCATTTTTAAAAAAGAGAAATATATAATCGTTCACGAAAATGATAGTGAAACAAAAAACGGAATATGTGGTGGCTATTGTTAAATCGACGATGAACGATACCCACCGCGGTGACCTTTTCCAGAAATTAACGATTTTTGTAAGGCCAGCCCTGTGACTAAGTCCTAACTTATTTGACAACATTGTTGGTGTTAACATTACTACATCATACCATATCTCTATACTTAATCGGGAAAACGTGTTGGGTGATTTGAATTTTCCTGCCATTGCTGAAAAATCGCTCTTTTTCACAGAAATATATTTTTTCAAACATAACTGAAACGGATCTTACAATAATGACAAAAATATTTAATCCATATGGTGTAGTAGTTATCTGACAACCATATGTTGAAAGACGTTAATTGAAATTTTTAATCGAGATACTGGATTTCAGCTATCCTTCCCCCAAACAGGTTTTGGTCGAAAGATTACATATATTTGATAACGGCTTCACATTTTCTAATTAAGAAAGATAGGTCCAGAGATACCGTTTTATTGAGTACAGATGTGTTCAGGCTTCCAGACCCCCAACATATTTTTATGATAACAGGTAATTCTGCATGCATTAACATCGATTTTGTAGTACTAAAATATTTGTTATAAACAACACATGGCAAACTATATAATTCATATGGCTCAGTAGATATCTGGACAACATGTAGAAAGAGTTTGACAGAAATTTTGAATGGTTATCGAGATATGTATAGCGCTCGCCCGAACACGCTTTGGTCGATGAAATACATATTTATGAAAACGACAACACGTACTTTTTTTTAGATAATTCTAATGGGACCAGATCATGATTCATGTGATGATAATTCTAATGGGACCAGATCATGATTCATGTGATGATAATTCTAATGGGACCAGATCATGATTCATGTGATGATAATTCTAATGGGACCAGATCATGATTCATGTGATGATAATTCTAATGGGACCAGATCATGATTCATGTGATGATAATTCTAATGGGACCAGATCATGATTCATGTAATGATAATTCTAATGGGACCAGATCATGATTCATGTGATGATAATTCTAATGGGACCAGATCATGATTCATGTGATGATAATTCTAATGGGACCAGATCATGATTCATGTGATGATAATTCTAATGGGACCAGATCATGATTCATGTGATGATAATTCTAATGGGACCAGATCATGATTCATGTGATGATAATTCTAATGGGACCAGATCATGATTCATGTGATGATAATTATAATGGGACCAGATCATGATTCATGTGATGATAATTCTAATGGGACCAGATCATGATTCATGTGATGATAATTCTAATGGGACCAGATCATGATTCATGTGATGATAATTCTAATGGGACCAGATCATGATTCATGTGATGATAATTCTAATGGGACCAGATCATGATTCATGTGATGATAATTCTAATGGGACCAGATCATGATTCATGTGATGATAATTCTAATGGGACCAGATCATGATTCATGTGATGATAATTCTAATGGGACCAGATCATGATTCATGTGATGATAATTCTAATGGGACCAGATCATGATGCATGTGATGATAATTCTAATGGGACCAGATCATGATTCATGTGATGATAATTCTAATGGGACCAGATCATGATTCATGTGATGATAATTCTAATGGGACCAGATCATGATTCATGTGATGATAATTCTAATGGGACCAGATCATGATTCATGTGATGATAATTCTAATGGGACCAGATCATGATTCATGTGATGATAATTCTAATGGGACCAGATCATGATTCATGTGATGATAATTCTAATGGGACCAGATCATGATTCATGTGATGATAATTATAATGGGACCAGATCATGATTCATGTGATGATAATTCTAATGGGACCAGATCATGATTCATGTGATGATAATTCTAATGGGACCAGATCATGATTCATGTGATGATAATTCTAATGGGACCAGATCATGATTCATGTGATGATAATTATAATGGGACCAGATCATGATTCATGTGATGATAATTATAATGGGACCAGATCATGATTCATGTGATGATAATTCTAATGGGACCAGATCATGATTCATGTGATGATAATTCTAATGGGACCAGATCATGATTCATGTGATGATAATTCTAATGGGACCAGATCATGATTCATGTGATGATAATTCTAATGGGACCAGATCATGATTCATGTGATGATAATTCTAATGGGACCAGATCATGATTCATGTGATGATAATTCTAATGGGACCAGATCATGATTCATGTGATGATAATTCTAATGGGACCAGATCATGATTCATGTGATGATAATTCTAATGGGACCAGATCATGATTCATGTGATGATAATTCTAATGGGACCAGATCATGATTCATGTGATGATAATTCTAATGGGACCAGATCATGATTCATGTGATGATAATTCTAATGGGACCAGATCATGATTCATGTGATGATAATTCTAATGGGACCAGATCATGATTCATGTGATGATAATTCTAATGGGACCAGATCATGATTCATGTGATGATAATTCTAATGGGACCAGATCATGATTCATGTGATGATAATTCTAATGGGACCAGATCATGATTCATGTGATGATAATTCTAATGGGACCAGATCATGATTCATGTGATGATAATTCTAATGGGACCAGATCATGATTCATGTGATGATAATTCTAATGGGACCAGATCATGATTCATGTGATGATAATTCTAATGGGACCAGATCATGATTCATGTGATGATAATTCTAATGGGACCAGATCATGATTCATGTGATGATAATTCTAATGGGACCAGATCATGATTCATGTGATGATAATTCTAATGGGACCAGATCATGATTCATGTGATGATAATTCTAATGGGACCAGATCATGATTCATGTGATGATAATTCTAATGGGACCAGATCATGATTCATGTGATGATAATTCTAATGGGACCAGATCATGATTCATGTGATGATAATTCTAATGGGACCAGATCATGATTCATGTGATGATAATTCTAATGGGACCAGATCATGATTCATGTGATGATAATTCTAATGGGACCAGATCATGATTCATGTGATGATAATTCTAATGGGACCAGATCATGATTCATGTGATGATAATTCTAATGGGACCAGATCATGATTCATGTGATGATAATTCTAATGGGACCAGATCATGATTCATGTGATGATAATTCTAATGGGACCAGATCATGATTCATGTGATGATAATTCTAATGGGACCAGATCATGATTCATGTGATGATAATTCTAATGGGACCAGATCATGATTCATGTGATGATAATTCTAATGGGACCAGATCATGATTCATGTGATGATAATTCTAATGGGACCAGATCATGATTCATGTGATGATAATTCTAATGGGACCAGATCATGATTCATGTGATGATAATTCTAATGGGACCAGATCATGATTCATGTGATGAAAACCGGATCCGTAGACACCGCGAGCGTGGTTAAAGATGTCCTCGGGCTTCCAAACCCCCCAGTTACAACAACAACATATTTTATTTATAACATGTAATTTTATATTTTGTAGAACTAAAGTATTTATTATATACCACACATTCTACTGTACTACAGAACAAACTCATTGTTGCTGCCATAGTGAGTGAGTGTCCCATTAAATCGACCAAAATATAGAAAATATGGATATTGTATATAATATCTCACTAGCAGGTTACCCGGCGCTGCACATGGTTAAAGTGGTGTGAAACCCTCTGCATGGTGTGGATATTTGGTGGGAATAATGAATGCTCTTGCTCAAAGTGTTACACATATTCTCGTAAATTGTATATCCAAATGGCATCACAAAACGTCATTCTGATACATGGATTATAAGTAGTGGCTCACCTTGTCGGAGTGATTGTCATTTTTGTTTATCGCGATTAATTCGTCCCACTTGAATAAAGAAGTATTTATTTATTTACATCTGCGCGTACTTCAGACGTTATCATTGTCAAATCGTATAGTCGACATGGTTGGAATTGACATTTGTTTTTGTTTTTATTTTAATATTTTTTTATTGGGATCAAAACATGAAGATCATAAACACAATAATTCGTAAAAATAAAAGACGACATTTGGTTTTACATAGAGCTGTATTTAATCAATCTAGTGGGTTAGACTAAGATTTTGAGGACACCTGGTTATCATATCTCCATATAGATGCAGATGTTTTAAAGAAATGGCCAGGTACTCCTCTGTTCGGGCTGCTAAACTGACTAATTATTCTCAGTTTAAAAGAAATGTTGCTATACATCAGCTATATGTGCACGATAAAGAGCGAGATTTTGAGTTATTTATTTTAGGCTATGAAACTGTTCTAAAAAATTAAAGAAACCCTCTGTATCAGGCAGATGTACCCTTGTCATATACCAGTATTTGAGGATCCTGAAAAGTCACGTGCTTCTGATTGTGTTTTCTTTTTTCTTAGAAAAAACATATTTGACTGCACGCTTACCACTATGTTTGAACAGGCCATCTATACATTTCCATCTCTCTTGACATATTGTATCTTTTTGTGGAAAATATCTTGAATGGGCCAGACTCAATTGTTCTATAGTACATGAGCCATTCTGATATGCCATTCTCTGACGGTTCAATGTCCCTCAGTTTGAAAACATATATGTATATCTTAAATAGAATGATAACTATACTTTTAATGTTTTCTTCTATGTATCTGTTTTGCTAACTCACTATATGAATGCCCCAATCAATCTCTGACCCAAATGGCACCAGATGTTTTTTAACCCACATGATTTGATTTCTCGCACCATCAGAGAAGAGCATGTTTGAATTTGGTTGAAATTAGTGATATACATCATTGCACTGGCTTTTTGGGGCCCCTCCCCATTCATGACTCGAACGGTGCTACTTTTTACATATTTAAGCTGCGTCCATTAGATTCCTGATATCATGGAGGTGATTATATATCAATTTGGTGGTAATCGGCAACTAAACAAATTCTTATCAAATTTAGTGCCCCCCCCCCCCCCACCCCCATCTCTCACCTAAACGGAACTAATTTGGCGTCTTTAAATCAGAGGATTAGATTCCACGCGTATCACAGAGAAAATAATATGTATAAATTTGGTGGAAATCGGCGACGAATATATTTCGGCATTTGTCATGCTCCTCCCCATTTTCTGCCCTTGACACCAACAGCGTCACTCTAGAACATATTAGCCCGCACCATTATCTCCCTCGTAAAAAGTACCCACGTTAGACCCCGTTGGTGGCATCTAGATGGTCTACCGTCACATGAAGTTACATAGAACACAGACAGACATGCTGACATCTGCAGATATATATAGGCACCAAATGTGGAGACTTTAACTCACACGATTTGATTTCTCATATCAGTGGAGAAAAACGTGTATTAATTTGGTGGAAATTGGCGCAAAACATATTTGTATCAGTTTTTGGTGACCCTCTCCTTCCTATCCCTGACTCAAGCGGCGCCACTTTTGATATCTTTAAACCACACAATTAGACTCATTATGAAGATGAATATATATAAAATTTGTGGAAATCGGCGACTAAACAAAAGATTAATTTATCATCGAGAAGAATGTGTATCAATTTGGTTGAGGCATTAAGTGCCCGGGAATACTCTACGATGTATGCATCAACTGGTCCAATACGTAAATGGTGCCCGAATATACATGTACTACGATATATGCATCAACTGGTCCAATACACATGGGATGCCCTGGTATATTACGATATACACATCAACTGTTCCAATACGTATATGGTGCCCGGGGGTACACGTACTACGATATATGCATCAACTGGTCTAATACACATGGGAAGCCCGGGTATATTACGATATATACATCAATTGACCCAACACGCATGGGGAGCCCGGGTATATCACGATGCCTGTTGTGGATTCATTTCCCTTGCAATATGTGATACCACCGGATGATCCACATTATAACACAATAAACGGTTTCATGCACACATATGGCTTGTCGTGGAAGCAGGACATGTCGTGCCAGTCAGCAAACTTCGAATTTATTGCTCCACAATACTCAGAAAGGAGTGCTGGGTTCCAAGGTGCCCAATTGAAATATGTCAGTTCTTCTCCATCGATGAATTTCCACGTGTTGTTTTGCTCTCTGTCTTCAAATCCCAGCCAGTAGTACTCTGTCGTAGCACTGGAGAAACGAAAATATTTTAAAAGCATCATCGGAGGCGCAATCGTGCCCACAGTGTATGTTTATGTATAATGATTAGCGGGTAGGAATAGGAATACAGCTGACCCTATCGCACAATACAAGTCTTGTCAATATAACAAACTATAGCGAGCTCTCTTGTTAAATTACCAATTAAACCACACTTTATCAAGTTTTATCAAGAGAGAACTCTCCATTTTAAATGTAAACAAACATAGACCGGCATAAATGAATTGATCGTATTTTACTTCATGTTTGGTGGGAATGTTGGACAGTGCTATATTTAGCATCAATAGTAGAATTTTGGCCCTCCTCTTCCCCGTGTCCGCCTTTTAACACATGGATAGAACACCATTTGACCGACGTTCACCCAAGCCAGTAGTACACTTCAATATCACTACACGAAGCAATGCAGATGATTGTAAAAACACTTGCAATGTGCATTGCTTGTCATGTTTCCATCTCAATTACATAATGAAGTGTCCACCAACCAAAACTTTTGTAATGTAGTGAAACGTTTATCTTCCTGGTTTGATGCCGTTAGATTTATCATCTGCCGGATTACAATATTACGCGAGTTCAAGATGTTTATGTAACAAATAAAAAAAAATCGCAAATAACACTCTTGGTCAATGTTTAATTTGAAAATTAAATTACATAGCCGTGAAGTACGAAGCAGAAAGCATAACTCACGATAAAAGTCTCAATTTGGAAAATGTGCGTCACCGTCGTGAATCTCGCGACTCCTCGTTTTCACGTGAACGTCTCGATACTGACCTTGTGAGGATTGATATGACCTTGTCGTTGTCCTCCAAGCTTCTGATCTCCATAAGACTACCACTATTGGTCACACAGTTCGCTTGGGCGTTGTCAAAATCCATTCGTGTGGTGAACTCTTTCAGACAGAGATTCCTCGGACCATAGGCAGTCCAACCATTAGGACACACCGCTATAGTATGAAATAATCAAAATTAATCAAAATATTGGTAGAATTACTTCACTGACAATAGAGAGGTATAGATTGTGACTTTTCCCGTCGAACATAACAGACTACAAGTCCCTGTGCCTGGGAAGGTATTATCCAGTAGTCGACCAAGTATGTTCTATTTCCTAACGACATCCGAGCAAGACAACAGGGATTTAGTTAGTTCTCAATGAGACACGAAACGGGCCATACTAAATACAGCATTTAAAAAGCCAGCTACTCGTGTCTAACATTCCCATTCGGGAGTAGTATGGTCTTATATAGTATGGTCTTATATAGTATGGTCTTATATAGTATCTTATATAGTATGGTCTTATATAGTATGGTCTTATATAGTATTGGGCCAATACTATTGGTAAAGAAGCCGCTTTGGTCTCAAAACTACTAAAGTCAGCGTTAAGTAATTCTATACTTGTGCTTAACATTCACATTTGGTGTTGTGCAGCTTTTATCAGCAGACTATATATATGTATAGTTGTTCTACGATTGGTTACGACATCTCGTCACACCGTGTGGTATTTGATGGCTAAAATGGGCCATTTTAGACCCTTTGAAGCCCTGTTGTGGTCTCGTTCTGTTAACGGGGTGCTAGTTTGCACAAGACATACATTAACTGCTCAACCGCGACGCATCCGGTCATCGTGGTGTATATATGGAGTATTGTGTAGCTAGTATCTTCTCGTGATGCGGCAGTTTAAGGAGTGAAAATAGTTGGTATTGAAGCGTGAAATCTATGTCCTTCATCACATATTTCATTAACTTGTATTCAGTATTCACCCCTCTGTTGGCTGGCATTCAGTATTCACCCCCTCTGCATGTTAACTGATATTTAGTATTCACCCACTCTGTTAACTGGTATTTATATTCACCTCATCTAGCTGTTAACTGGTATTCAATAATCACCCCTCTGTCAACTGGCATTCAGTATTCACTCCTCTGTTAAGTATAGGATAATGACTGAAAAGTGTACATTATTTCAGCGAATGGATCCTTTCGCTGAAATAATGTACAGTTTGAAGCTGCTATCCAGCTAAAAACATGATATAGTCCAAAGCGTCATCACTGATCATAATGGATTAACTCCAAGTTGTATCAAGACATCTGAGTTGTACCATGTGGTCGGCCCTATATCCACCCGCTCACTGGCTACATTAATGGCGGCGGGACATCTTAACTCATTGTCAACTTCATGAACGGACAGTATCCCATTGCATTTCCAACCGTTGACTGAACATGATGTTTCGGCCATGAGCTCCTTCTACGATAGAGTTAACGTATATGTCTTATCATTTGGTATATTTGGAGTTTTTGCTCTTTTATTTCGGCAATTTTATTAAATTATTTATGCGGCGTATTTCGGATTTGGCGGAGAATTATAAATGGAATTGTGTACATTAAGATCACTGATAAAGGACTGCATTTACATGTAAATTACTATGTTAGTTTAGATTTTGTCGTGAGGGGTGTTACAACATGCCACATGGGAAAGGAATTAGATTTTAGAAAATTTAACAGTTAAAAATTAAATGCCTGCGTAAAATAACATGCCTGAAATTTGAAGTTAGACACCCCTCCCCCAGAGTGAAGTAGCTCTATATGAGTATTCCTTTGTCGTGTTTTCAGCTATCAGTCAGGGTGACATTATACTTGAATAACTCAGTGTAGCGATAGCTACATGTGTATATTATTGTATCATACATGCAAGTCATATAAAATGAAATGATTAATAGTAAAATTATTATTCATTAAATTGGATATTGAGTATTAAAATAATGTATCATTGTTTCGAACATAATGTACAATCTCGACAATAACCACCCATTATCATATTCACTGGACGCGAAAAACCAAGGAGTGACGTCATAGTCATGTTGTAACTGGAATTCGGGATCGGGGGAGGGGGTGACACCCCAAAGGAACACAATTATCGTTGCTGAGTGCATGGTAATTTCATGCATGTATATTATAAATATATCTTTCTAAACTGATCCAATACGCATCGGGTGCCCGGGTATACCGAGATGTTTGTTGTGGACCCATTTGCCTTACAATATGTGATATTATTATCTATCCCTTAACTAACACTATTTCTGATTGGGTAAAAAACTTTTTTTATCGGAAATCCGTGACGTCACGAAGTTATTATATTTAAGAAATAAATACACGGCGTGTAGAGTAGAATTTGAACACAAAGAAACTGATTGTTGGACGACGCGAAGCGGAGTCCTACAATCAGTTTATGTGGTCAAATTTTACTATACACGCCGATGCGCAGTGTATTTATTTCTTTTGTAATTCGAATGTATGTTTTTGTCGAAACTGTTATGACATAAACTCAACCTGCTATGTAATAACGCTATGTAACAAAGCCGGAAACTTGTGCGTCTTTCAATGGCCGGCGTCCAAATTGAGGGGAGTTACCATCGGAATTATACACAGTGAAGTTCATTCGTAGCCGTGGTTTACATTTTATTGAGAACATAATTTTATCACATAATTTGCCCATAAAAGCAGTTTCATAATTATCGGTAAGACACACGTTTAATATCGCGCGTGCGATGACGTCACGCCGTTCCTCAAATGACTTGCGATCGCTGCAGTTTATGTTTGTTTTTTCTGTGAATATTTCGCGTTGCTTCGCGTTTATTTGATCATGTGATAAAAGGTATCTCACACTCGTCCTATTTTATACGTAATTTATCAACCTCGTCCACTAAATTCTATTCGAGCCTCGATAAACCTCGGCTCAACTCGAATTTAATGAACTCGGTTGATAAATTCCGTATAAAATAGAAACTCATGTGAGCTCGTCTATATAACATTATGGACTGTCAAATAGTTGCAATGGGGTGGCCTAAAATAGAAATATCATGTGCAATGGGAATATCTCATAGTCACTATGGCTGGGCTGGGGACAATACTGGAATCGAAATCGAAATTCGTTATGCAAGCAAACGTTATTATATCGCGTTTAAATTATCATAATATTACCGAGTACATTCAGTATACGTGAATGTGATAATCCTCAGATATCCTTCCATTTTCATGAATCGACAAGAAATACATACTTATGAACAAATCAGAAGATACATTCAGGTTATCGCAAATTCAGTCGATGGTGAAAGCTACACGATGACGTTGCTCGTCGAGTTTCGTTGAAATCGACATGATGACATTTTTATGAATGAAATGGACATGATGAAATCGACAAGCTTCTTACTATAGTACACATCTCACTCGGATTTCGCACACATGCAGCGTCAATGGTATAATGGTTAATTTCAGTAAAATACCCCCTCTAGACAACAACAAACAGTCTTGACTTTTGAATAATTTCAGTTTGATGTTGGTAGTTTATATTCTATAATAATTTGTTCAATAGGAATGGCTTTTAAAAGTTTTTAATTTTGGTTTCATGTCTGAGTCGGTGAGTTCGTAGTCTGTTTGCATTGTGAATCGCTGATTTCTCACATGCCTTGATGTATATGATACATGTATGATTGACCTAATTTATACACGAAATTGCTATAGAACCCACTATGTAGATGAACCCTCGAGTGTTATATATCATAATCACACCACGATATAAGGCCTGAGTTAATCTTATTTGATGGGAATACGCATCTATGATTGATTGATTGATTGATTGGGGTTTATTGTCGCTTTAGCCACTAAGGCCATATCACGACATTGCCAGTTTTAGTGGTGGAGGAAATCAGCACACTTGCGACTAATCTAACAGTGATTTCAATGGCTGATAAACTCGTCAACCATGTGTGGCAAACCACCGGCCATCGGCGAGTAACTGGTAACTCCACCAGATAATGATTTCGAGTTACAAGTCCACGATGGAAACATGTGGATTTGAACCCTAATCGCCAGCGCTGGAGGGCGAAACGGCTTGGAGTTGTACCCCTAACCGATTGAGCCACCGAGGCCCCTTACGCATCTATGAAGTTATTTGTAGGATTAAAAAGACATAGATATATCCTAGCCTATGCATGTGTTTTAGCTGTGGTTCGTTAATTACGCTAGCGTATGGTCATATTAGTTCAGTTTCTAGCTCTGCGTGTTACGATTTTCCACCAATAGAAACAGTTCTTCTCTTAGAACTGTAACGTCAAACATGACGTCACTATTGAACGGCGACCCATTTTCATTGCCTTTTTGGCAAAATAATTTCAGTTAAGACTTATTTTTGTTCTATCTTAAAATAAAATTCAGTATAGTACAGTTCTATCTTAAATATATAATTCACTATAGTACAGTAGGTAGGCCTAGTCATTACATGTCTCTTTCTTCAGTCTATAGCATGACATTAACCAATGCCCGTATGTTTTGACTTCTGAAAGTTTGAGGCGTTGGCAGCATTTCACTCATTGTACCACATTTTTTGTGGTACAATCCAGAATATCTAGAATTGTACCACAGAATGACGGTCGTGTCTCCATGGGAATACAGACGAGCCTTGTATGTAGTTTTAGGCAAGGTCGTATTCCAATATAAAGTTATTATACAATGTTGTGTACAGCATGTGGGTTTTTTGTACGAGTCCAGGTTGTGGTGAAAAGTCATATTGGACGAGACACGCAGTGTCGAGTCCAATGACTTTTCAGCACAACTTGGACGAGTACAAGAAAAACCCATACTGTACACAACATTGTAAAATGACATTTTTATTATCCATCTGTATGTTTATCCAAATTTTGGGAATAAAACTTTTGTGGTTATTTTTGGTATTTGTCGGCACTTGATTATCTATATAAGCCTGTATTTGATCATCAGAAACCATGATTTGGAACAGTAAACACGGAAGTGAGAAAAAAACTCCATGCGGAAGTGAAACGTCTGCTAAATCCACCAGAGTATTGCGCACGCATCACAATTGCACCGATTTATTTGGCATTGTAATACGACCTTGCCTAAACCTACATACAAGGCTCGTCCTGATTGGTCAGTATTATGTATTCCCATGGAGACACGACCGTCGTTTTGTGGTACAATTCTAGATAATCTTAATAGTACCACAACAAATGTGGCACAATCAGTGACATGATGCCAACGCCTCAAGCGTTCAGAAGTCAAACCACACGGGCATTGTTAATATCATGCTATAGAAAGAGACATATAAAGACTACCTACTGTACTGTACTGAATTTTATTTAAGACAGAACAAAAACAAATAGCCCGGTCAGTTAACCGAAAAATCGTGACTGACCGGATTAAAGCATGAAACTTGGTACATGTGTTACTTGTCCCAAGTGAAATATTTTTGGGCTACCTGTCACCGATAAGTAGTAAATCTGGTTTCCATGGCAACGGTATCTAGAAAATGAGAGAACATGGGAAATGTCATTTTGCGAAGAGCAAGCTGGCAGTATGAGTATTACGACTATGTAGATGGGTAGTACTATTGATTGTCAACATAATGCTACAATTTTTTGGGAGCGATGGTGTCAAGGTCAATCGCAAAAGGTCAAGGTCATTTGATAAAATGGCATTTGCAACTAGTTATTCTACATTTTTCCGGCCATAATGTACATATTTTCCCAACTAGTATCACGCATGGACTATAAGCATAATCACATATGAATTTCCTTCTAAATGAGTCATTGGCACACTACTATGTGTATTTCATTGTCCAGTTAAGATATTTTAATGCCATGCATTGATATGAATTGCCAATTATTTTTTTACATTTGCGTTGATTAGCTTTGAAGTTGTAAACGGCCCAGTCAATTAACAAAAAAATCGTGACTGGCCGGAATAAAGCATGAAATTTGGTACATATGTTCTTTGAACAAAGAGTAATCTTTTTGGCGGGGGGGGGGGGGTGCCCGGACTACCAGGTACTGGTGAGGAATAAATTTGGTTTCCATGGCAACGCCATCTAGAAAATGGGAGGAAACGGGAAATACCTCTTTCTGTGAAACTAATTGGTACTATGTTTGATATTAGTATCTATGTTGAGAATACAAGTTATTGGGCACTTCATAATATAAATGGGGAGAGACATTTGTGTCAAGGTCATCCATTAAGGTCAAGGTCATTTAATAATATGTTCATTTACATCAAGTAATTCAACATTCACCTGCCCCTAAATGCATTTATTTCGCAAATAACCCCAAACCATGTAATTTATGTAGAATCGGAGGTTTCTTGCCTTCAATTTGTTGTATGAACTGCCTTATAGATGTATTTCGTTTTCCAGTTTGAACTATTTGAATTGTCATAATCAGGGCCAGATTATGATAATTTGTTATCTGAGCTGCCCATCTTTGCCATCTTTGCCATAGTAATAGCCTGTCATTTGTAATAAAAAATGGGTTTCGAAAAATGTTTTGTGAATTTCAGCAACATATGTTTTCATAAAGCCAATATACTGGAGACATTGGAAACCAACGTTAACAAGCTTCTTATCACTTAGTTTCCTACAATTGGTGTTACCATAGCAACAGTGTGTGACTTTGGAGAATTCTGGAAAATTATCATATATAAAGTATATTGGTGACAGGACTGGACTTATTGGTGTAATAATATTTATATAAATCTATTCTCCATAACGGACGGCCAGTACTCATCTCAAGGCTCAAGGGCATTGTGAAAGGTCAAGGTCATTGTAAAAAATATGCTGTCTTTATCACTTTAGGTCATATTGTTTGTCTTTATGATTAACCTACCACAATTTGTATTTTTATCTACCCTAATGTGTTACCATTATGATGTGGTGGGGGAAATGGTATCCCATATACGGGGGATGTCATTGTGATTGAATTTAACAGGCGATGTGTCATTTTGTGGGTATTGGAATACTTCAATATTCACCGGTAGCAAAAAATATATGATGTTGTCATTGACGATGCACCAGATGTCAAAAGGTCACGCGATGGCAATGAAAGCGCAAATATAATATTCAGGAAGCTGATAGGGTACTTCTACACCGCACACAACAGGTCTTAACTTCACCTCACTCATTTTATTCCTGATTATGTCCCTCAACTTTTAAGCAATGTTAGCATGGAAAGAAAATGTCCGCGCATATACGAAACAAGATGGCGTTCAACATGGTCGCCGTGTTTTTAGACAAGGCACTATAAGTTAGATTGATGCAAATTATAGAGAGAAAATCTTCACAAATGTATACAAATGTATATATTATTGTGAAGCTAAGACACAATGCTATCATTTTAGGTTTAAATTCGGAACTCCCCATTCCAAGATGGCCACCAATATGGCCGACGGAAGTGAAAAATGTGACTATTTTTCACTGATATTTTCTAGATTAGTTTCTGCTGTTTGGATTTCAAGTTTAAATCCATCGCCGCATGCTGCAACCCGCATTTATTATATATGTTTTATGTTAACTGATCATTGGGGCAATGAAATATGCCATTCTGTGAGTAGCAGGCCCTTCCGATCTCTAAAAATTAATATTTTACAGATTGTGCTATAAAATTTCGCAAAAAATCACCATTGTGATTCTAGTCATATTACAAAAAGAAATGAGCAGAACTGTGCATAAGTGAGGCATACCTTTACTTATGAATATTCCAACTCAATGGAACCAAAATTGTCACTGACTTAAAAAAATGACCGCCAAAATGGCAGTCATATTATGGAAAATGGTAGCTATATTGCCCCAGCACATATTGCAATAACTTACAAGTTATGGTTCGTGAATAAAATCGACTATAATCCTTCTATACATTGAATACTATAATCCTTCTATACATTGAATACTAACATTGCTGATGCACCTTGGACATTGATTAATAGTTACTACTGTAACCACTGACATTACCAGACATATTGGATTTTTTGGATTACATTATATCAAAATCGGCACAAATTTACTTTTCAGGTTTGGACAATTTTGTTCAAGTAAAATGGAACTATCTCTGGTATTAAAGGTGTTATCGTTTTGAACTGTCTTAAATGTGTCACAAGGGGGTGGTTTTAGACAAAATTACTCAAGATGGCTTGCAAAATGGCAATCAGATTTGGTAAAATCCACATATATCCCGTACATTATTCTATGCTGTCCTGAAAAGGTAGCAAATTGTAACCCACTTGGTTATTAAAATGTTACTTATTCAATTGACAACAAAACATCTCTATTAATTAGCATATACTTGAGTTATTGTGGAAAGCGATAGCCACAATAGACCCACCTTTGCAGCACACCCATGGCCATAGAGTCACTCTATATATAGACCAGACAAATATACCAGACCATGCAACCACTCAGTTTATACACAAACATCTCACCCATGACCCTGCAGCCATCATTGGGTATATACGTACGCCCAATCCATGACCATACAGCCGGGAGTCATCATACATGCACACCGGGTATACTAATACACCTGACCCATGACCATATAGTCACTCCCTGTATATCTATTCACCACATGCATGATCATACAGCCCCTTGTATACATATATTCAACTCACTATAGTCCTCCGTGTATAAATATTCGCAACATTCATGGTCATAACCACTCAAGATATACATATACACCCACCCATGACCATTGAATAGTTCCAGGCATTCATATACACCTCACCAATGGCCATACAGCTAAATGCTTTATACACATACACTGTACACCTCACCCATGACCATACAGCCACACTTGGGTATACATAATACCCCACAAATGACCATACAGACACGAGTCACCATGCAGTACACCGGGTATACCCCTGCACATGACCCAAATTCCTATATACCTACGGTATGCTCCACACTCAGGGTCATAGAGTCACTCCTTGTACACATATTCACCTCACCATTGACAATATGGTCACTCCCTGTATACATATTCACCACACCCATTGCCATATAGCCACTCGACATATACATATACACCCACCTATGACATCAGAATCACTACATGCATACATATACATCTCACCAATGGTCATATGGCCACCTGCTGTATAGACAAACACCTCACACAAGGCCATACAGCCACAATTGGGTACACCGTACACCTCACACATGACCATACAGTAATGAGTCACTATGTAGGCACACCAGGTACACTCCTACGCCTGACCCATGACCACATAGTCACTCCCGGTATACATATTCACCACATTCATGATCATACAGTCACATAATGTATACCTATTCACCTCAGCATTACCAATACAGTCACCCCATATACATATTCTCCACCAACATAGGATCACTCTAGGTATACATAGTGTTTCGAAATTGTCCAATAAAAAATTCATTTGGCCAAACTTTATTTTTACCCCAAATGGATACGGGAAGCTAATTCAAAAGTGCTGAAAAGATCAACAATCCCGACGAAGTTAGGCGACGAAAGTATGTTGTACTTCGGAAATATCGTACCATGCAAACCTGCATCCCGTCTAATAACAACCTGGCTTCACATAATTTTGTTTTAATTTGGCCAAAAAATATTTGGCCGATAAAGTTTTGGCCACAATATTTTTCGGTCCAACGCGAACACTGTATACAAAACACCTTACCAATGACCATACAGCTCTTCCAGGTATACACATTCCCTACACACGGCCATTCATACCTTCCAGACTTGCATATACATCATATATTAACTTTGTGAGAGAAAACTCCAATAGTTCTGGTAATGTCAGTGGTTACAATAGTAACTATTAAGCAAGGTGTATCAGCAACGTTAGTATTCAATATATAAGGCATATAAGTCAATTTTGTCTATCAACCACAACCTGTAAGCGATTAATATTCATAAATAAAGGTATGTCTCACTTACATTGCACAGTTCTGCTCATTTTTTTTTGTAATATGACCAGAATCCCAATGGTGATTTTTGGTGGAATTTTATACCGCTTTCTGTAAACTTAAAAGTTTGATAGATTGGAAGGGCCTGCGACCCACATAATGGCATATTCCATTGCTCCAATGATCAGTTAACATAAAACATATATAATAAATGCGGGTTGCAGTGTGCGGCGATGGATTCAAATTTGAAATCAAAGATAGCTGCTGGCGGTCATGTTTTTTAACAGATTTTGGGAAAAAAATGGCTCCCATCTAGAGGTCACCCCGAAGATCGTTATAAAGTTTGGTGTTGATCGGATGAGGGAGATGGTCTGTATGGTGTGGCAAAGGATTTAGTCATGCAAAGAGTGAAATCCAAGATAGCTGCCATGTTTTTCATCGGAAATCATTCAGAAATGGTCAGAATCCATCAATAAAAGGCGCTGTTATATTGGTTTGTTGCCACAAGAGGACTCCCGCCAACGGTCTCTCGCCATATTAACAGCCAAGTTTTGATAAAAATCGGCTGACAATTGAGAAAAAAAAAACACGGACTGAAGGGATCTACAATCTAGATCAAATGATATGGGGTGTGATAACGCCCGTGCTATCAGGGAGTACAGGTACATAGCAGTAAGGATATGGACTGAGAGAATCATGCTCCCACGATACCTTGAGTAGAAAGTTTAACAGAGAGGGTAACATTGTATACACTAAATGAAGTTCCCATCCCATACACCAAAAATTAGAAAGAAATTCTGAGTCAAAAAGGGGAATAAATCAGATAACATTCATTGAACCAAACCATTTTCGAAATTAGACCTGTATTATTATGATCGACATGTCACATCTGAGTCGAAAAGGGACATATCTCCATCAAAAATGGTTGGACCAGACCCAAATTTTTGTGTGGATCAAGTGGGAGGGTTCAGTTGAAAATTCCAAGGACACCCCCCCCCCCCCCCCAGCGGAGACATTCTAGCCACGTCCCTGATCACAGAACAACGTGTTTTTCATTTCTGCATGGATTGAAGATATGTGTTGTAACTGTGATGCCATAGGACATAATCGAATTACATGCAATAGGTATAATTAATTTATGTGGTTGCCTTTTTCGGCAATAATAGCTTAGTTACCCATGTAGATTTTAGCATACAACAATCTTCTAAAGTCTACTGACGGTGAAATGTTATGATGTCAGTGATAAAATTTGAAACGGTTGCTATGGAAACAAGTACATTGGGTCCACCCAAAATATTATTTGGAATGGATATGTATAACTAACTTACACCGCGTATAGTATTACGCATTGAAGTTTTTCTGAACAAAATTGAGGAAGTCATGCACAAAAAGTCAATTGAAGTGGCCATTGTGACATTATTTGGGATAATGGTTGTCATGGAAACCATAATTATGTTCATATAAGTCCATATTTATATCTACGAAGTGAATGAATTTCTGATATAGGACCTGTTGGTGGAATTAATTCTGAGAAATTATTCGCAAGCCTTATCATTTTCATTCGAAAATGGTAATTTTGCGATATTTTCGCTATCAGTTGCCATGGCAACACGATATATGTTATGTATTAAAATTACCAACTCAACCTGAAAACTCTAATACTAATGTTAACCCAACGCAATCGCTTTATATTTACTTTGTATGGCTGTATTTAATGTTTATTTGTGAGGGTAAAATTAAAATTCACTTGATTTATCTTTAGCATAGTGTCCGGGCCGTAATTGCACAAATACCATAAAAAGTGGTATTTAAAAATGTGATGATCTAAACAGAAGGTTATCAAAAGTAAACAATGACCATATGAAATAAAGTATATCATATACCAAATTGAACATGGTGGTGACGCCCTATTTCTTTGTGCATTTATGAAGGGATTGCATTTAAGACTAAAGCATTAGGGTTGGCGTCATATGAGACCACCAATAAAAAATAGACAGAAAAATGACACTTTTTTCAATGACCTTGACCTTAGTGGTTGACCTTGACCTATATGTCCTATTGGCCCAGTTCATTTGATGGACCAATGGTTGCACTATGAGTTCACATCATTTATTCAAACACAAGTCTAACTGTTTCCAAACCGCGGCATTTTTTCACTTTTCCCCAAATATTTTATGCCGTTACCATGGAAACCAGAAATTCTCCTGAACCATGACCCGGAGCCCGGGCACCCCCCTCCAAAATTGTTTCCCATATCCCATTTTACATATCGGCAAAGTTTCATGCTTTAATCCGGTCTGTCACGATTTTGCTAAATTTTGATCCTAAGCCACCGGGCTAAAAGTCTTAACTTAAATATTGTTGCCAAAAAGGCAATGAAAACTGGTCGCCGTTCAATGGTGACGTCATGTTTGACGTCACATTTCTGAGAAAAGAACCTTTTTGGTGGAAAATCATACCACGCAGAGCTAGACACTGGGCTATTATATAGCATGTTGAAAGTATGTCACTACAATTTCCAACAAAACATACAGTCGAATTACAAAGAAATTAATACACTGCGCATCGGCGTGTATAGTAGAATTTGACCACAAAGAAACTGATTGTAGGACTCCGCTTCGCCCTACAATCAGTTTATGTGTGGTCAATTTCTACTGTACACGCCGATGCGCAGTGTATTTATTTCTTAATTACTAGACCATTTTACTACTCACCAAACGGTTTCATGCACACATATGGATTGTTGACGAAGCAGGCTATATCGTGCCAGTCAGCAAACTTCGAATTTATTGCTCCACAATACTCATCATAAACGAGTACTGGGTTCGCCGGTGCCCAATTGAAATATGTCAGTTCTTCTCCATCGATGAATTTCCACGTGTTGTTTTGCTCTCTGTCTTCAAATCCCAGCCAGTAGTACTCTGTCGTAGCACTGGAGAAACGAAAATATTTCAAAAGCATCATCGGTGGCGCAATCGTGCCTAGAATATATGTTTCTGTATAATGATTAGTGAGCAGGAATAGGAATAAAGCCGACCCTGTCGCATAATAATAATTGTGGTTTGGGGGGCTAACCCCAGGATCTTCGAAAGGGCCGAATGTTCCTTTCCCTAACCCCTCATTTTCAGCTTTTAATTGATAAATAAATATATATATATAAAAAAAACAATTTTTATAGAGTTTTCATTTCTTCTTTTTACTTTTTTGGGGGTGCTGCTTTTCGCCTGAAGATGGAGGAGACGTCGGTTGTTGTTGTTGTTTTCTCATAAGATGTTCTATTCTCTTTTTCTGTTATTCCATGTTTCTTTGATGTTTTTTTATCGAATCCTCATTCAGCCTTCTTTGTTCCTCCAAGAATTTTTCCTGTTGGGCTTCTTGTTCTTCCATGTATTTTTCCTGTTCTTCAGTGAGTGACGCCGGCCTCTCCATGTATCTCGGCGTCGCAGGGACGGTGGTGGTAAATTCCGCCCCTGTTGGAAACTGGCAAGGTGGTGATTCCAGCTCCACAGCGAAGACGGTGGCAGGGACGTCCGAATGACATCGGTGTCCCCCCCCCTTCCGCTGTCTTCGTCGACGGCAGAGACATCCGGGTTGACAACGACGTCCCTGTTCATGTCGGTGGTGGTGACATCGGTCGCAGGCTGATCTTTTAGCCCAGAGGCCAAGTGGGAGGGAACTGGGCGTCTCTCAGTTCCCCTTTTCCACTTGGCCCTCCTGTTGGCATCTCTGCGGCGCCTTGATGGTGTCTTCTTCCTCTTCCCGGCAATTTTGGAAGCCCCTGTCTGGTGAAGTCCAGAAGGTCTAACTAAACAGGCCACCGCCGGTAGAGGGTTCTACCGGAGTGACCTGGAACTTCACAACCACGTCCAATCTGCCCGTATTAGCATGGAGAGACCAGCTAATACAATGGGTAGACTGGAAGCCGCTCAGCACGTTGCGAACTTGGCTGGGGATTAAATCACCCATGGTCAGCCAAGCTCGACAAAAAAATCAACGGCCACTCTAGGATTAGCGAGGAGCTCTCGCTGGCACGTCCATCCCCTGAGTGACCGGAAACGTGAATGAATTGAACCCTGTCGCATTACAAGTCTTGTCAATATAAGTATTATCATATAGTGAGTTCTCTTAATAAATTACCAATTAAACCACACCTTAGTTGGTTTTATCAAGAGAGAACTCTCTATTTTAAATGTAAACAAACATAGACCGGCATAAATGAATTGATCGTATTTTACTTCATGCTTGGTGCGAATGTAGGTCAGTGCTATCTAGCATCAACCATATCCGCCATTGTATAGGAATTCAAGGTGACATCTTTTTATCGATAGTAGAATTTTGGCCCTCCACTTCCCCATGTTCGCATTTTGATACTTGCTGAGCTATATATCCATGTTTTGGTATATCCTTCATGTAAGAATACACAAAACCACGCACCCCCTCTATTCTCCGTATGTGTTAGGGTTAGGGTTAGGGTTAGGGTTAGAGTTATGGTCAGAGCTACGGTTAGGGCTAGGATTAGGATTAGGGCTAGGACTAGGGTTAGGGCTAGGGTTAGGGTTAGAGTTAGGGTTCTTACATGCCCATGTTTTTATTCCACACCCATTGACGTGAGTGACATGTATTCAACGGAATCCCAGCCATTGAATACATATTAGTGTATACCTCTAGTGGAATACAAGCCGGAACTATTCTTGTTGACGTTGTCGCCAAGAAAGATGACGTACATTACGTCGATCATCCGCTGCCGGTGATCCCCTATAATTACTGGTTATTTGTCAGACTTAAATCACAATAAAGGTGGCTATAGTAACAATGAAGGTGACATTCATGGATTGAATTTATCTGACTGAACGGTGTAGAATAAATACAGAACACAACCTGCATCATAATCTCGAATCTTTTATAGAACTCGTTGCGGACGGCGCAAAGTTATATTTCGCTCTCGCTACGCTTTCGCGAAATATATCCTTGCGCCATCCGCAACTCATTCGATAAAAGATTATCGATTAAGATGCGCGTTGTGCTCAGTCTATTTCTTTTTCGTTCCGGTCATATGCATTCTTTTTTGTTTACTCAGCCTTTGTTCCTACCCTCCCCCTGCTTATATATTTCACCAGTTCCTGATTGTTATATTGCTTTTGTATTATGTCTATTTGTCAGCTGTTCTTGAATTTGTGAGGCGCAATCGTGCCCACAACGTATGTTCCTGTATAATGGTTAGTGGGTAGGAATAAGCTGACCATATCGCATTTCAAGTCAAGTCAATATATACCCGGTACATATTATCACAACAGTGTATTGATCCGTGTCGTAGTACCACGTCTAGTAGCCCACCTGAACGAGATGTGATGAGACGATACTACTGTGATAAAAGGTTTATTAAATGACGCCCAATTTACAATAATAACCATTTAATTGCAGATGTTTTCACTTCATAGTTTCAATTTCTTACTGGATATAACGGGGGTATACACAAAACGCTGAATCAGCTACGGATCCGCAGGTTACCACCTAAAATGCTGATCAACATATTTCCCGATTTCAGTTTAACTCAATTATAACAGCGATAGTCGGTCGTGGGCAGGGATGTGGCTAGAGGGTCTCCGTTGGGGGTGTCCACCTTGGGGAAATTCCAACTGCATCCCCCCCTTGAGTCGGAATCACACCAACACAACTTTTTGCATAATTCCATTTGCACCACCGCCCCCCCCCCCTTGAATCAGAATCACAGACCAAACACAAGTTTTGCATAATTCCATTTGCACCCCCTTCCACATCAGTCCTCAGGCCTAATATCCTATGTATTCATAAACTATGTTGTTCTATATGCCCGCTATAAGAAATTTTAGATACTTTAACCTGAGAATTGCATAAATCCTAACATCTAGTAGCCTACTCCAGACAAATGCACACGGCTACGGGTAAGACACCAGGACATTGTGTCCGTCCATGTTTGTTCAGCCCGGTGTGAGAACATTTGGAAAACTATACAAGAAAATCGCAAATCCTAGCATCTAGACTGGCCTCAACTGAAGCTTCCCTAGTGTTGGAAATTTCAAACTCATAGTCCCTCTTAGGTTGGAAAATTCTCCAACTGATGACCATTTCAGTCCACAAGTTAGACCGAATGTACTAAACTATTGTTTTGTTAAACTAATTAGCAGTTTTGTATTGGTCACGGGGAGGGACAGTGACACACCGGGCCGACCATGGTTCGGCCCGGTGTTCGAAAATTTTGAAATCTGAACAAGAAAATCGCAAAATCCTAGCATCTAGACTAGCCTCAAGTCTTCTTAGAATTGGAAATTTCAAACCTGACACCCCCCCCCCACTTAGGTTGGAAAATTTCCAAATGATAATTCCAATGACAATGTTGACCAAATGTATGACAATATTGTTTTCTTAAATTTAGTAGCAGTTTTGACTAGCCACGGGGGAGGACCAGGACACAAGCTTTCCAAGTGTTGGAAATTTCCAACCTGTCACCCCCCTAAGGTTGGAAAATTGACCATTTCAGTCCAAAATTTTGACAAAAAATAGGAAAATATGCAAATATTGGTCCAAAAACAAATAATTCTCCCCCAATAAATTGTTTGAAAATCAAACGACAAGAACATTTTCAATCCATTGTTGGTGTGAAATGAAATTTCCAACTGTTGAAAATTTTGAGACACCCCCCCCCCCCACCCCTCTAGCCACTTCCCTGGTCGTGGGTTGTGCAAATGGCACGTGATATATGTGTCATACTCCAATACAGGAAGGGGATACCGTTTGACCGCCCGTCATGCTCGTTCAGCGGTTCAAAATCCTGTTCAGCACTGCATATGGAGCAGATTCCCCGAATGCAATTTAACTCAATTATAATGAAATTAGTCATGACATGTAATCGATGGGCCATAACCAAATACAGGGAGTGAACACAATTTGACCGACCTCCACTCCAGTTCAGCAGTTCAAAATCCCGTTCAGCACTCTAACTGAAGCAATTCAGCAGATTCTCCAAAACTCAGTTTAACTGAATTTTAACGAAATTATTCGGGTGTATGTTATGTAAATGGCTTATAATCGATGGACCATAAGGAAATACAGGGGGGGAACACCATTTCACCGACATCCACCACAGTTCAGCAGTTCAAAATCCCATTCAACACTCTATATGGGGAAGTTCAGCAGATTCTATCACTCAGTTTAACTCATTTTTAGCGAGGATAGTCGGGTGTAGGTTATGCAAATGACTTTTTTATGAGATATAACCAAATACAGGAGGAAACACCATTTGACCGACGTCCACCCCAGTCCAGCAGTTCAAACTCCCGTTCAGCACTTTATCGGGAACAGTTCAGCAGATTCTCCCAAACCAGTTTTACCAATTTTTAACGAAGATAGTCGGGAAATGTTGTGCAAATGACTTTTTATCGATGGACCATAACGAAATACGTAGAGGAGCAGTTCTGCAGATTCCACCGAACGCAGTTTAACATATGTTTAACGAAGATAGTCAGGTATATGTCATGCAAATGGTTTTTTTTATTGATGACACATAACCAAATAAGGGAGGGAACACCATTTGACCGACGTCCTTCCCAGTTCAGCAGTTCAAAATCCCGTTCATTGCGTTATTGGGTGCAGTTCAGCAGATTCCACCGAACGCAGTTTAACCGATTCCTAACGGAGATGGTCGGGTGTAGATTGTGGAAATTACTTTTGTTTATCGATGAGACATAACCACATACAGCGAGGAAACACCATTTGACCGACCTCCGCCCCAGTTCAGTAGTTCAATATCTCGTGCAGCACTTTATCTGGAGCAGTTCAACAGTTTAACCCATTTCTAACGGAGATAGTCGGGTGTATGTTATGCAAATGAATTATTATCGATGAGACATAACCAAATACAGGGATGGAACACCATTTGACCGACCTCCATCCTAGTTCAGCACGTTATTTGGTACAGTAGATTCCACAGAACGCAGTTTAACAGATTTTTAGCAATGTTATGTCTGGTATATGTTGCGCAAATGACGTTTTATCGATGGACCATAACGAAATACAGAGATGGAACAACATTTGACCGACGTCCACCCCAAGCCAGTAGTGCGTTTCAGTATCACTGCACGAAGCAATGCAAATGATTGTAAAACACTAGCTATGTGCATTTTGTAATTTAGTGAAACGGTTATTTTCCTGATTTGATGACATAGGATTTGTCATCTGCCGGATTGGAATACTACGCGAGTTCAAGTTGTAGCAAATCAAATAAAACAAATCGTAAATAACACGTTTGGTCAATTTTTAATTTGAAAATTAAATTACATAGCCATGAAGTGTGAGGCAGAAAGCATAACTCACGATTCGAGTCCCACTTTGGAAGATGTGCATCACCGTCGTGAATCTCGCGTTTTCAGTCACGTGAACGTGTCTCGATACTGACCTTGTAAGGATTGATATGACCTTGTCGTTGTCCTCCAGGCTTCTGATCTCCATCAGACTCCCATTATTCGACACACAGTCCGATTGGGCGTTGTCAAAATCCATTGGTGTTGTGAACTCTTTGAGACAGAGATTCCTCGGAACATAGATAGTCCAACCATCAGGACACAATGCTATATAGTATGAAATAAGCAAAAATTATCAAAATATCACTTTACTTACAATAGAGAGGTTTAGACTGTAACTTTTCCCGTCTAACATAACAGGCTACAAGTCCCTGTGCCTGGGGCGGGAAGGTATTATCCATTAGTCGGCCAACTATGTTCTATTTCCTAACGAAATCAGAGAAACACAACCGCGATCTAGTTAGTGTTGTCATTGAGACACGAAACGGGTCATACTAAAGACAGCATTTAAAAAGTCAGATACTCGTGTGTAATGATAACTTTCCCGCGTTTTATTGTATTATCGGGAAAGTATTGTATTCACAGCTCGGTGAATAATGTATGTTATGAGTAGGCGGAGTTTTCATTAAGCCAGCAGCAAATGAAAAGTTGTTATTGGAGAATTGATTTCGGCGGGAAATCAGTGGAGTGTAGTCACTTCTAGTCCTAACTTTGTTGGTTCAGCACACAATTTTTTATTTATCGTCAAAACAATCGTTGTACTTGGGAACTTTTCGTCATGGAACAACACCAGCATGATGCAGCTACACTGATTCCGGAGTCGATACAAAAGGCAGTAGATGCGGCAGTCCAGCGATCGCAGAATGGAATGTTAACGGAGCTAAAACAGCTATTGGCGGTTGAGTTGGGAGGACTTCACACGAAGATAAGTAGTACACAAGTCGACTTATCTCAGCAGCAAATGCGACAGATAGACACCTTAAATGAGTCTAAATATACTTTTAAAAAGAAAAGTCATGAAGACCAGTTCAAGTCTAATGCCAAAGTATTGTCAAATTTGAATGCGGCCAGTGCTTCACTCAGTAAAGATAAAGTGGAACAAGCAGATTTTGATTGTGCAAGGCAAAAGGTGCAAGATGGTATGGATTTGTTAAATTTTAGACAAAAATGCATTAAGATAGCAGATTCAAATGAAAATGGTTGGTCTGTAGTACATGAGTATCTGTCTAATCCTTTAGCGGACGACTCTGAAGACGAAAAGAAACTCGGCAAGGCAGTCAATGCTGCAGCGCGGAAAGCCAAGTCAGCTAAAAACAAAAAGAAAGCTACACGACAGCGTCCTTATTCAATTGCTGAGTCTGCAGTCCGAGGGAAAGCCAGTTCACAACATTCAGCTCCAAAGTCCGACCGAGGCATCAAGCCGGGACAGTGCTGGAACTGTCATTTATATGGGCATTGGATTAGAGACTGCACGGCCCCCAAGAACGACCGAAATAAGATGAGTATTGATAATGTTTACATTAGTACCAGTTTCGGCGGTGAGGGGGTCAATGTTGTCGAGAAATCACAACAAAGCGAATGTCGCAATAACAATAGTAATGATTTGAATCACACTCAAATGTTAACGCAGGGTGGTGAATGCATACAACTGATTCGGCCCGAATATAACAAAGCAATATCGCAGTACAGCGATGTGTTTACATGCAGTCGTTTCAGTGATCAGAGCGAGCGAGCGGAATCGCAGTTGAGCGAACTATTGTTTACAAATAATCGCTTGAGTGAACAGGCAGAGAGTCAGTTACCGAAAATGACAGTACAAACAGACAACGCTGTCGGGTTGTCGTTTAAAGCGAATGAGCATTCTCCGGTCGGTAGTTTGCGTGAGAACATTGGGGAATGGAGAAATTTAAGCGATGTTAACACTCATGTTATTGATGTTATCCAGAATGGTTATAGATTACCATTTAGCACGATGCCTGATGTGGCGGTGTTAAAGAATAATAAATCAGCATTGGATAGCAAAATTTTCGTTGAAAAAGAAATATACACTTTGCTTAAATCGGGTCGGATACAGCAAGTGCTAAATATTCCGAAAGTGGTTAATCCTCTAACGGTGGCTTATAATAGGTCCGGAAAACCTAGGTTGGTTTTAGACTGTAGACATGTTAACCCAAATTTACTTCTGTTCAAACATAAATATGAAGATGCTTCAGTAGTGAGGCATTTATTTGAGAAAGGGAGTTATCTGTTTACATTTGATTTAGGATCAGCATATCATCACATTTTGATAAATTCAGATTATTGTGAATATTTGGGTTTTGCTTGGTTATATTCTGATGGCATAATTAAATATTATGTCTTTAAAGTTTTACCATTTGGGTTGTCTACGAGTGGATTTATTTTTTCAAAAGTAATGAGGGAAGTGGTAAAACATTGGAGAAGTCAAGGAATGAAAATTGTCATGTTCTTAGATGATGGAATCGGGGGAAACTCTGATTATTTTTCAGCGTCAAGGGACGCAGTGCAAATCAAAGAAGATTTGTACAGGTTCGGATTTATTTTATCCGATGAAAAGTGTAATTGGGAACCGAAACAGAACGTAACGTGGTTGGGATTAATTTGGAATACTGTAGAAGGTAAAATAACAGTCTCTGAGGAACGGGTGTGTAGATTACAACGTTCCATTGATCTCTTGCTTGATCTTGTGAGAAAAGGAAATAGTTTGGTACGAGCGCGTACGTTAGCCGGTTTGGCGGGTCAAATCATATCGTGTATGATTGTTTTCGGAAACGATACCCGATTGAATACGAGATATATATTTGATTGTCTCAATGGCAGAGCCAGTTGGAATTCGAAAGTGATGTTGAACGCTCAAGTTCTTGAGGAACTTAACTTTTGGAATTCAAATTTTAAGTGTATGAATGCAACGGGTGTTGATATGGAATGTACTGACGTTGCTCCTGATTTGGTCGCTTGGAGCGATGCCTCGGGTGAGGGTTACGGCGGTTTGATAAAAGATAACGACCGCAGTATAGTTATAAAAGAGCAAAGTTCCGTCGGTTACGATAAATCCGGGTTTCGGGAATCTGGTTTGGTTTTTAAACAAAAAGCACGCAAACGTTTCGGAGAAACGGGATTTTGTGCGTTTGATAGCGTTGACATGCGCGATAATATGACAAGCGGATTTTGTGAATCTGGTAGCGTTAATAAACGCGACGGTAAGAAAACCGGATTTTGTGAATCTGGTTGTCCTGACATGAGCGATAATGTGAAAACCGGATTTTGTGAATCTGGTAGCGTTAATAAACGCGATGATCAGGAAACCGGATTTTGTGAATCTGGTTGCGCTGACATGCGCGATAATTTGAAAACCGGATTTTGTGAATCTGGTGGCGTTAATAAGCGCGAAGGTACGAAAACCGGACTTTGTGAATCTGGTTGCGTTAATATGCGCCACGAAGTGAAAACCGGATTTTGTGAATCTGGTAGCGTTAATAAGCGCGATAGTATTAAAACCCGATTTTTTGAATCTGGTTACGTATATAGTGGCAAAAACACTGAATTTCGTGAATCCAGTAGCGTATGTGAGAGGCGAACTGCGGATAGCGCAGAATGCGTGGAGCGCGTTTGTTGCGGTACTTGGGCAGCAGATGAAAGCTCGCTTAGTTCTACTTGGCGAGAATTAGAAGCGGTTCACAGAATCGTAAAAGATTTTACGGAAAGCGCAAACGTGGCTGGTAAATCTATTGAGTGGTCAACAGATAATCAAAATGTTTGTAGAATTTTGAATGCCGGTAGCAAATTAAAAGATTTACATAAAATATCTTTATCCGTTAGGGATGTTTGTCAAGATCATGATTTAAAAATATTTCCTAAATGGATACCACGGAGCCAAAATAAAATCGCAGATGAGCTCAGCAGAAACAAAGATGCTGATGATTGGGGCATTCAAATAAGTTTGTTCAACGAAATCGATAGTATGTGGGGTCCCCATACTATTGATAGGTTCCCATTTGATTACAATGCGAAATGTGCGAGGTTTAATTCGCGTTTTTGGTGTAAAGGAACCGAAGCAGTAGATGCATTTCGGCAGCATTGGGACGCTGAGAATAATTGGTTGGTTCCTCCTCCGAAATTAGTCTGTAAAGTTTTGCAGAAAATGAGACGTGATAATGCCAAGGGAACGTTGATAATTCCGAGATGGCGATCGGCTCCATTCTGGCCTTTGCTATTCAAGGCTGAGGGAAAATGTAGTAATTTCGTATACGGATATTATACTTTGCCAGATCATAGTATTATCAAGGGCAGAGGAAATAACGGGGTTTTCGGCTTGCAGAAAACGCCATTTCAAATGATTGCTCTAAAAATAAATTTTGAATGATACATACGTTTTGTAATGACATAATAATTTTTTCAGGTCTGAGGTTGAAGGATAACATTCAAAATAAAGTTGTGGAAGCAGGACTTTCTGTGGATCGAGAAAAGGGACTGATAGACAGTTTAAGCATGTATATAGTTGGTGCTAAAAGCGATTCAACCTCAAAGACATATTTGGCAGGTTTCAAGAGATGGGAAAGGTTTGCTAAACAAAAGGGATATGACGTGTTGCCAGCTAAACCAATATGTGTGGCTTTATATTTGACTTATTTGTTGGATAACCATGTTTCTAATCATGTCATTAACTCCGCAAAGTATTCAATCAAGTGGGCTCACAAGTTAAATGATTTGGTTGACCCTACAGACAACGGTTACGTAAATTGTTTGCAAGAGTCGGCTAAGAGAAATTTTTCTAAGACGACAAATCGTAAAGATCCGGTAACAAAAGAAATGCTAATTGATTTGTGCGAAATGTTCAAAAGTTCTGAAGATTTTTTTGACATTCGTGATTTAACTATGCTCTTGTTTGGATTTTCTGGATTTTTGCGTTACGATGAATTATCATCACTCAGAAAGAATGATGTGCAAGTTCTTGAAGATCATTTGAAGTTGATAATTAGAAAAAGTAAGACAGATAAGTACAGACAAGGAAATGAAGTACTAATTGTGAAGGGAAGCAGTATAGCTTGCCCTTATAACATGTATATCAAATATTTCAAATTTGTTGAATCCGTTGACGGCGAAGAATTCTTGTTCAAGGCCGGCTTCAGGAGTGGTGGCTTGATTAAATTTAGATATAATGATAAAAAGTTGAGTTATACAACTGTTAAAGATCGATTGATCAGTAAGCTCAAGCTAGTGAGCAATGGCCTAGATTTAGGCTTGCATAGCCTGAGGGCTGGTGGTGCTATATTGGCGGCTAATTCTAATGTAAAAGAGCGTTGTTTGAAACGTCATGGAAGATGGGCTTCCGATAGTAGCAAAGACAGATATGTGCAAGACGACCTGACATATCGTTTGCAAGTTTCAAGCAAGCTTGGCCTTTGAGTAAATGTGTCTAATTACTTTGTTTATATTGAAATTGACTTTATACATGTTGCATATGTTAAATTGACATGTTGAGAAACTATATGTATAGTGTGACAGTCACAATAATATTTTTAATATTCAGGTTAAATTACAAAACTAATTTACATGAAGGGCAATTGATATTTAATGTGCATCGGCGGCCAGTTTTTTGTAATGCTCTAGATGGCCTGGCTGATTGCTTTAGTAGTTTGTTATCATTATGGTAGAATTGGGAATACTGATAACTTTCCCGCGTTTTCTTGTATTAGCGGGAAAGTATTGTATTCACAGCTCGATGAATAATGTATGTTATGAGTAGGCGGAGTTTTCATTAAGCCAGCAGCCAATGAAAAGTTGTTATTGGAGAATTGATTTCGGCGGGAAATCAGTGGAGTGTAGTCACTTCTAGTCCTAACTTTGTTGGTTCAGCACACAAATTTTTATTTAATTAACTTAATTAAAGTGTGCGATATTGCTCAATTTGGAGATAGTGAGTTTGAAAAATTTTGTTTTCAAACTTTGAAAATATTTGATTTTGTTTGAGAATTTTCATTGATCTCATTTTAAGATAGACAGACATGTCACTGTTATACAAAATAGTTTAAAGTTCTTATCTTATGATATTCAGGTGTTCCTATATAAATATGGAACGTGTAGAGTAAGAAATTTTTTCTGTGTAAAATTTCATTGAGAGTGTATTTCCGACACTAGCTGTGTCCATGCAGAGTGTTCGGATAACAGGTTTCCATCATGGTTTTCCCTAAAAGGGTTTTTATGGGTGGTTGTTCCTGGACCGCTGCACAGCATTGGTAGAGTAGGGTGTATAATGAATTCATGTATATGTACATGTCTTCGGAACAATAAACGCTGACCGACGATGGCCTGGCTGATTGCTTTAGTAGTTTGTTATCATTATGGTAGAATTGGGAATACCATTCCCATTCGGGAGTCTAGATCTATCAACAAAATATATATATATATATATATATATTGTATTCGCCAACTGGGTTTATATATAGTATGGTCTTATATAGTATTGGTCCAATACTATTGGTAAAGACGCCGTTTTGGTCTCAAAACTAATAAAGTCAGCGTTAAGTAATTATATACTTGTGCGTAACATTCACATTCGGTGTTGTGCAGCGTTTATCAGCAGACTATATATATGTATAGTTGTTCTACGATTGGTTACGATCTCTCGTCACACCGTGTGGTATTTGGTGGGTAGAATGGGCCATTTTAGACCGTTTGAAGCCTTTTTGTTGTCTCGTTATGTTAATGGGGTGCTAGTTTGCACATGACAGGCATTTACAGATGAACCATGTCGCATCCGGTCATCACAATGCGTATATGGAGTAATGTGTAGCTATTATCTTCTCTTAATGCGGCAGTTTAAGGGGAGAAAATAGTTGGTATTGAAGCGTGAATTCTATATCCTTCATCACATATTTCATTAACTTGTATTCAGTATGCACCCCTCTGTAAAGGGGCATTCAGTATTCACCCCATCGGTTAACTGGTATTCAATATTCACCCCCTCTGTAAACTTGTAAACTGTCATTCAGTATTCACTCCTCTGTTAACTGGTATTCAATATTCATTCACACTGTTAACTGTCATTCTGTATTCACCCCCTCTGTTAAGTATAGGATAATGGCTGAAAACTGTACAACGTTTCAGCGAATGGATTCATTCGCTGAAATAATGTACAGTTTGAAGCTGTTATCCAGCTTAAAACATGATATAGTCCAAAGCGTCACCACTGATCATAATGGATTAACTCCAACTTCGATCAAGACATCTGAGTTGTACCATGTGGTCGGCCCTGTATCCACCCGCTCACTGGCAACATTAATGGCGGCAGGACATCTTAATCCAATGTCAACTTCATAAACGGGCATTATCCCATTGCATTTCCAACTGTTGACTGAACACGACGTTCCGGCCATGATCTCCTTCTTCGATAGAGTTAAAGATGTATAATCTGAATTAAAGCTTCCAAATTACTATTTCTTTGGCTTCGGTGGCCAAATTACTATTTCTTTGGCTTCGGTGGCCAAATTTCATTGAAGAACATATTGATAAATAACTTGTTTGAGAAATTTTATACAGAGTTGACAGCGGTAAGCAATATTTTGTTGTAATTAATCGATTCTGATAACAAAGGCGTATTTTGAAGAGATGTTGTTGTTGTTGTTGTTGTTGTTGTTGTAACTTGATGATATGGCGACCGTCTGATCGGATTGAGTACTTTTAAAGTATATATCTTATCATCTGCTACCCTGGGAGTTTTGCTCTTATATTTCGGCAATTTTATTAAATTATTTAGGCGGCGTATTTCGGATTTGGCGGAGAATTATGAATTGAAGTTTGTAGATTGAGATCGTCACTGATAAAGGACTACATTTACATGTAAATTACTATGTTAGTTTATGTTTAGTCGTGAGGATGTTACAACGTGACACCCGGGAGCGGAATTAGATTCGAAAAAATTAAATGCTTGCGTAAAATAACATGCCTGCAATTTGAAGTTAGACACCCCCCCCCCCCCCCCCCCCCCCCCCGCAGAGGGAAACGGCTCTATATGTGTATTCCCTTTGTCGATAGTTACATGTATATATTATATCATACATGCAAGTCGTATAAAAAGAAATGATTAATAAAATTTGACCACAAAGAAACTGATTGTTGGACGACGCGAAGAGGAGTCCCACAATCAGTTTATGCGGTCAAATTCTACTTTTCGCAAAATGAGAGAATTAGTAAATTAGCATCCTATAATAAAACAAAAATGTCAGTATAAATTGTGTTGTCGGGACTCGATGCGCAGTGTCTTTATTTCTTTTGTAATTCGACTGTATGTTTTTGTCGAAACTGCATGTAATAATAAACGCTCAACCTGCTATGCAATAGCCCAGTTTCTAGCTTGTATAGAGAATCAAGTGTCGACAAATACCAAAAATAACCACAAAAGTTTTATTCCCAAAATTTAGATAAACATACAGATGGATAATACAAATGTCATTTTACAATGTTGTGTGCAGTATGTGTTTTTCTTGTACTCGTCCAGGTTGTGTACATACTGTACACAACATTGTATAAACAATCCAAACTTGAGTTATCGATAGGCGGACTCCTAGACGGAAGGACGGACGGACTGATTACATAACACGAACTTTTTTTAAAAAGAGCGTATCAAAATAGGTATAGAATTAATTCACTGACAGGTTTAGATTGATAAACTTCTAACATTTCCAGCCAAGCATAAGAGGCTACAATGCCCTGTGCTCGAGGCGGGAATGTATTATCCAGTAATCAGCCCGCTATGTTCTATTTCCTAACGAAATAGTGCAACACAAAAGCGATTTAGTTAGTAGCCAAAGAGGCACGAAGTGGGCCACAATAAAAACAGTATTAAAGAGATTCATCTACATTAAGTGTAACATTCGCACTCGGTGTTGTGCAGCAGCTAGAGTCTATCGACATAATATATATAACAACTACACGGTTTATAAACGCAGTTGGTTAATACGAGCCCTATTGTTCTACAATTTGTCACGAGATCAATACTAATTGGTTTTGAACCAATCATTCTGATTGTAATCAAATTCATCTTGGTTTTGAATCGGCGTTATTTGCATTTGAACATACCCTTCTTGTTTTGAAGAAATCATTTGGGACTTCAACAGTTGTTTATGCGGTCTACGGCATGGCTATGAACATACATGCTAGTCTACGGCATGGCTATGGACATACATGCTAGTCTACGGTATGGCTATGAACATACATGCTAGTCTACGGCGTGGCTATGAACACACATGCTAGTCTACGTCACAGGGGCTTGTCGTTAAGAAAACGAGTAAAACAAATTAAAACTAGAGGTCTGATTCCATGTAATCAGATATACTTCCATGGTATCCCATTCCATGTGTGTGTTCTGTTTATAGGTGTGTTACTCTTCATGTTAATGTGTACTGGTGCTTTTTGACCTGATGGTGGACTTGAATTGACATTTCTAAATAAGATATATATTCCAAACGTTTATGTCATCCAGTGTGGATTGTTAATGACAGTCTCGTGCATCATGGTTCAGACCAATTGAACCACCGTTCGCCCCAGCCAAATGTTCAGTTTTATTCGATAGGGTTACATTTTAGGGCTAATTGCACCCCTCCCCATGACGCCCAAATCCTGCTCAACGGTCACAAACTTTGGCATGTCTGATTACACAAAGCATATTAATGTACCATAACTCTGTTATTTCGCATTTATAGATAATTCTTTCAGTTTCGGATTCAGAATCTTTTAGAAGTTTAAATGGCGGAGGATAGACCGCTTAGTTAGTTAATACTTTTTGTATTTCAGTGCGTCATCGCTACAGAGTAGTTAGCGTCTCTGTAATAGCAGTTAACTGCAATCGAGAGATAACTGTATCACAATCGATAACGCTAGCTGAGTGCTTACCCTTCCGCTCTAAATCCTGGAAAATCGCATTAATCTTGTCCGTGTATGCTATTCAACATATGCAGTGTTAAAAATATAAAACACTAGATTCGCGATTTTCCATTTGTTCCCTTATACGAGTTTCGGTGGAACTTGCAAAAGCCTCGACACCCCCCCCCCCCCCCCCGGAGGGCGGGGGGGGGGCTTACGCGAGGTCTCAGTTGGGAAGGTTGCTTTCATAGTAGAGCGGTGAAACTTTGGGGCACATCTATGGTATATCGACGTACCTGCCTATCCATTATAGACTTTGAAAATCGCACTAAAGTTGCGCGTGGATACTGCTAACCACGTCCACTTGTCAACACAGTTTTCATCTAAATGTTTGATTTTTGGAGCAATTTTCCCCATTTGTTTTCGGTAGAATTTGCCAAATCTGAACCCACCCCGACGCAAGCTCTCCGTTGATCAGGTTGCATTACTAATAGGGCTATCAAATATTGGAGGCGTACCTACAGTATACCGACGTACATGCTCCTGCATTAAACTCGATCCTTAATTGGCTCGTTTGGAATTGGGGATAAAAATAGGTTAGTGATATATTACTGAAGTATACGTATTTATGTTATATAGCGTTGTCACGAGTAAATCGTTCCCTCTGAAAATTAGTAAATCGCACTCTAGATGCGCGTAAACACTACCCATAAGATGCACGAGTCAAATAAATTGTATTTTGATGTTTGAATTTTGCCCCTTTGCAAATTTCGGTGGAATTTTCCAAAAGTCTCAACCAACCCGACTCGCACTCTCCGTTGGGCAGGTTTCTATTAGAGTATAGCGGTCAAACTTTGGGGGCATACCTAAAGTATGCCGACATACCTGCTACAGCATTACCTTGATCTTTCATTAGACCGTTTGGATTTGACGGGAAAAATAGGTGCAATTTTTCCGTTCCCCGTATAGCGAAAAGGCCTGGGAGAAAAAACTTTTAAGAGGTACATTCGAGTTCAAATCACTCTTCTCATTCGGAATATGTGATTAAAAAATAATAGCGATGGACATATATATATCAAAAAAACAACAGCTTATACATCCTGATGCATGAGGTGTGCCTATCTGTGGGCAGTAAATCCGCAGGGAAAAGCGGACACAAGTTTTGATACTCGTGGCCAGTATGGCATATCGAGGTGTACATATGGTCAACATTTGGAAGCCCTGAGTTCCAAGATAGTAAAATTAATTTTGTTCAGATAAAGGGAGTAAACTCTGCGAGGAAAGTGCGGACAATATTCGTTATGCGACTAAGGGATACAACAACTGATTTGCCCCAATGCACTTACCAACTTTTAGTGTGCTACTCCTCACACTTTCCGAAATATAGTGATTATAAAAGTGTCGAGTATTTTAATAATAATAATTGTGAGAAAAAAAATTAGTTTTTTAATTTCAATCTGCGATGAAGCGCTGGGCCGAAATCGCGATATCTTCATTTTCAGTATCACTTAGATGCCTACATTCCCTACAAATATCGCGGTCCTCCTCCCATTAGTTTCTGAATATTTCCAATTAAACAGAAAACGGCCCCAATAGAAGAACAATATACTTCCTTGGTTACACCATGGAAGTATAATAAGGAATATCCTGAATTCAGCTAATATTGCTATAAGTATTCGAATATAATGTCAAAATTTCCTCCGTCCTTATCCATATAATGATACGCTGCAAATGTATTTGGTGTTAACCCTTTCAGTGCCAGGTCCGATTTTTGTATCAACCCATATACCCTGTGCCAGTGCATTCTCTTATATATGCGAGTCGACCATAGGTCGCCTCGCATATATAAGAGAATGCATTGGCCTAACAATTTTTCATCATTTGTTATTAATTTTTACAATTTTAATAATTTTTTCTTACATTCTTTAACAGACTTATTTTGTAGGTTTAGTGCCAGGGAATCTCACGTTTTTCATGGGCATCAAAATTATTACTATGCATACTTGGTGATAGTTTTGAGTTATAACATGCCCTTAAGGTTTTATCCAGTTTGTTTTTAAATTTGCTATAGCATGCTTAAGCATACCCAAAACATATTCAACATATTTTAGGGCCGATTTTACAGATCGTTAATTAGGGCCGATCTCATCCGCCCCTGGCACTGAAAGGGTTAATGATATATGCCAAACTCGTACAATGACAAGGAAGTGTGTGCAAGTACGAAAAAACAACAACTGGTGGTGTATCTTTGTCCATTTTCACATATTTGAGAACAATCTAATAATTTGTCCCAATTTGTTCATAACTTTGCACATTTATTACGCCCTTCTATGTATCGCAAATCGGATAATTTTGTTTGGAACAACAATGTTATAGCTTTAAAAACTTTACCAGGACATAGGTAGATATCACAACCGCTGTCAATGGAGCAAAAAATAAAGTAACCTGACATTAAACAGTAACCCTCCCCCCTAAAATGAATTTTTATTTTATTTTCCGAAAATGATAAAATCAAGCGAATGTGGTTGTTTGCTACACTTAAAGGTACTCAATCCGATAAAACTCCTCTCAATTACTATTTCAATGGCTTCGGGGGTCAAAAATATTTTATTCGAGTCGAGGAAGTCACCCATCAAAGCTCAGATTTGTTAGATATCGATTTTAGAAATCTATTATTTTTCATTATCGGGAATACTATCTGGCCCAGAACTCAGTCAAAATTGCGTTAAAATTACCACTTGATTTTAGAGTTATTCATCCTTGTCTGTTTGAATAGATTTGGAGTACACATCCAGAGCAGATTACGGCAGTTATTAGTACTCATCTCGAGTTAATAACAAATTTCAAAAATCAATATCTAATAACTCTGAGCTTTGTTTGACGGGTTCCTCGACTCGAATAAAATATTTTTTACCCCCAAAGCCAAAGAAATAGTAATATAGGACCCTCTGATCGGATTGTTGTTGTTGGAATCTGTTGAGATCATGGGGACCCTCTTTACGGATTGAGTACCTTTAAATCAAAATAATTAATGAACCCACGACGAACACCCACCAGCGAGTATCAATTAGCTTGCAATGAAACAAAAAATTGCAAAATCTTCGGGTCGATTTTGAGAAAAAAATATTAAAATATCACAAAAATATATGTATATGTAGCTCTTTTCTGTGAAACCCTGTTCTTATAATCGCAAGATTGTCAAAATAAACTACGAAGACTGGGAAATCAATATTAGAAATCAACGTAGGATCAGTACATTGAGCCTAGAATTCCTTCATTTCCTCGCGATTGAGGGAAAACTGCCTCTGATTCATAGAAGCTACTATTGGCGGTTTCTTGTAATGCCAGAGTAAAATCTCAAAAAGTAATACAAACGTTTCTATAGTTTCTTTTGCTCAGGAAAATTATCCGAACAAGAGTATATAAAACAGCCAATAATGCGCACATGATTAGATAGCGAAAGATACTTAATCGGGGTTGACGATTATATAGCGATTGATATTGCATGGTGAGATAAGACGTGCTGCCACGCGAATTTAGGATTGATGCTAATATATAGCATTAAACATACTCAGGTCTGTATTGAACAAAATATTGCATTAGACAAACTCTGTCAAAAAACATGATTGATTCTCTTCTTGATTTCAGCCAACGACCGAGTTGGATTCTCACGTATAGCGTTTTGGCATAACAAATGGGCAATATATTCTGGGTGAGACTAGCCGGTTTTACCAAATATTGGGGAAACAATCTATTTATAAAACAACTTTCTGGAGTAGCTGGTAACCAACATATGGAGTATGGAGTCAGCTTATATTGGAACTAATGTATAGTATCAACAAGGTTTTGTACTATAGTAGTACAATGTATTTCAACATAAAAGTATGCATATATTTGGAAGCCAAATTCATGCTATTGTGCTAATTATTATGTAGCAACCGCAAGTAACTTGTTCATATATCATTCCTTGTACTTGTAAAGCTGTCATAATTCCTACAAACCATGAGATGGATTATCATACTGGCATTATATTGACGATTGCGATACTTCTTGTGGCAGGATGTATTTGGACAAATTTGGTTATCAAGGTCTATATAATTATAATAAATAATGTATAGCATTTGTAAAGCGCCTTTCCCATGAGGCCCAAAGCGCTCAAAGTTTTACAATTATTACCCTGATGAGCCTGAACATTCAGTAACCATCTACTGCTCCCCGGGGACAGGGTGAGGTACAGCCGGGAGTATGCGAGGATACCATATGGCTAGCATACTGACAAGATCTTTCACTGCTCATTATCAGGTACCCTTGTAATGCATGGGTGGTGCAAAGCAGACACAGTGCGAGCGACCTTGCTCAAGGGTCACAACTTGGCGCGACATTCAAACAGTGTACAATCCAACAATTGCACATCGCTCAAGTCGGCCAAGCCACTGCTGTGTGGAAACTCATAACAGACCACCAGCCAGCCGCGAACTCGCCTCGCTGTGTTGACAGCGAAGACAAGTCCAACGCGCTAACATTTTTTGAAGTAGTCTCTCCTACTTTCCTCAACCTTTGCATACTTTTTATAACCGGATGTTATGTTTATTCGAGTGAAACTAGTTAATGCATAAATGGAATGACCACATGCACATGTTGTCACGCACCAGGCGGGTAAATATTCGTATTTATATACACTCACCCGTTATACGTTCATCAAAATCCGAGGGTCCATACTCGCAAACCACAGGATTGTCTTCATATGCTGGTTCAGTCACCCAAAGGGCATTCCAAAGCATCTCGTACGTACACACAGTTGGTACCCCCACTGTAGGGCTGTACTGCCATCTAGGATCTGGTTCAATCTTGCTTTGATTATTGCCGATCCAGTACCACGAGTCATTTATCAACTCCAGTCCGATCCAGACGAATGTGATATTATTATCTGTTGATTAAAGAAACAGTTGGTAGGTTAACCCTTTCTATACTAAATCTATTATCCCAGTCAGTTAAGAGGTGTACATCGAAAGGGTCTATTGTTGATTTAAATGGAAGTTAACGTTATAAATGCAGACGACAGATAAATAAAAGTGCAGAAGGATTCTTACTTATTGAGGGAAATGTATATATAATAAGTTCAATAAGTGTTGTTGAACTTATTATCTGAACATAACTTATGTGATAAATACTCAGCAGTGAGCGTTTAGTATAGAAAGTGTTAACTACTGCACAACAACAAATAAGAACAAATGTAGCTGTTGTGTGATCAGCTAGCCTAAATGTTCTTACCCCTATGGGGGACTCGCATATATGAGACCCCCCACCCCAACCCCTTTCGTACGCCGTATCCCATGCCCCGTTATGAGGTACGCCGTATTCCGGCCCCTCTGTTAGGAGGTATTCGGTATTTCAAAAATACCGGTATTCGTACGCCGACCTTCCAAAAAACATATTATCTGAACATTTCCCTCAGTAAATCAAACTAATTCTGAAATTAAAAATTTTCTCGTCTGCTTCATTTTCACGAACACCCCCTCCAGTTGAATAATAGACTATTCCAATGTATACTTTTATTACTTTTATCATCAATAAATTATCTTATCTGATCTTAATTGGTACTCCGTATTCCATATTAGCTGGTATTCCGTATTCCACCCTCTGTGTTAAGTGGTATTCCGTATTCCAGGGGGTGGGGGTAGGGGCCTCATATATAAGATACTCAACTGGCGCATGATATTTAATGCTGCACCAGCGCAGCTCATTTAAACTAAGGGTTAAACTATAATTTAGAATTTAAGAGAACAGGTAACAGGAGCTTCCATCACTAGGAAATAACTGTTTGCTCTAATATACGGTATTAAAGCTGCAACATCGCCAGGCATTTATTTATGTTAAAATAATGCGCAAGGATATCGAATGACGCAAACATTGACGTCATGGCGCAGTGTTGAGAGTAAGATAACATCCTGAGAGTTTGATAACACGTTCGGTCTTCTGGGAGTTGGATTATGATTTTTATTATATTTTCAGTAACTTTTTCTGCCAAAATAATAATCGTATCCCCACTCCCGGAAGTGCCACGATGTTATCCTACTCTCAGAGGTTTATCCTACTCCCAGCGACGACGGACTATTTATTCCAACCTCGCACATTCCGAATTACGTAATTCGAAGTGCACGTTTTGGGTTACTCCCCTTACACCAAAATAATTGTCTCAGTTCCAGTGCATAGTCAGATAACACAAAATACATCAAAAACACAGACCACCAATGAGTTATCGACATCAAATTCCAGCTCAGTGAATTTGCAGGATCAACACCAACTGGGAAACATTTTTGGTTACGCTACACTTCGGAATCCAAAGATCGAAATCGTGATAAACAATTGTTCCCACAAGTGCATTCGCACCAAGAAAATGAAAACAGCGTTGAGATCCACTTCAGTATCTTCAAGCAGTTCCACTTCAAATTCCACTGACACTCGAGTGCATATTCCAAATGAAAGTGAGCAGTGATATCCCATAGAACTAGGAAAGCTTGTCCACACAATGACATTCCAAACAGTTACTAATTTAATCAATAAAGTTTGTTATTTGTTTGAAAAAATCCTCGGAAAAATCCCCTTGAAGTTGGTGGCAATAGGAGAAATCAGTCAATGAAATGACGTCACGTTCCTTGTACGGGGTAAAATACTATGGCGCGCGCGGCTATAGTAAAAAATTCATGAATGAGTGACGTAATCGATTTACCTTATTTGGGTTGTTATCTTAACATTGCGCGTAATTTAACGGAAACATTTAGGTCAATATTCAGAATCGGAACCTCTTCTCAATGCATTTTATTAGAGTTGTGTCGTGACAAACTGTTGTGGAAAATATAATAAACACAATAGTTAACTGTCATCAGCGACGAACGAAGTTTCTCCTCTCGTGAGATGCGATGATTATTTTTCACTCGGCTAACGCCTCGTGAAAAATAATCCTGCGCATCTCACTCGAGGAGAAACTTCGTTCGTCGCTGATGACAGTTAACTATTGTCTATATATGTTGACGTAAAATGTTGATGAAAATATAATAGATGACTTTGTTACATCGTGTAGTACAATGCCAGTATGAGCGACAAGTGTATATGAATGAGACAAGCCAGTTTAAATTATAATTTATATGTGTGATATTCAGGAGGATAGTTCCAAAATTGTTGAAGATAGTTCCATTATAAGTTTCATTATGTTCTTCGCATTTCAAGGAACAATGAAGAGACCTTAGCAACGGAGAACTCAAATTAATTATGTGAGTATAAAAGTATTCGCCAGAGACGAAAACATGGAAAACAAATAAGATTGTCAATCAAAAATTATTGCACGGAAGTGCTATACTTGCAGTGGAACATTCCGATATAAAGCACATAGAGTAATCTGCGATTTCTGTAAGAGATCGTTCCATTTTAGCTGCCAAGGGTTGACATCTAAGGATGCAGAAGACGTTAGGAATAGATCGAACGCAATACTTTGGTCATGCAAACTATGTAGAGAATCACGAGAGCTTCAAACTAAACATATCACAGACAACAGATAATTAATCTAAAGAGATCGTGAAGTTCAAATCGACTAATACATGTACAAGTAACGCTAAAATACTAGATATGGGAATGACTCAAGAATGGATGCTGAGTATAGAAAGAAAATTAGAGAAGTTTGTGTTGATTTTGGAAAAATACGAGGAAAAACAGAACAAACAAATTTGACATTAAATTTGATTCATTCGACAGGAAACAAAAAGCGAAGATCGATAGATATGCCGCTGAAATAAACAATAAGATGCAGAAAATGGAAAATGTTATGTCAAGTTTACAAAGTAGAATAACAAAATTAGATGAAAAACACGTTACAGATAGAGGAGAATCTCAAACAAGAGGAGACTCTTTGAAACGAAAACTGGATAATAAAATAAAAATCTTCGATGACCAGCAGACGAATGTGTTTGAAAAACAAGAGAAACATTTGAAAGAATTGCAGAAAAGACTGGAATATAATATTAACGAGAATTTACTGGAACTAATACAAAATCGAAAACAGTATAAACAACAACATAGTAGCCCTAAAATGCCAGATAAGCAAACGGAAGAAGAAGATATGATAGAAATAGAAAACACGATAAAAAGGATAACGAAATATGATATGAAACATGTTGTGTCAATTAAGAGAATTTGATTATTGACAGAAAATAAACATCGACCAGTACACATTAAGCTCACTGAACAACGTTATAGGGATATAATGATAAAAGAGGCAATTCAATTTAACAGAGGAGACACTAAAATCGATGGACACAACAAAGTATATTTCAACAGAGAATGCTCAAGAAAAGAAGTTAACGAATCGTTCAAACCTAGAATAGAACTAAGAAAACAAATATAAAAATATAAAAACAAAAACTTCCGCATCCATAATATGGAAATAGTGGAATAATGAACAAGCCTTGAAATAGGGTGTCTGTCATTTGCAGAATGAGGTCCCCAGAGGGTGAATTTAGTTATGCTACCCCGCATAGATTATTATACACCATTATGACCATAAGATGTCACTCTTTCCGATGTATATAGCATGTATGTATTGATTTTTTAGGTAAATCAAGTAAAATACACCACAAATTCCCGCCACAGATCCTGGGCGTAAGTCGTGTTATAAGAAGCCTATACAGGCGGGCTTGGACTAAACACCAGCAAATCGCCATACCAATATCTTACCTGGTTTTTATACAAGAAGACTTGGACTATTAATACAATTGTGGGTCTGGTATTAGATTCGAGTCGACAAAAATCCGTCGTTTGGCCTAAGAGCCTACGGTTCGTTCCTAAATAAATTGATAGTGATATTGATATTGATATTGATATTGATATTGATATTGATTACATCGCATGGTGAATGTCCATGAATCCAAAAGGGGCGGCGATACTCAATCTCGGGAATGGCCTCGAGATCCATGTCACGTGGTTTTTGTATCACGTCTCGGGAATGGCCTCGAGATCCATGTCACGTGGTTTTTGTATCACCATCGGAATGCATATGTGCAAACTCATTAACGTAACAGACTGCGATAGGTATTTTAACTAATTGTGTTGGAATGTTGCTGCTGGACCTGGCAGAGGAGGGCTAATTAATGTTATGTAATAACACATTCCAACTTACCAAATGTCTAACGGTAAAAGTGTGCACATACATTTAGTTAGGAAAATTTCGTGCATTTCATTGCTCGGCTGTTTCCTCAGGCTCTTACTAGTAGGTGGGTATTATGTATCAGCAATATATCTGCCCAACTAGAACAAGTTAGTCCATGTCCTTCAAGTCCGAAGAAATAAACTAGGCGATATGCGGACTGTCAAAATATGATGGCTAGCAACAGTTAACAAGAAAACCAATGTCAGAAATGGTAACACGCTCAAGATCGTATATTATATACCCTGTTTGTAATTATAGAATATAAAATATATCGGTTTCGCGAATGACCAACTCAGAATTCCGTTAAAACAACAATAACAACCAGCACCTAATTAACGAACCGGCGGCCGACTCGGCCGTCTCCGACCACAACCCTCAGTGGGCTGCAGAACGAAAAATGTCTATAAAAGTTGAAATATAAGACTTACAAATTATCTTTTTCATTTCTTTTATTTGTAGTTGACATAGCTTGTCACAAACCAAAAATCAACATTATTGACATAATAATGTAAAGGACAATAAACGAAATTGAAATTCCCAACTACACCTTTTACCGGACTCGGCCTCTGTTGTGGATTTTTCGGGTCGTAAACTTCACTATTGGTTTAAGATGTGTGGCTGATTGTTGATTCTTAAATAATGTGTCACATTAGTAGAACAAAACATTTCCCAGTCAGAGCTTGCGAAAATCGGTTTTGAGTTAGTAGGAGTTTGTGGGAGAACGTCTAATATAATGCATTGGACCACACCCGGATGCAAGCTCCATTCAGAGTGCAGTCTCCAACGCAGGACTTACCGCTGCCAGCACCTACACATATTGTGAAGAAATCGCACATTTATTTATTTGAGATTTTTGTATGTTACAATTCATTCCGCATTATTCTGAGAAACTGTCCATATTCATTTGAAAATTATCTAGATCAAGCCCGAATGAATTGTAACTGACACAACACTTCAATAAACAATGTTAGATTTAATTAATAAAAAACACATGCCGGCAGTGGTCAGACATGGCGTAGCGATGGGACTGGACTCTGTTTTTTGCAGCTTGTCCCGAATGTTCTTAGCTGTTTACGGATGTTCCCGTTTCATATCTCTCGAAACATGCCACATTTAGAAAATAGAACAGTACTGTTTTCTTAACAGAATCAGCCACCCCCCCCCCCCCACACTACCAGCATCACATAAATTTAGCAAGACCACCATGTTCCACCAACATCGTATTAGCAGGACCACCTAACCGGTGGTGTGGACATATACTCACGTAATTGTGAAGCCACAAAATCATGTTCTGCTACCGTCTCCAGGAAGAGAACATGAGTACCGGCTGATTCGCAGATTTGTTTTGCTATAGGATAGGTATACCAACTATCCAGCTGATAATAGCATGTGTTGTGTACTGTATCCTCCCAGGAGGCCCCGGTAGTTACCGTAAACGTATGGCTGCACACTCCATCTGAAGCGGTATTTTCTGAGTTAATGTCAAGAAAACACAATATACCAAAACCAAGCCCCATAAATACTAACCCAAATATAAACCTAACAACAACCGTAACCCTAACCATAACCATAACCCGAACCATTAACCCCAACCATACCTATAGCATTAACCATATAACCTTAACCTTAGCCATAACGCTAACCCTAATCCTAAACCTAGCCATAACCCTATAAGTTGCACAAATCCTAGCTGGCACCTTCATCATAAACATAACAAACCTAATAAAAAACTAACAGCAATCTAACCATAATCTTAGCCCAATGTAGAAACTAAAAATCTAAAAGTCATAGCCCTAACCGCGTCACTCTAACTTCATAACACCAATAATCCCAAACATAACCCCAATCCACTACCCCATAAGAGCACTGATCGCACTATGGAGGAATTTGCAACTGTAATATCAGAAAATTCTACAGCATATCTCTTGTGTGGGTTTTGTTCCAATGGGATTAAAGAATTGAATTGAATTAAAAGAGCACTTGTTTACAAAAGAAACTAATTTACATAAAGTCCCACCTTGGCTAGTTGTCGCTGTTACTGTTGTTGTTGTTGATACTGTTGTCGCTTCTGCTGCTGGTGTTGCTACTGTTGTCGATGATAATGTTGTCGCTGCTGCTGTTGGTGTTGCTACTGTTGTTGTTATCGTTGCTACAGTTGCTGCTCTTATTGTTGTGGATGTTGACGTCCGGTAACCACTTTTAATAGTTGATTTTATAGCGCTTGTGGATTCACCCTGATGCATGTTTAATCCTTCTGTGAATGTAATTAGTTCGGTATAAATAAAATATGCAAGTTATTATTCCTAGATTTCTATCAAATTATGAAAAAGGTTGGACTCAAAATGAAAGAAAAGGTTGAAATAACACTCAGACAGACGTACATCTCTAATTGCCAATGTTCCAGTATCTCTTTGATTTTCTTGACTCGGGTGTGTGTATGCCCCAGCAAAACTCAGTGACGTCAAGTTGTAGATCCTCTATGTCTATGGCTCATATTTGGCCCATAAAATAGGTCTATTGCTCCTTTTGTAGAAAAACATGGACTGGACTAATGAATTCCTCACAAAAAAGTACTTCCGAGCACCACCCAATTCCGTAAGAGCGCAATAACGAGACGACTAATAGTAACCCAAAAGCAATATTCCGAATTTTTTGGGGAGGGTTATTTTTGTGGACTATGCATACCATCATATTCTATGTTATATTGATGTGAGCTGACAAGGTCAGACACACATTTAAGACTACCATGGGCTGAAATATATTTACTGAGTGTAATGCGAGTCTTTAATGACAGGTTTGATTGAAAATACGATGTGAAATATTTTGTTCATTTGATACTACTGTTGTGAAATATTTTTTACATCCGATACTACTGGGACTCTATTCTGTTTTCAGATTCAAGTTTTTATAACCACATATAATTTATTAACACCATGAACTGCTAGATGTGTGAACTATTCATCAATGAAGTTTATATTCCAGAAGTCTTCGATAATTTGTGGCAATTTGCTGTGGGTCCCCTATTTGCGGAGATTACATTTGCGGATGTCACGAATTCGCGGAAGTCCCCTAAATTCGTCGAAATATGTTGATTTTAATGAGGGAACGGGTTCGTATATCTCAATTGATACGTATTTTAAAGAGTTTAGTCGGATACAGCCGAGTTAGCCACCGGTTCGTTAATTAGGTGCTGATCGGTGTGACAATTTGCAGTAGGTCCTCCCTAATTGCGGAGGTCCCCGAATTCGCGGAGTTCCCCTAAAATGGTCGAAATAGATTGATTGAAATAATTGAACGGGTGCGTATATGTCAATTGATACGTATTTAAAACAAATAACGAATAATGGTTTGTTGTATCAATTTTATTTCATATCTATCAACGTAATTCGCACGATCGCACGAGTTTCCAGGCGTGTGATAATTCTCAGAATTGCACTAGTGCAATCTGTCGACGGAACTATTTCATTCAATGTTAAAACTCAATTAAATTCACATTTTCTGTACCGGAGATGTACGATTGTAAGTCAACTTACTATGATACGGAGATATGTAATAAAAATAGAACCGCATGCGTCCCGACTCGAGGTATCGCTATATACGCCAACACATCTCGTGCGATAATTTCGTCAAAATCCAGAACTCATACGGTTCTATCTATATGTCGTCACCATCATCATCATCATCATCATCATCATCATAATACGGAACAAGTCTTGCGACTTTTCGTCCCAATAACATTATTTGCAATGTTTGTTTACAAATAAATGTATCGTCATTCAATAGTTTCTTGTGAGTCACTTGAACATATTACTTGTCGTCGAACTCGTATTTTATATAATAGAAGAATGTGAATGTTTTTTTGAATTTGAGTTGGAGCCTCAAAAGTGAAGTCTGGCAGAGAGTTCCAGCTATTTACCACCCTCTGCATGAAGAAATATTTTCCTTTGTCCTTGTTAACAGTGTGCATCTGTAGCTTTTTATTATGTCATCTTGTTCTTCCTGATGAATTTCTTTCTAATTGGTCACATGCGTTGATATTCAACAGTTTATATACATCGATTAGATCTCCTCTAAATATTCGATATTTTAAAGACATCAGATTGAGTCTTATCATTCGGTCTCGGTAGCATAGAGTTTTGATTTGACGAACTAGTTTCGTTGCTTTTCTTTGTATTTTCTCTAACACAATGCTTTGATATGTGTGATGTGGGTTCGATGCAGAGTTACATTATTCGATGATAGGTCCCCGATTTTTTATCCGCATTTAGAGGCTTTCTGGTGTGATGAATGAGAAACCTGCAGTGATAAGCCGTAACTTTTTTTTTGTAATAATTTGAAGGATTAGTTGTTTTAACGGAATTCTGAGGCGGTGCATTCATGTAACCAATATAATTTATATTTATGCCTAATAATAACGATCTTGAGGGCGTTACCATTTCTGATTATGGTTTTCTTGTGATCTTATGCATGCCATGTTCTATGCCAGTAACCTATGTGTGTGTGTAGGTGAGGGTGTGTGTGTGTGTGTGTATCTACATGTACCTACTTTATTGTTCACTGCCAGAGGAGCAACTCGTTGCATTCATTATAGGGAACAATGATGTATATATGTGACCCGCCATATCAAATCCAGTCGTAAGTCGGGATTTGTTTACCCTGTGCCAATGCATTCTCTTATATATGCGAGTCGACCATAGGTCGCCTCGCATATATAAGAGAATGCATTGGCCTAACAATTTTTTATCATTTTTTTTAAATAAATGTTTCTGACAATTTTTAGGACATAAAATAAAAAAAAACATCCATTACCCTGCAGGGAGCCCACACATATATAGAAGCATATAGAAGAGTGTCGTCTGCTCATGTTTGTCTGGGGCTCTGTATGGGTGAAATTATAAAATTGTTAAAGAATACAATAAAAAATTATTAAAATTGAAAAAATTGTTAGGCCAATGCATTCTCTTATATATGCGAGGCGACCTATGGTCGACTCGCATATATAAGAGAATGCATTGGCACAGGGTAAAAAAAAAAAATCCCGACTTGCAACTGGATTTGGTATGGCGGGTCACAAATAGAGTTAGACGTTCTCCAGTTCGTGAAGGAAGTGTTCTCTCGACACGGTTATGTTCTTGTTCGCTATATGTAAACTTATTAGAGGGGTCAACTCAGTGAGTGAAGAAAACTATAATGATATGGCGTTATTTTGGAATCATTATAGCATCAATATTTCGTTATTTCCTACGGTAAATCTGAACTATATATCAACTTTCGCGTTTGTTCGATGAATACCGTAGATATCGGTATATAGGTACAATCCCTGCCAGATCGGACCACTTTCTCCCCCACCGGTCACGCTTCGTTTGTCGAGCCTCTGGGCCGAGGCGAGTGAACACCGTGCATGGAGATTGCGATAGGTCTGGCTCATGTTAGTGGGCAACGTTTAACACGATTCTGAGTTACATTCAACTCTCTAACTGGGTGACATTTAAAACTATTCAGTGTTAAAATTAACTATATAAGGGGGGGGACATTCAGCACTATTCGGTGTTACATTCAACTCTGTATATTGGGTAACATTTCATATTATTCAGTGTTATATTCATCTTTTCAAGTCGAGTACCCAGTTGAATTTAACCCGATTTCGGGAGAATTTTAACCCGATTTGACCGTGTTAAATTAATCCAACACGATATTCGGTAGAATATAACACCATATTGGTTTAGATTTATCCCGAAATCGTGTTGAATTTATCTAACATTATATCTGTCGGGTTAATTTAACACTTATCGTGCAAGTGGGATTTCATCCCGACAGTGGGGTTTAATTTACACATTTCAAGTTAAAACACTATCGGTGTTAGAGTGTAAAGCCAACCATTTATAAGACGCATTCTATATATTCAACGGTAAAAATGGCAGCGAAAATAATTTGATTCGAGGATGTATGCTAAATGCATATGCGTGTACAAAGAACTGCAGATAATAATGTGATAGTTATACCTAAAATAGTATTTGATTGCCAGACATTTAGTAGGTTACGTTCTACAAGAAGTTTCCATATACGCGACGTAACCACAATTAATTATGTTGATTTGGGTTATATTTAGCACATATCGTATAGAAATTTGTCGAGACGGAGCGTCAACTCAAATTTTGTTCCGTTAACATGTTTTATTCCAGAGCGATGTCCATTTACATTGGTACTAACACTTGGGATATTGGTAAACTTCAGGCTAAACAGATATTGGAAAATTGAGACCAGTCCCCATCTAAACACAATTTTGCAAATGTTCCACTGCGCTTACCGTCGACTCTTATCATTCTGCTAGTCTGCCACACTATAACAGCAATGCTGATGGACGCGCGAGTTCCAAGACCGACCAAAATATTTTCGTAAAAGTATTGTATCTGATGACAATTTTAGTTTTCAATCGTTCCTGGATATACATTTTCATTGATGTTGATGAAACGTGTTCACTTAGAACGATTTAACCGTCACTCAGACAAATATAGATTTATAAAACATTCTCCAAATTTCGCCATTTACAATACGTCATAAAAAGAGCTTAGTATAAAATGTGGAATCAGCGACATTATTAATGAAAGTGTCAATGACACTGTAGCTCAACTTGGGAAGGAGTTAATTTTTCTGCTGAGCAATGAATTGAATTATACAGAAGATGGAAAGTTACAAAAACGTTACATTAAAGGTCTTGTATTTTGTAGATGAAATAATTTTCATTTCAAACATTTCACCAATAAATGTGGGCTGCCGGGTGTGTGTGCCAATGGAATCAAATTTGAAATTCAAGATGGCTGCTGGCAGCCATGTATTATAATACACTTCGGAAATAATCGATGGCTCTATTCTAGAGGTCACATCGAAGACCATATGAAGATTGGTGACGATGGGATGAGTGAAGTGGCCTGTATGGAGTGCCGAAGGATTTAGTCATGAGAAGAGTAAAATCCAAGATGACCGCTGGCAGCTATGTTCTTCAACAAATTTGGGAACTAATCGATGGCTGCCGGCGGCCATGTTTTTCATCGAATTTTTTTCAAATTCGATGGCTCGCATCTAGAGGTGATTTTAAACATGTCTGCAAATTTTCAAAACAATTTCCAAATATGCGGATTGCAGGGTGTGTCGATGGATTCAAATTTGAAATCCAAGATGGTTGCTGGCGGCCATGTCTTTAAATGAATTTCGGGAAAAAAATCGGTGGCTTCCATCTAGTGGTCACCCCGAAGATCCAAATAAAGTTTTGTGACGATCGGATCAGAGATGTGACCTGTGGGGTGTGCCACAGGATTTAGTCATACAGAGAGTAAAATTCAAGGTGGCTGCTGGCGGCCATCTTTTTCAACGAAATTCGGAAAAAACAGATCCATATGAAGTTTGATGACGATTGTCGGATGAGGGTTGTATTCCGTATGGTGTGAGAAGGATTTAGTCATGCAAATAGTAAAATCCAAGACGGCCGCTGGCAGCCATATTTTTCAACGGATTTGGGAACTAATCGATGGCTCCCATCATCCATATAAATTATGGTGACGATCGAATGAGGGCTGTGGCATGCAAGGTGTGCCAAAGGATTTAGTCATGCAAAGAGTAAAATCCAAGATAGCTGTCGGTGGCCATGTTTTCATCGAAAATTGTTCAAATTCGTTGGCTCCCATCTAGAAGTGATTCTAAACAAGTCTGTAAATGTTCAAAAACAATTCTCCGATTTATGCGGACTGCAGGCTGTGCCGATGGATTCAAATTTGAATTCCAAGATGGAGGCAACGTTTTTAATAAATTTCGGGGGAAAAAATCGATGGCTCCAATCCACAGGTGACCACGAAAATCCAAATGAAGTTTGGTGACGATCGGACCAGTGATGTGACCTGTAGGGTGCGCCACTAGATTTAGCAAAAGAGTAAACTACAAGATGGCTGCTGGCGGCCATGTCTTTTGACGAAATTCTGAAAATGTTGATGGCTCCCATCTAGTGGTCACCCAAATTTACATAACATTTCTTCCATAATTATATTCGGGCTGCAGTGTGCGCCGATGGACTAAATTTGAAATCCAAGATGGCTGATGGCGGCCATGTTTTTTTTAAGAATTTCATAAATAACTGATGGCTCTCATCTAGAGGTCACCCCGAAAATCAGTATGAAGTTTGGTGACGAACGGATGAGGTATGCGACTTGTAGGGTCTGACGAAGGACTTGGTCATGCAAAGACGGCCACTGGCAGCCATGTTTTTCCAGGAATTTTGGAAACATTTATGGCTCCCATCTAGAAGTCACCCCGAAGATCCATATAACGTTTGGTGATGATCAGATGAGGGATATGATCTGTTGGGTGGTGCCAAAAGGATTTAGCATTGCAAAGATCCATATGAAGTTTGATGACGATCGGATGAGGCATGTGTTCCGTAGCGATTTATAGTCATGCAAATAGTAAAATCCAAGATGGCCGCTGGCAGCCATGTTTTACGACTTTGTATGGTGACGATCGAACGAGGGATGTGGCCTGTTAGGTGTGCCAAAGGATTTAGTCATACAAAGAGTGAAATCCAAGACGGCTGCCGGTGACCATGTTTTTCAACGAAAAAGCCTTCTGAACAAGTATAATTTGTAATCATGTGCACCTCATAAGTAAACAATTGCACAACTACCCCCTGGTGAGAATAGCCGCACGCACGGACAACGGACGCCGACATATGGCAATAACTCAAGCTTGACTTTGTCAAGTTGAGCTCAAAATGGCAACAAAATGGCAACAAGATCTAAACCAAACAAAAAGGTAAGTTGGAATAGTTTTAGGTTTGGATAGGTTTCATTGTACTGTGATAATTTAAATACGAGTGAGCTTACCGTTACTTCCCATCCTGCTATCCCCTGACACTACAACACTAACGCTGACTAATGCGACGACACTGACAACAAGCAAGCCGAAACAAACCATTATAACTCTGCGCGTTGAAACCAGCCTTCTGCCTGTCGGATCCATAATTATTTCGATTGTATCAGGTTCTCGGCTCAATCGTGCTGACATTTCGTAAACAGTTGCTGACTCTTCTGACTGTTTTGCGGACTGTTGCTCGAGTAGTTATGCAGAAGGCCTAACCCATTAATGTAGACACTCGATCCATATTCAGTTCGAGCTCCTGTAAGATGATTAGTTTATATCGGGAGGTGGATATACATAACAGATTATATGTTAGGAAATTGAATACTATAATAATTTACACACACGCATCGTCAGCGCTCAACGTGGGATTAAGGGCCAGGGTTTGAAGAATGACCCAGACAGCAGGTGCACATAGTTAAAGATACGGGCGGCGTTAGTGGCGTGTATGCTGTTAAAATATTCACCTCCGTCAAAAACCGCTATAAACAGAAAGAGTAGTAAAATATAGACAGACCTTGTTCTTATACCAATCAGAAATATGACATAAACAGTATGTTATTGTCAAATGTTTTTCCTTTGTTTTGTAAACAAAAGCAAAACACGCTACAGAACCTGGCTAAATATTTTCACTGACAAATTCTTCTGAGATCAATTGCATTATAGCAATCCGCTGTACCTACTTAATGGTTGGTTTCAGCATAACTAATTTTCCAGTAGGTTTTGTGATTGACGAAGGCTTCATGTGACCAACCTACATATTTAGTGTGTTTTACCCCAGTGGACTGATGGTAGGTTCTGTGCAGGCCACCGTCCTGAGTGTGCCCCATTTGGGTTAGGTGCTCAGGCACGTTTTAATTCATGTATATATTGTCGACTTTATTTGGGTGAAACAGACTTGCAGTAGCTAATTTTTGTTTGGTTTGATATGTTCTAATTGGTATCAATATAGCCTAGGTTTTATTGAATAACATATGTTGCTGCTGCTGTTGTTGTTGTAACCATAACCATATTCGCATGAGGTAAAATCGGTTTATTTTGTGAGTACCATTATCATTGGTTTGGTTGTGATATAGGAGTATCCGGTTTTTTTTTTTTTCGCAGAACCACTTTTTCAGACGACCATTTATATTCAGCAAGAACCGTTTCTGCATTATTAGGGCATGCCAATCGAAAATGTGGTGCCATTTTCTTTCAATAAACTGTCATTAGTAGATGTTATGGAAAAACAAATGGAATTTATTCAAACATTTGTCATTACAGAGCAAGATGTAGTTGCAGATTGCTATTTTTGAGAATTCTCAGTAGCAAATTCATTTTTTAACTTAATTCTATATATTCATACATTGTTGGAAAGTATAGTCAATTTGCTCCACCACAAAACATTTCCATGTTAGAAAGTGTGTTATAAGTGTGTTATACCATAACACCCTCCAAGTTTAAACCAAATTCAGCTCGTTATATGCAAAATTGTGCTTATTACGTGCGCTAGAGCCCGAAGCCGCCATCGTACGCCGCCGCCGCCAGCCATATTGGCCACAAGCCGCCGCCAGCCATATTATTTCTAACGCCAGCCACATTTAAAAATCTCCGCCGCCGGAATTGTAAAATGGCTGAGCCGTGTGCATGGGCTTATATCAAGCACAACTGTACTGTGAATAGCAAATAACTAAACCGCATTGCCTAATATTGGCATACTCGCATGGACACGGCATGGTTGTTATATTATCAGAACACCTGGCCCCTTAATGTGGAATAGACTATCCCAATGCATGCTTTCATAAAACTGAATGGGCGCATCCATTCGGTATTGAAAGGGTTAAAATATAAATTGTTTATATCGACAACACCCAGTCTCAGACATCACTGGCATTTGTCAATATATACACATAAGAATAGAAAATAGTTTGAAATATTATATATCATTACTATCGGGTTCATCATTCAATGATGCATGCATATATCGTAAGATGGCAGTGATGATAGCAGTCTGAAGTCGACAGAAGTCCCAATGTAACTACTTATACCGATTAGATGGGAAACTACATAGTATATCCATGCCAGTCCTTCGTAAATTTTCGCCATAATGGAAAAGCCTAACATCAAAAGATTACGTGTGGTCTGGAATTCTACGGGTTCACCACAAACGCTAAAAAAACGGCATCTATAACCGGTAACAGGGGATTAGGAACATTTCGGAAACGAAAATACGCTGAATAATAACATCTCAGCCGGCTGAGCCGCCATATTTCGTCAGCCACGAACGTCGTGACTGAGCCGGCTTAGCTAGCTAACCAGCCACGAAAATCGGTTGAGCCAGCCATGAAAACTATTTGTCGTGGCTTCGGGGTCTAACGTGCGCTCGCGCAACAGTATGGCGATCAGACAGATTCGTAGGTTGGTGTCACCCTACTCCGTTTCACTCCATGACGTCACCAAAAACGACGTAAAACCTCGTGGCGTTCTGACATTTTTACTGTGCCGCGTTTTTGCTATGTTTATTTTATGTGTTGTTTTCGATTATTTGTTTGTCGCCGATATCGCCATTTGTCGGGATTCCCTGTTTCTATATTTAAAACTGACATGCTCGTAGTGAGCCTCGATTTCGATTTTTTTCTCCCAGGTCAAAATATGTCAGAGTTATGAAAAAAATAGATCTACCTACATTTTCTCCATCAGAACTCTACATATAGACTCCTTCGGGACCTACATAGACTCATTTTGGTTCGTGCGAAGACCTCTTTTTATCGTGCGGGAAAAGAGAGACATTCAAAAAGCGATTTCGTAATTCAACGCAATAAGCTGAATAGCCTAACTTTCAGCCGAGTTCCGGGTCAAATACGACGAATGACGTAACACAAAACAAAACGCATTTGTTGACACAAACACCGTTTGAAGAGTTTATTATTACATAAAATGATCGTTATTGATTAATTATTGATTAATTATTGATATTTATTTTTGCATATTGGCTGCTATCAATATTTACACAAATAGTATTAATTATTTCTTATAATTGCTCCTTTGGTCAACTTTGACTATCGGAAAATCAAAATGAAAATATGCCGCTGAAAAAAATGTAATCGATATTAAAGTCTCATCCTTTCGGCAACATGGAATTGGTTTTAATTACTTAAATGATTAATATAGTAATTTGCCTTTTATTTGTGATGAAATGAGAAATGGTAATTGTCTTTTTTTGCTAACATTTAAGGTACTCAATCCGATAAAACTCCTCTCAATTACTATTTCAATGGCCTCGGGGGTCAAAAATATTTGATTCGAGTCGAGGAAGTCACCCATCAAAGCTCAGATTTGTTAGATATCGATTTTAGAAATATATTATTTTTCATTATCGGGAATACTTTCTGGCCCAGAACTCAGTCAAAATTGCGTTATTATTACCACTTGATTTTAGAGTTATCCATCCTTGTCTGTTTGAATAGATTTTGGTGTACACATCCCGAGCAGATTACTGCAGTTGAAGGCAATTAATAGTACTCATCTCGAGTAAATAACAAATTTCAAAAATCAATATCTAATAACTCTGAGCTTTGTTTGTTGGGTTCCTCGACTCGAATCAAATATTTTTTACCCCCAAAGCCAAAGAAATAGTAATATAGGACCCTCTGATCGGATTGTTGTTGTTGGAATCTGTTGAGATGGGGACCCTCTGTTCGGATTGAGTAAAATACAGTGAAATTATTTTTTTAATTATTGTTTATTATATTTTTGCGCACGTTGGCATCTCTCTGAGTGCATTCTAGTTATTAGTGGAATTACTTACATCTACCCCACTAAAATGCACAATTTAGACAAATACGACAAAAACATAAAAAGTGCTATAAAATTATAATGCGACACTTCTCAGATGGCAAACAAGCTTCAAAAGATGCAGAATGTTTTTCTCTATCTTCAAAATTGGGTCTTCAAAATTTCGCAGAGGGGTGTGGGGTCCATATGTTGGTTCAGGCTCAAAAGTTATATACATATGTAATAGTAATTAGCTTTGCAATGATGAACATTTTATACATGCGAGCATCCGCACATTGTGTACTTTGATGTTATGTAAATGAAAATTCACACAAATCAAGGGAATAGATCAGAAAAGAGATTGAATGCATCCATTCCGGAGAATAGGTGGCTATACCCCCTGGGCCCTATACTATGGACCATAATAATTGTAATCACAAGGTTATGGGAGGTACACAGGAGGCGTGAAGTGCAATAGACCACTGTATTGTAATAGTGTAGATTATACCCGTGTGCTTGTGGGCTCATTGCCGATGGGTGCTTGGGTTTGATCAGAATGGCATTCACACTGCGGCAATCAATCGGTTGTCTCGTGGCAAACAACCTAAAGTCTGTATTGGAGTATTGACCAATTATGACATTCGTGCAGGGACGTTGTTAGAGGGTCTCATTTGGGGTACACAACTTGGAGTTTAGACCTGCACCTGAGACCCTCTAGCTACGTCTCTTGTACATATTATCAATAGAATACTCCAGCGATTCTGAATGACAACCCAACTAGAAATTGAAATACATCGTACAACTTGAAGTGTTGGAACAGACGATAACCATTGATGAAATATAACACAATGCACGAACGGTTGCGACGTACTCACTGAGCGATTATTTAAAGGATACCGATTACCACTAATCAAATTGAACACGGACCACCCATGCACTAGCGATAACATATCAATGAGTGTCTCCGACGAATCATTTTTTTTCATTGGTCAATCAAGTCACATCTGGAAAACCTATTATTTTATTGGTCACCATGCATGTGAACGCGGCATTACAAGAAGTCGCCTATACACTGTTAGAATAAGAGTGGAAGTCTATTGTAATCGACACCTTTTGTGTGCCCCACAGAAGCTTGTGATTACAATAATTGTGTTCTATAGTATAGGTCCCTGTGTAGAGGGTATTCACGGCGGAACAACCGGTGAGTTTGACTCCCTAGCGATCCGACTCGTACACAACAAAAATATTTGTAACCAACCGAGCCTTATTTGGCTCTACACTTTTCTCTATATAGCGTAACCTGTGAATTTGGTTCTTGTGGCAAACGGACCATCTGGTTCTTGGTGGTTTGCATGCGGAACCTAAACCAGAATAAAATGATTTCCCACGCAGTCAACACAGGAGCCTAATACTTTAAACCGACACCGAAAAGAAACAAATTTGAAGTTTTGGTTATATAACAATTACCGAACTGAAATTACTTTGCTTCTTCAATTTTTTCACCCACTGACCGACGCGCGAAGCGCGTCCAGTGGGTGTCTATAATCGTAGGACTTATGCGTTTCTGCTGAATTGAACTAGTGCATATGCGTTTCTGCTGAGCTGCACTGACGTTTGATCGTAAAATAAAATTATAATCATTATCAAAGCACACGTTTGGATAACACCGCCATAAACAGTGACATATTATGATGTTGAGCTCGTATCGTCAATAAAATTAGAGTTATGACTTATAAAACTAAGAATTACTGCTAAAGTATTTCTACCAATTGGATCACTAGATTCGTGTTGAGCTGGAACTTGAGAAATTTTAAATTCAACCAATTGAAATGCCGTTGAAACCCGAAGGGTTAAGCGATTATCGCAATAGGATATGGGAACACCGTGTGCGTAACGTAACTATCACAAGTATAACGTACTCTGATAACAACTTATCGCCAAATTCGTGTTTCAAACAGTTTAAACATGTCATCTTCGGCTTCTTTTATTTTATTTTTATGAAAATGAATAATAAATGGTGTGATAAATATGTATAATATGTATATAACGACAAATAGAGTAAAATTAGCCCTTGAAACTTAGGATAGGAAAGCCAGGTACAAAAATTGGTGAAATATGAGTACGAACGTCAAAGTGTTCCCCTGTCGTATCGTGATAATTGCCAACCGTCACTGCGAAGCCTCCATTGGCGATTATTAATTAATTCATTTCGGCTGTTCTGTGTTCAGTCTTCTAAGCTATTAAAACTTTCTTGGATATTTGGAAGGTGTTTTGGGAGGATTGTTCTGATAATATAAATGTTGGATTAACCTTCCAAAAAGATGCATTTCTTGGCATGAATATTAACGAGCGCTCGTCTGTAAGTAGCAGTCATTGCCGAATTGGCGTGTTTTTGTGAAAATGTCACCAATATTTCTCCACTCGATTCTCTTACAATGCACTCTAATCAGTCAAATTCTTTTGATAATTCTATCTAAATACATCTTAGCTACTATTCGGATCTGCTGTCCCGGTCTAAAAAGGGATAGTTTGACCAAAACGACTATTGACAAAATTTGTTTACAATTTGAGCGCACGTACTCGATGACCCGTCCACGCTGCAAATTTATTATCTAAAAATTCAATTTCTTCCATCTAAAACATAATTACGCGCTGGACTCTGTTATTTTATGAATATATAAGTATCACACGCGCATACATCAAGTCTCAGCTTAAAAGTTTGAAAAATGACAGTTTTATCGACATAAATCGATTTTAATGGCAAATGCCATGTTAAATTTTATCATTGAAAAAAATTCATTTCTTCCATCTAAAACATAATTACGTGCTGTACTCTGTCATTTTAGTAATATATTAGTATCCCACCCACACACACCAAGTCTCGGCTTAAAATTTTTAAAAATGACAGTCCAGTACAGTCGCGTTACTTTATATACGTCAACATTGGTCATTATCACCCGACAAATTTATTTCGGTCTATCGTATCAACCCCTATTTTCTCCCGCATAGCCTGACTAAGTGTCAACATTGGTCTTTATCGCTTCACTAATTTGTATCGTTTCATCGGTATGAATTCCATATCCAATTATTCACATATAACCAACCCAACCTCTAATCCTGGTCCAATTTATTTATTTCTTTCATCGGTATAGTCACGTTACGTAATATTTATATCGGTTCAACCCTTATTTCCCTGTATCGCCCACCCCTCCCTCAATTTATTTTTTCAGTTGTTTCATAGTCTCGTTACGTACACATTTTATCTTTTGTAACTTTTGCTTCAACACGTCGAGTTCCGCTGCAGACAATACAAAACAGACAACATTTTGAAATGTAAGCAGGCTTCATACTCATCTTATCCAAGAAAAACTCTGGTTACATAAGAAATTTGTGTATAAGGTGTATGCGCATTTGTTGCGTTAAAAACAAAAGGTCCCAAGTCAAGGTCCAAATCCCCAACACACTGATGTGAGGTTTAACTCATCTACATACAGTAATGTCGAAAGTAATTGATCACTTAACCACAGCAAAATAATGGGTATTTTTTCATGATCTTAAATCCTGAAAAATCACTCATAATTATGCTGTAGTTAAGTGGTCAATTACTTTGGGCATTATACTGTAACCAATATAAGGATTTGAAGTGTAATGATAACTCAATCCTCATACAGTAATGTACAAAGTAATTGACCACTTAACCACAGCAGAATAATGGGTAATTTGTCAGGATTTTAAATGCTGAAAAAAATACCCATAATTCTGCTGTGGTTAAGTGGTCAATTACTTTGGGCATTACTGTAACCAATATAAGGATTTGAGGTTCAATGATAACTCAATCCTCGTACAGTAATGCCCAAAGTAATTGACCACTTAACCACAGCATAATTATTGGTAATTTTTCAGGATTTTAAATCATGAAAAATTACCAATAATTCTGATGTGGTTAAGTGGTCAATTACTTTGGGCATTACTGTAACCAATATAGGGATGTGATGTTTAATGAGAACTCCATCCACATAACTAATAAATATGTGTGAAAATTAAACAAAAAAAATAAATTCCATGATGGCGTCCAATATGGACTGCCTAATTCTGCTCCAAAACATGTATATTGAATATATGGATGTTTATTGGGGGGAAACCGATTATTTCAATGATATTTTCATTAACTGGGATCCAAAAACCCGACTTACGGGAGCGCTTTGCGCGCAACTGTATCTTAAGCATATGTGCATATTTAATAAGCCAACAATTGGAATCCCAACAGAGAAGATTGGCGTGTCGCCCTTGCGCTTGCGCATAGACATCATTGATGATCTCTATGGGAAACCACATTGACATTTAATAGAGAATTTCGATTAACTGCAATAACTTAAGGAATCTCTAATAAGGGCTGCACGGTTATGAAAAAACAATTGAAATAACTTATTATTTAACTAACCGAATAACTCAAGGCCAATAAGAAAATTCCTTAAGTTAGTGTGCTTAAGCAAAGTTAGAGATACCTTTTTGCGCTTAAGCACAATATGATATTCCTGTGCAATAAGGAATATTCTTATTACACATTCCCTATTACACATAAGCGAAATTACATCCATACTGCACTTAAGCGCAATTAATATCTATCTCATTAGATCGCCCTTGTGCAAATAGTAGAATAATCCTATATTTGTTCCACCCATTGTACCATGGGAATGGACTACACCACCTGAATTATAGGGAGTTTATGTACACTATATACTATATTCCTTATTAAGAGTTACCTTATTGAGTTTTATTATCTAAGTGCAATATGAAAATTCCATCATTATTGTTACTAATAGTACTCGTAGTAGTTAATACCACCTTACTGTCAATATTCAATCATGATTAGTTTCAAAATCATAACGTTAATTGTTATTACTATCTGTGTGTATTGTACCGTACATGTACATCAGTCATCAATTAACAAACTTAACAGACCCTGGTTGAATATCTACCATATATGGTAGGTTATTCCCATCTTAATGATGTTGATGTCATTGAGACATCCAATAATATTATGCTATTTTGCATGCGAACTAGTAGACCCTCCAATTATAGCTTATCATTACCACTCGGGACAGTGGGTGTTTTTCCTCAATTAATTGAATTTCTTGTTTCCTATAGCAAACCATCTAAGCTATTCGGTTTCTGCTAAGAACCACACGGTTCTAGCTTTGGCGATATATATGAACTATATACTGTTGTGCTGTTTTTGCGTTCGTAAAGAACCAAGTCAATAGCATCGCTTCCGCTGGTCGCATGGTTCTACGGTGATTCTCCAATAATAAACTAAAAGTGTTACCCCAGTATGATTTATTATATGATAACGAATAAGCGGAAAAACCAGATGGAACATATCCACACCGGACACAAATTTTGGATATTTAATGTAAGCCACGACGACTAGTGTTATAAAGTTACACTAACCCTTTCTATACTAAATACTCATTGACGAGTATCGTTCTCTTAGGAAATGTTCAGATAATAATAGGTCCGTTTGTTGAATTATTATCTAAACATTTGTCACCAATTAATGGATATCCTTCTGAACTTACCATTTGGTATGTCTGTCTGCTTATTCCCTAAAGGCACGAATGGCCTTCGCGTTGGGTATGATGTTAATATAATAGCACTCGTTAAAACTGCCATAAACAGCATGTATATTAACATATAGACATATTTTGTTCTTATACAAATCATAAATATCGCGTAAATATTATGTTATTGTCGAGTTCGTACGCTGTGTTATGCCAACAAATGCCAGGTTCTGTAAAATATTTTGCTTTTGTTTACATAATAAAGCGTATGGACTTGACAATAACAAACTGTCTATGCGATATTTATTATTGGCGCATGTATAAGAACAACGGATGTCTATATTCTAATAATCTTTCTGTTTATGGCGGTTTTAACGGATGTGACTCCCCGTGTGGGCCCGGGTAGAATATTGATACCACCCCACTGCGAGCGGTACGAATCCCCTAATGTGGCACCCTGTTTGCCGTGGGGTGCATCCAGTGAGGTGTGGTGTAAGTGTCCTGGTGGTACTAGTAGTGACGCCGTACCACGAGAGGCATCGATCTGTGGGCATGGTTAAGCTCGGGGGTCCACTTTGGTCCTACATCTCTTCAAGATGGGAGGTTGAGTTGACCCGTCAATTAATAGGATAATCTCGCCTCTTTAAAGTGTTTCAGATTCAATTGTTCTTATCGGTTGTATTGATCTTCTGATGTTTGAAGTACTGTTTTCTGGTGGGTTTTTTCAAGTATGTTTCTGTTCTCGCCTGCTTCTTTGGTGTCCGTCCTGATAAGTGTTGAATGTTGAATCTTGTATTGTTCACACATGTCTCGCCGTGGTGAGGTACCAGGAGGCTGCTACGTGCAATGGCTGAACGTAGATGATGTACATTAAAGTAATGAGACGGAGTCTGGATATTTATCAGACTGTCACATATCTAGAGACGTAAATCAGATAGGATTTTCGTCGGCTTTACAAAGACGCTGATATATATGTAGTCCTTCATATATAACGTCGAATGTTCGTGAAATGAAAGTAACAAGCCTCTCTGTACACATGTTGTATGGGGTGAATTTGTGGATATCACATGTGTTTGTTCATACATCAGTTAATCTGTTTTCCTTTTATTTCGTCTTATATTAATGTATGCAAGTATGAAGGTACCCTGTTCCATGCAATCATGAATTGCTTCCTTAATGGAGACATCTGCTTTGTGTGGAACTGAGATCACGTAACTCCAAATAAAACGCCAACTTTTTCAGTCGCGATACTCATCGGTGAAACAATGCTTTTACTTGTCTATGATTTCACAAAAAGCAAATTTCTATTATTACACATAATAACGATGATCGTTTATACAATAAGCCGTTTATCCGACATTGTGTGCGATTACGCCATAATGTATTAACCGACAACATGTCATTCTTCGACGATTATCATCGCATAAAATATCATACGCAATCAGTCGCCTTTGATTTCTAATCCAAGAATATCTTCGTAACAAACTCTTCTTCAGTATGAAATGTTCCCCGTGGCGTTAATATTCATTTTTAGATGAGAAATTCCCTCGGATATATTGCTTAATTAAGACGAATTCGCTTTCTCCAATCAACGGGGAAGAAACATCCATTTAAACTTCGCCCTCCTGTTGACTCAACGATGGTGACACCACGCCTTTGTAAATTATGTCAGGAATTGGCAAGTAAGATATATTGTTTATAGAAATTAATATAATAGTTAAAAAGCCATATTGCATGTCATTGGATATCTAAACGAAATTCATCAAATATGTACTTACACTGGTATTAATGGCCTCCTTCGTCAGTCCTCAATTTAGACCAGTTATTGCACGTTATTTTTCTGTGCGAAAAATTGAGATAAGTTAAACGGACATGGCTCCTTCCAGATTTTGTATGTATAAGTTGGAGGAGGTATAAGATATGTTTATAAATACACGAAATATTGATATAGCGGCTTCATGTGCTCTGAAAAAATACTCGCCATGTTCACAGCCACTTTCCAGCTGTTTTCAATGTTTTGCACAGAAGTGATATAAACGTTCTTTATTTCTACCATAGCAGGAATAGACTAACACGAAACGCTCTTTACAGTTCCATGCCGTGCAAATAGCTGTTTTTGCCTGGGACCCAAACATCGTGTTCAATGACGGTATTTATTATTATTTCAATGCGTCTGTGACATATAATGCTCGTAGAAAGGTAGTTCAAGTATTTATCGACCTATTTATCTATCAACGTAATTCGCATGATCGCACGACGTTCCAGGCGTGTGATAATTCTTAGAATCGCGCTAGTGCAATCTGTCCACGGAACTATTTCATCCAGTGTTGTTAGACTGGCTCTCGCCGTTACTATTTTTACTTTTTCAACTTTTCAACGCAAGGGCGACAACCCACTTGTCGAAATCGCAATATGCTGATTGGGTTACATTTTTGGAAAATCTGGGAAAACCCAATTAACACCTTTGCATGGGTCAAGTTCACTCGCGGATAGACGGGCTCGGTCCTGTCTGATTGTTGCGTTAACCCTAAAATGCCGTTAAAACTCAATTAAATTCACATTTTCTGTACCGGAGATGTACGATTGTGAGTCAACTTACTATGATACTGAGATATGTAATAAAAATAGAACCTCATGAGTGTCTGGAATTTGACGAATTATCGCACTCGATTTGTTGGCGGAACGTCCCGCACTCGAGGTATCGCTCCGCCAACAAATCGAGTGCGATAATTTCGTCAAAATCCAGACACTCATGCGGTTCTATCTATTTATCGACCTTTTTCGATACCGGGAAAAATTCAAAAGCGAACATTATTAGGTATATTTTGGAGAACAAACCGCCATGTGGCTTTAACAAGTGTCTATCAATATACATGCAGAGATTGAAAAGTCGACACCGGTTACCCAGTCTTATAAAATGCGTTGTGCCAGCCTGTTGCTCTGGGCAATGTGGAATAACTCTATTTACTCATTACTATGAGGCGCCGGTTAATCATATCCTTCACTCATATATTTTTAGTCGGTAGCATTCTTCTTCCATCATTGCAATCTGGCCTCATAATATGGAGCTGGACATAAATTTGCAGAATGAGGTCTTCAGAGTGTGCACGAATAGCGTCACCAAATTCATCCTCTGTTGAGCTTATTCTGCATGACCTCATCTGCTGTGGGAGACCTAGACACATATTTAAGTTCCCAGATGGTGAAGATGGTGATGTGCACCCATTGGGCACCTCGATTATGCATTTGTGTTGTCTGTCAATTTGGGGATATAGAGAAACTAAACGAAAAAATTAAAAGTTTCTAAAGAAACTTTAAAAATTTAACATATTGTTAATTTGATAATAAAGATGCTTACACAAAAGATGAGGTCTAAGCAGAATGAGGTCCACCAGAGAGTTAATTTAGTTATGCTAGCCTGCTGCGCGTGGTAACGTCACTAAATTCACTCTGGGAGTGGAGACCTCATTCTGCAAATGTCCAGCGCCATATTTTGAGGTCTGATTGAATTCGCCCAGTAGGCATATTTGTTTTTACTTTAAAGATACGGGCGGCGTTGGCGGAGGGTATGCTGTTAAAATATTCACCTCCGTCAAAAACCGCCATAAACAGAAAGAACAGTAAAATATAGACATACCTTGTTCTTATACCAATCAGAAATATGGCATAAACAGTATGTTATTGTCAAATGTTTTTCCTTTGTTATGTAAACAAAAGCAAAAAACGTTACAGAACCTGGCTTTTGTTTAGATCCGGATATGGTAAACATAAAGAGCGTTATTTATTACTGTTTTCCTGATATGGAAATAATATCATTTGTGTGTGATTAACCAATAGAATTGCGCTGTGGTATGTAAACAGAAGCAAAACTTCTGTAACACGAGCAGGCTCTTGTTTACGAACACCATCGTACGTCTTGACGACAATATACTTTTAACGCGCTGATTATGTTTGGCATATGAACAAAACTATATATATTTTAATATGCCTTTGGTTGATGGCGATTTGAACAAATATGAATATTTCTGCAACGAACCCCGCCCGTGCCTTTAAACATATTTTATTGTAAATTTTCAAATTACAAAGGGATTGGGGTACAAGATGCAATAATTTTAAAAAGACCATTCTCCCTATACAAAGATTGAAATAAAATATTTATGAAGAAGTTGACAGAGTATTTACAATGGTCGTGTATCACATAGACTGAAAGAGATGCGAAGCTACGATAAGAGTGTATAAGGTGAGTTTCCTGTTGTTTTGTTCCAGCCGTCTCTATCTCTATAGGTACACCTGACATAAGAACAGGACGAGTCGCTTAGTGTGTATATGATGTTATACTATGAATATATCTTGGACAGTATGTAAGTAAGTAATGCTTTATTCTCAGTCAGTATACATGGTACATGAGAAAACGTATATACACTATATACAAATGAGAACTTTCCAGTGGTTTGTTCCGAATGTTCGAACTTGTACACTAATTACAAGTACATAAATAAAATACAATGAAAACAATGACCAGTTACGATCCAATATTACATTCTCATGTCCGGAATAGAAGTCAAGAAGAACAAAGTTTCAACAGATCTATCTAAAGATTTAAGCGAACTTAACACGTAGGCTGCCACGGTTCCATGGGGACTGCTACTACGAGTTAACACGTAGTAGTGTTCATACGACATAAATAACAACACAAACAACAAGCAATGTTGGTGTATGCGCCAATACATGCCCAACGATCCCATTGATCGATTTTATATGTATAATTACAATGGCTTGAGATACAACGATTCCCGCATCCCGAACAAGGGGTGGGGATGCAGTTATAAATCATAAATCGGTAACCGAGTTTGCTCTCGGTTGTTCAGGTTTCATTTGAAGCTATATGACTATAACTGATAATACACCTCATGTGTGCAAGCCACTGGGAGGTCCACTAAATACATAAGCTTGGCTATGTAACATACACTAGAACAACACTTACATGTGTGTTGAGATTAGTTAGAACTCAGCACCCTGGTTGAGTGCGCTAATTTCTAGCTTACCTGATTATCAGCTGTGGTTCTATGTTTATTACACATATCTTACTTGTATAGTACTATAATATTATCAGATATAGTGCCGGAGGCTTCTGGAAACTGCTGCTAGCCCTACATCAAGTGTATGATCAAGCAGATACATATTGGCTTGTTTACTCGTGTGCATGCTTGTAAGTTCATTCCCCTGGCAATGGGTGTACAAGTGTCTATTAATAAATTAATTTATCGTGTTTTATACAATTTTAGTCGATCAAACTAGGGTCAAATTAGGATGAAACGTGTTATAAAGCTACTACGAGATAACTCGTAGTCGGCACCTGGGACGAAATTCACCAGTGGTCATCGCTGGTACCAGCTACGAGTTATCTCGTAGGTAAATACATATCTTTTCGACGTCTTAACGACGTAGCCTGTACCAGTCATCATGTATAAATTCATTTACCGTGTCTTATACACGATATGCTTGTACCTGTATAGCACTCTTCGTCATCTAAGCCACCGACGACGTAATTGTATTTACCTACGAGATAACTCGTAGCTGGCTCCAGCGATGAAACACTAATAAAATCCGCCACATGCAGTTGCCGACTACGAGTTATCTCGTAGTAGTCTTATAACATGTTTCAGCATCATATAACCCGATATTGGTCGAACCATTACTCATACATACGTAAAATATCAACTACTATATCGGTAAAACATCAAATCACCCATTTGGTTTTCGGCAGTGAACGGGGTTAAGAAGGAATTACATTAGGTATACACCTTGGTCAATATAGTCAATCCTGACTAAAACGTTTTCTGTCGCGGCTATATAAGATATTCGGAAATTGTGTGTTCACGTTACAGTAAATTACTTGTATCTGTGCTTCATTTATAACGGGCAGTAATCGTGAATGTTATTGTTCTCCGTGGGTTGGTTGGCTCAATATCTCGTCGAAAACTTTTATATCCGATTGTCCGAGTATAATTTGTGATGGGTTATTTAGTGTTGACTGTGAGATAAACATGGATGATAAGAGTTGTTGAACAACTTCGTCAACACGAAAAAACTATATTAACTATATTTTTCTTTTCTTGAAGGTGTCTTTACTTCCTCTTTACCTCTGCGGATAGAAACCGGTCGTTTCAGAAACGAGAAAATCGAACAAAGAATCTGTATTATGTGCAGCTCTGACAAAGTTGAAGACGAAAAACATTTTCTTTTGTTTTGTCCCTTTTACAATGACATCCGGATGTCTCTTTTAAATTCCGTCCCAAGATATATTAGCGACATGTTTAAAGCAGACCACATCGACGACTCTTTTAGTGAGCTAATGTCATTTCCCCGACAACTATATAGCAAAATTTCTTTTTGATGCTTTTATGCGAAGAAAACGTTTCATATGCAGGTAAATTACACACCAAATGTATCAACATATAATAATACAAAAATATATAAACCCGAATATCTCCAAATTGTGTAAGATTAAAATGAAATTCTCTACTTGATATTCTCTTAATATCATCATTGAGGATAGTCCACAAGTGTTGGACCAAACCATGTACATACTCTGACATACTTACTATTAAGCGTGACATATAGGCCCTATGGGCCGGGTGCTAATTGTAACTGAAATTTATATATATTGATGATTTATGTATTGCACGTGTCACGTTAATAAACTCTCTCTCTCTCTCTCTCTATCTATCTCTCTCTCTCTCTCTCTCTCTCTCTCTCTCTCTCTCCTCTCCTCCTCTCTCTCTCTCTCTCTCTCTCTCTCTCTCTCTCTCTCTCTCTCTCTCTGGTTATGATAAGGAAATCAATATTAATTTGTGTTAACCCCCAGCCGTTTCGAGTTCGTTTTTCCTTGCTAAAATGTGATTATGTGATAACATGGGATACAATGGATATCATATTCGTCGCATTAGATATTCTCCATATAACACGTTAGGATTTACTGATTTTGGGGCTTAAATGTCTCAATCAAAATACTAACTAGGTTCGGTGTTGCTCAACTCCAACCATCCGCGTCACCATGTAATGTCACTTATATTAATTTACATAGATAGCCAGTCACCATGTAATGTCACTTATATTAATTTACATAGATAGCCAGTTGTTTGCACTTTGCAAGTTTTTTGCAAATTTAGCGTCCACGTGTTTCCGAACCCTTTTATCGCGACAGAGTGATATAACTGCTCCCCGGTTGACCGCGGCAGACCGATCGGTCCCGAAGTCGTAACACGGGGAAATCAGCGATGAGAAACGTAATTTATTGTTAATTAGCAAAATGACGGTTAATAGTGCAACGGCCAGACGCCAAAAGTGGTCGGGTACACCTACCCTCGGTAGAACAAGTTGAAACCAATTTTTAAAAAGTGAAATATATAATCGGAATATGTGGTGGCTATTGTTAAATCGACGATGAACGATACCCACCGCGGTGACTTTTTTCCAGAAATTAACGATTTTGGTAAGGCCAGCCCTGTGACTAAGTCCTACCTTATTTGACAACATTGTTGGTGTTAACATTACTACATCATACCATACTTCTATACTTAATCGGGAAAACGTGTTGGGTGATTTGAATTTTCCTGCCATTGCTGAAAAATCGCTCTTTTTCACAGAAATATATTTTTTCAAACATAACTGAAACGGATCTTACAATAATGACAAAATATTTAATCCATATGGTGTAGTAGTTATCTGACAACCATATGTTGAAAGACGTTAATTGAAATTTTTAATGAATTCTGACTTAGAAAATATTATGAGGTGGTCCAAACAGTGGAACGTCAAATTTAGTTCCCCTAAGACAAAATCAATGATAATATCGCGAAAAGATAACAAACCTACACACAAACCTTTAATTAATGGGCGACGAAGTAATAGAAACTGTGTCTAATTATAAACATCTAGGACTGACATTCAACAACAATGGTAACTGGAGCCATCATGTAACTGAAATTCAAAAGAGAGCAGTCAAAAAAGTGGCTTTGCTTGCAAAGAACAAATTTGTCCTAGACAGGAGAACCCTTGAAAGAATTTATTTTGTTTATATACGTCCTATTTTAGAATATGCTTCTCCTGTTTGGGACAATTGTACTAATGGCGAAAGCGACTTGCTCGAAAAAGTGCAATATGAGGCAGCGAGAATAGTAACTGGAGCAACAAAAAGCTGCAGTAATGAAAACCTCATAAAGGAAACTGGATGGGAAAAATTGTCAGAACGTCGGAAAATCTCCAAATTATGCCAATTCTACAAAATGTTCTATAAAATGACCCTCATATCTATATACCTTAGTTCCGAGTTCAACAGAGAATATGCACCGATATCCACTCAGAAAGCGTCACCTAACTAACCCTTCTCGTGATACTGCGTCATACGAAAAGTCCTTTCTTCCCTCAGCCGTTGAGATGTGGAACACACTCCCAGACAATGTGCGGAAGTGTGAAACATTGTGTGACTTTAAGTCGGCACTAGGAAGCACGGATAATAACCGTAGAGAACCTTATATTTACCACTATTACTATTACTCACGCCCAGCGCAAATACAATCACTGCAGATTGCGACTTGGTTGTAGTTTTCTTAATAAAGACCTGTGTGAAAATTATCTCCGATCAAGTCCTCATTGTGTGTGTGGAAGTGATGAAACGGCGAATCATTTCTTATTCCACTGCCCAGTATACAGTGGACAAAGAAACGAATGTTTTTCTGGTAGTTTGGAAAGAACAACCATTGAGAGCGCATTGAACGGCACGATTTCAAATAGTCTGAGCGAAAATATTTTTACATTTAAAACAGTCCAGAAATTCATAATCATGACAGAACGCTTTTCGAGCTAATGTGACGGTGATATATTTACATGCATAAGTAAGTTTTGTAGGAATTATACTAATTCTATTTTATACATGCTTATTACTTATTTGTTTTAAACCTAATATCTGTCTAATCAACCTAGCACTCTTAACTCACTTGACTGTCTTGTTCTTATCTTTTAGCCCAATCCCAATCCAAATATAAACCAGCCCAATAACTAAATTAACGCATTACCGCGTAGTAATCTTTCCCGCTAAAATAAGATAGTGCAGAATAATCAAACGGAACGTTTTGAAAAGAGTTATGTTTAAATCTTAAAGTATATTTTATCTTTACTAAACTACAATGTAGGTTTAAGTAAAATGGAACGCTATTACTATTATTAAAACATCCAGGACCTAAATCATTTCGAATTGGTAAGTTTAATATGTGTTTTATGTACCAATTCGTTGATTGTTTATTGTGATATTTTAACCCAATTTCGTCCCATATATTTATTCATCTTTAGTTGTGTCCATCCATAACTAAGTAAGTCCCTTTCCATATGGATGGTTCACTATATAAATGGTAACCAGTAATCATTCCCTTTTTGTGTTATTTTATATTTTACTCTTTTATAAAACTTCCAACAACATAGAAAGTTGCATTATGGGAAGTCTCCATTCTGGAGCCTTGATATATTTATATACAGTTTGGTTTTCATTTCCAATAACAATGGAAATGGTTAATATATTATTTGTATTGGAAGGTATTTCTCTTTCCCATATTCTTTTATACTTTGTGTTGGATTAGTGAATTTTATATTCTAGGGTAATTTCTTGGAATACTTTGAATGGAATCATGGAGATAGCAGAGATTAGATCTCATCCATCATTGTTCATTTGTTCTGTGCCTGTGGTGTACGTCCAGCATGTTGCATGATCAATCATCATATATACGTCTCATCGATGTCATACTATACATGTGTCAGTGTGCTGTTCAGATTGTGATTCATTGAGATTAACAGAATACAGAATGTAATGTATACATCTTCTCATTATGCACCCCAACGCCCCTACATCAGAAACTCACAAGTTACGAAGCGTGGGAGACATTATTCTTAATATATAAATGTATAAACTCTATGGATCGGGATTGAGATATCTCGTGTGAACTATTGGTTAGACCGACTGAGCGACTTACTATGTATAGCCGAGTTACTAATTCCATAGGGCTTTACTAACATATATACAGATTATATGGCACTGCCCAATAATAATTACATTACGTAAATATCTAATATATGGAACCATTGAAATAGCTGATGACCGACACGACAGGTGACACACAAATGTTGTATATATGCTTGTGTCTGTATTGCTCTTACGAACCCATTCTATGAAACCCATACTATAATATATTAGACATGGTGTAAACATTTAGTACATGAAAAGACCAATTCATTACCTGTCTCCGACAACTCCACGACGGGACGCGACTCGAGTAATGCAAGCATAATATTGCTTGCTTTGTCGCACCATTTTATATTATGTCCACCGATGATAAGGTCACTTGTGGAGACGGCATATATAAGCCATATAGGCTTACAGCCGAATCCACTCCCATACACAAGGAACATGGTAACATGAATTATCAATATATTATATTGTAATACGACCCTGCCTAACTATGCTTAAAAGCCATGTCCTGATTGGCCAGTGGCCCGAGTTACCATGGCTATCTCGTTCCAGTTTTGTGGTACAATTCTACTTTTTCCAATTGTACCACGAAAAAAATCGGTTTATTCAGATCGCCGCACGCGACTTTTCCCGTTTTTTCTAACTCCGCGCAAACGGGGCATCAACGGAGTACACCCGCACGTGCACCCGTAACCCTTTGAATTTTGCTACATCTTGACAACCGTTAACTAGAGAACAATCTTACAATGGCTTGCGAATTTTTCTAGCGATTCGTCGTTTGAACGCAGTTTGGTTGCCAATGAATATGGTCCAGATGATGTTATGGTATGTTGATATATGTTACTACCAAAGAAAGTTACTTTATAAGTATATTAGGATTAAATGACAAAATAAATCAGTAAAATTTTATTTTCCATGGGCTGTGCATTCGAATCTCGATCATATTCGTAATTCGATATTTCGGAATCAAGTTGAAACTGAAAGCGTTTATTTTGTTCACCAGAGGGGGAATAATGACCAGTTTACTAAACTAGATCATTTAGATCCATTTTTGTAAGGAAAATGGTCTATAGTCGGTGATCATATTCATGTTGTTCCAACAACGGCCAACACAGAAATGACCGCAGTGCTGTTAACTTTACAATTTAAATGAAAGGCACGGGCGCCGCTGAAAACACATCACTTTTTAGCCAATCACAACGATTATTTACGCAAACTAATTTGTTTTAGGCAAGATTGTTTGTTTATTCAATGATCACTGCTTTGGTCAAATGACACATTAATAAATATAGAAGACTGTCTTTTATAGATGAAATTAAATTAAATTCCACAAGTTGCAATAAAGTAGATTGTATTATTCAGAATAATTTCAATAAACTAACTTTTTAAAGACAAGTTGACAAAATAAAACTTAATTTAAATTAAGTTAAAACTTAAGTTAAACCTCTAGAAATGGCCACAATTCCCTTATTTTTTCAGTGGTCGCCAAATACCGACAGAAATTCTTCACAGATGGCAAATTTCACAATGGAAGGCAGTAATGTCAGAGACTCTGAGTGTGGTATGCACATTCCATGGGACAGTACCGACAGCGATTTTGAGACAGAAGTCAACATGGTACAATACATAATTTTTTTTCTCAAAATAATGCTATGCATATATATATACTAGTCTCTAGCCTTATACTATAGGTCATATAGCCTAAGTTATACTAAGTTATAGGCTTTCCTGGCTTTATGTTGGTCATATGAATCATTAGGATTTAAGTAATTTATGACCCTGACTCAATCTGTATTCAGGCAAAATATCATGGAATTTAAATAATCACATAAGATTTCAAAATAATTTAAATAAATTAACTTATTAGTTGGAAATTCCAAAATTATTTTTGGGAGAGCAATTTAATTTCTACCAGAAGTTGGCAGAACCACTGTAGCAATAACCAATAATACATGTACCAAAGTAGTTATGTATTTTGATTTTTTTTTATTGGAATAACAATTAAACAAAAAACAAATAGGATCCAAATCAACAGGACTTCTCCATATTTCAGCTTGAAAGTGTGAACACAAGGCCAACAGGTGGATATGTTACTCAGCCTCAAGCCAGCTGCACCAAAACCCAACCAAGGATTGCCAACCCAACAAGAACTCCAACAGAATTTGCAACATTCCAGACCCATATTGGTGGTTCCTCTTCAAGTGCAACAGCTTTACATGAAGATATAGCCACAGAGGTATGTACAGGGGCATTTGACAAGTGGTATTTATTTCTTTAATAAGTGTATCTTGAATGATGGGGCATTATTTTTTATTGCAGAACATATATTGTTATTGAAATCAGGCATCATAAATTTTATTTTCTTCCAAATTGTTATTTCAGGATCCAACAGATGACCGATTTCGCAGATTAACTGAAGGAGAAATGGAAAGCATGGTATCTGCAAAAGACAGCCTAAATACTAAAAAGAACACAAAATGGGGCATCGGACTCTTCAAAAGTAAGCACACTGATACAGCATATATCTCAATCCAGTTTTGTGGTACAATTCTATTTTTTTCAGATTATTCAGATGTTACCACAAAAAAAAAAAAAAAAAAAAAAATTGTGATACAATCTGAAAAAATAAAATTGTACCACAAAAATATAGAGAGTAATCAATTGGTTCCGAGAATTACGTTAAATAATACACGAGAGGTGAGAGACGTCGGTAAGAAACGAGTGCGCGTTAGCGCACGAGTTTCTTACCCAAACGTCTCTCGCCTCGAGTGAATTATTGAACGTAATTCTCGGAACTAATTGATTACTCTATTTATTACACTTCTGCATCAATTTGGTTCGCCAAATATGATTAAAACACACAGAATCAATGCTTAAAAGTCCCGATGTGGATAAAGATCAACCATAGAAAATTCCGTCTAGATCAGTAAGCGACGTAACGTCAATGACGTCACGGGAAATGACATAATTCACTAGTGACATTACCAATTTTAATTAACAGCGTTTTCAATGGAAATCGCGCATAGGAGTGTAATAAATTGATTTAATCAGATTGCAGCATTGGACTTTTCACACAAAAATATTTTGTTTTCAGATTATTCAAATTATATATACCACAAAAAAAAAAAATTGTGATACAATCTGAAAAAATAGAATTGTACCACAAAAAATTTATTTAATCAGATTTTTCAGTAATGGACTTTTCACACAAATAATTTTGTTTTCAGATTATTCAGATAAACTGAAAAAAAAAATTGTGATACAATCTGAAAAAATAGAATTGTACCACAAAAAAATTATTTAATCACATTTTTCAGCATTGGACTTTTCACACAAATAAAAACAATGTCAGATTATTCAGATTATACTGAAAAAAAAAAATTGTGATACAATCTTTAAAAAATAGAATTGTACCACAAAAAATTTATTTAATCAGATTTTTTCAGCATTGGACTTTTCACACAAATAAAAAAAAATTCTGGTTATTCAGATTATACCACAAAAAAAATAATTTGGGATACAATCTGAAAAAAGTTAATTGTACCACAAAAAAATAGATTTAATCAGATTGCAGCATTGGACTTTTCACACAAATAAATTTATGTTTCTAAACTTTCTGTTTAAACATATTTACAATTAATGCAATGAAACGCGTCGTCCTACAATCAGTTTTTTGTGGTACAACTTGACCATACACACCTCTACACCGTGTATTTATTTCCTAATTACAATTAATGCAATGAAACAAATTATATTTCAATTTCAGAATGGTTGACAGCAAATGGAACGAGAGAAGATTTCGAAGCTCTGAACATTGCGGAACTTGACGATTTGCTGAGGCGGTTCTATGCAGAGGTCCGAACAAACCGAAGAGAAGCTTACGGAAAGTCAGCTATGATCGGTTTACGAGCCTCAATAAATCGGCATCTGAGGAGTCCTCCATTTGAAAGAAACATTAACATTGCAACGGATTCAGAATTCAACAGATCAAACAACATGTTTTTGAGTGTTTTAAAGTTATTGAAACGCGATGGTAAAGACGTTTCAAAGCACCATGATGCAATATGCCAAAATGATTTGCAAAAGCTATTGGGCGAGATGGCTATTGCATCAGGTGCAGTGTTTGATCTATCAAATCCTACAGCTCTGCAGAGGAAGGTCTGGTTTGACATAACGCTGAATTTTGGTCGACGAGGCAGGGAAAACATCCGAAGTTTAAAGAAAGAAGATTATTGTGTTAAGGAAGATGAAAACGGTCATCGTTATCTGGAATTGAAGTATAATGAGGCAACAAAAACCAGGCCTGGATCCACCAAAGATGACAACACACCCAAAGGGAGGATGTATGAATCAGGAAAGGAAAACTGCCCTTTAAAATCATATAAATTATACATTTCAAAATTAAATCCTGATTGTGAATTCCTATTCCAGAAGCCAAGAACATTATCATCTTTCGAACCAGACACTACATTGGTGTGGTATGAACGGAGACCGATAGGCGTCCACACGATCGAGAAGATGATGAAGGTTATATCGCACTTAGCTAAACTAAGCAAGGTTTATACAAACCATTGTGTTCGGGCAACAACGGTAACCCTGCTGTCGCATGCAGGAATAGAAGCACGAGAAATCATGCAAGTATCCGGCCATAGGTGTGAACAATCTATACGGTCATATAATACAGACTCAACCACAACACAGAAGAGACGTTATTCCGAGATTCTGCAATGCATACCGGTGGAAACCAACCAGAATCAAGTTCAAGCTATTGAGAATAGTGCTACGTCTAGAGTAGAAACCAACCAAAATCAGTCTAATAGTGCTACATCTTGTTCACAGTATAACTTTAATCTCACTCAGCAGGCGACAAGAGAAATCAGCAATGCCAGTGGACAGTTCACGATTAAAGATTGCCAAGTCACTATCAACAACTACTACAAATGAGCTTGTTTAAATCCTAATAAAATCATATTTCACCATATTAAACTATTGTTACTCAATTCACATATTGTGTTAATTTTTTCAATTCCCCACTTCTCCAAAAATATGATTAAAGAAATAATTGTACGGTGTATGGACTTATGACAAAATTGTAACACATTTTTTTGTGGTACAATATGAAAAAGTGGAATTGTACCACAAAAATGGGAACAACATTTCAATTTGGGGTACCAAGCAGGGCATATACCGGTATCTCATCTGATTTTGGGAGAATCCATACCACTTTTTCACGAGAATCCAGAGTAATTTCCAAGATTATAATTTACGAGAATCTAGCCCTGCCAATGTGCCTTATAATAGTGATGGTCTAATAATAGTGGCTCATAATAAATATAAATCGTAGGTATTTTTTCCAAAATTAATAATAGTGTCGGCACTATTTATTATCTGCGGGCACCAGATGATACGTGTACTGACAGGATCTCCAGGCAGGGTCATAACCATATATAAGAAACCTGACACTCACAGAGCAAAAGATTTGATTTACATTTGAAGAGAAAATTTGTCAAAATTGTGACAAATAAGTGTTTTTTCCCCGGGTCAAAAAATGGCATAAGTTAGGTCTTCCATAACATAGTATAGAGGAAATATCTAGATAACTCACCAATCCGTAGTGTTCATCTATATGAACATGGAATGGAATCAATGGATGTATTGTAAATGCATAACCAAAGACAGATGACGAGTAAGTCCGTGATATTCCTGTCACCGTATTTCGTGCATGTGATAAATTCGGGTATTTCCAGGTATTTCAGCCGTATATAATTCACCTACGATGATCGGGACCTGTATTTGTGGTTCTAAATAAGTTGCCATAGTTGGAATTTATTATTGCGGATCGTTAATGGCTATTATGTTGTCTCAATATTGAGTTTTTATTCGTGAAATTTGGCAAGTAGCACTTTCTATTGACAATTTTTTTCAAACGACGTCACGTGACCCCATTGTTACCAAGAGTACTCCGTGCAAAGAAATCGAGTACGCCCAATCAGAATTACACCACGAAATGTTTTCTCACCTGAGGCCGTAAAAGCGCAGTATTTCGCTGACAATTCAGTCGAATTATGACCAGAAACCTTCAGTCGTATTACAAAAGAAATAAATACACGGTGTATCGGTGTGTATGGTCAAGTTGTACCACAAAAAACTTATTGTAGGACTCCGCTACGCGTCGTCCTACAATCAGTTTTTTGTGGTACAACTTGACCATACACACCTCTACACCGTGTATTTATTTCTTAATTGTAACAATTATTATTGGGAATAAATATTATTAAACCAAATTTTTAATCGAGATACTGGATTTCAGCTATCCTTCCCCCAAACAGGTTTTGGTCGAAAGATTACATATATTTGATAACGGCTTCACATTGTCTAATTAAGAAAGATAGGCCCAGAGATACCGTTTTATTGATTACAGATGTGTTCAGGCTTCCAGACCCCCAACATATTTTTATGATAACAGGTAATTCTGCATGCATTAACATCGATTTTGTAGTACTAAAATATTTGTTATAAACAACACATGGCAAACTATATAATTCATATGGCTCAGTAGATATCTGGACATAACATGTAGAAAGAGTTTGACAGAAATTTTGAATGGTTAGCGAGATATGTATAGCGCTCGCCCGAACACGCTTTGGTCGAAGAAATACATATTTATGAAAACGACAACCAGTACTTTTTTTTAGATAATTCTAATGGGACCAGATCATGATTCATGAAAACCGGATCCGTAGACACCGCGAGCGTGGTTAAAGATGTCATCGGGCTTCCAAACCCCCAGTTACAACAACAACAGATTTTATTTATAACATGTAATTTTATATTTTGTAGAACTAAAGTATTTATTATATACGACACATATTACAGAACAAACTCATTGTTGCTGCCATAGTGAGTGAGTGTCCCAATAAATCGACCAAAATATAGAAAAAATGGATATTGTATATTATATCTCACTAGCAGGTTACCCGGCGCTGCACATGGTTAAAGTGGTGTGAAACCCTCTGCGTGATGTGGATATTTGGTGGGAATAATGAATGCTCTTGCTCAAAGTGTTACACATATTCTCGTAAATTGTATATCCAAATGGCATCACAAAACGTCATTCTGATACATGGATTATAAGTAGTGGCTCGTGCACCTTATCGGAGTGATGGTCATTTTTGTTTATCGCGATTAATTCGTCCCACCAATAAAGAAGTATTTATTTATTTACATAGATCTGCGCGTACTTCAGACGTTATCATTGTTAAATCGTATATTCGACATGGTTGGAAATGACATTTGTTTTTGTTTTATTCTTATATTTTTTTATTGGGATCAAAACATGAAGATCATAAACACAATAATTCGCAAAAATAAAATACCACATTTGGTTTTACATAGAGCTGTAATTAATCAATCTAGTGGGTTAGACTAAGATTTTGAGGACACCTGGTTATCATATCTCCATGAAGATGCAGATGTTTTAAATAAATGGCCAGGTGCTCCTCTGTTCGGGGTGCTAAACTGACTAATTATTCTCAGTTTAAAATAAACGTTGCTATATATCAGCTATATGTGCACGATAAAGTGCGAGATTTTGAGTTATTTATTTTAGGCTATGAAACTGTTCTAAAAAATTAAAGAAACCCTCTATATCGGGCAGATGTACCCTTGTCATATACCAGTATTTGATGATCCTGAAAAGTCATGTGCTTATGATTGTGTTTTCATTTTTCTTAGAAGAAACCATATTTGACTGCACGCTTACCACTATGTTTGAACAGTCCATCTATACATTTCCATCTCTCTTGACATATTGTATCTTTTTTGTGGACAATATCTTGAATGATCCAGACTCAATTGTTCTATAGTACATGAGCCATTCTGACATGCCATTCTCTGACGGTGCAATGTCCCTCAGTTTGAAAAAAAATATGTATATACCGGTATCTTAAATAGAATGATAAATATACTTTTAATGCTTTCTTCTATGTATCTGTTTTTGCTAGCTCACTATATGAATTCCATGATTCCCGTCCCCATATAAATATGACAGTTGAGAAGATATAATTGTTCAAGTGACTTCATTCAGTCACCATTAAATATTGTCGAGTATGTTAAATTTGAACGCCAGAAACTCCTTAGAACGAATTATGGAGAGGACTCTTTATTATATGCTTCCCCATTAAATAGTGGGAAATTGCCGTGGCGTAGAGTGTTATATCCATCGCCTGGACCGACTCGATGGATAACACTGACCGACTCGATGGATAACACTGACCGACTCGATGGATAACACAATACAATAGTATTACTTTTTCGGAGATTACTTCCGGTTTATAGCGGCGAATCACATTAAGTTTCAAAGCGTATCAATAACAGCCGACTATTGTTGTAATTATTGATTTTCACGGTTCATAAACTGTTATTTAATTGTTATAATGTTAACTCATTTGTTTTAATATATTCTTATCACTAAATTATGTATACATTAATTTTCTAGCATCATTTCAGAATAAAACAATGGGGACTATTTCTTATGGCGGCTATGCTCGATATTTGTCATTCGGTGGTGAGCAAATCAATTGATGGAATGTAAACAAAATGCAAATGTCGAAGCTTACTAACAATTTGAAGTGAACTGTAGGACAAAATTAGCAGTTTTGGTGCGGTTTATAGCGCATATAATAAAAAGAAAACCTACGGGTTTTGGTTGAATACCCGGATTATCTCATTCGTGGGTGCAAGGAAGTACAGAATTTCCACTCGCGGCTTGCAGCCGCTCGTGGAAATTCTGTACTTCCTTGCACCCAATCATGAGATAATTCGGGTATTCAACCAAAACTCGTAGGTATTCTCTATATATTACGTTGGTGAATATCGGCGACTAAAACTTTCTTATCCATGTTAGTGCCCCTCCTCTCTCTCTCTCTCTCTCTCTATCTCTGACCCAAATGACACCAAATGTGGCGTTTTTTAACCCACATGATTTGATTTCTCGCATCATCAGAGAAGAGCGTGTTTGAATTTGGTTGAAATTAGTGCTATACATCATTGCACTGGCTTTTTGGGGCCCCTCCCCATTCATGGCTCGAACGGCGCTACTTTTTACATATTTAAGCTGCGTCCATTAGATTCCTGATATCATGGAGGTGATTATGTATCAGTTTGGTGGTAACTAAACAAATTCTTATCAAATTTAGTGCCTCCCCCCATCTCTCACCTAAACGGAACTAATTTGGCGTCTTTAAATCAGAGAATTAGATTCCACGCGTATCACAGATAAAAGAATATGTATACATTTGGTGGAAATCGGCGACGAATATATTTCGGCATTTGTCATGCTCCTCCCCATGTTCTGCCCTTGACACCAACAGCGTCACTCTAGAACATATTAACCCGCACCATTATCTCCCTCGTAAAAAGTACCCACGTTAGACCCCGTTGGTGGCATCTAGATGGTCTACCGTCACATGAAGTTACATAGAACACAGACAGACATGCTGACATATGCAGATATATATAGGCACCAAATGTGGAGACTTTAACCCACACGATTTGATTCCTCGTATCAGTGGAGAAAAACGTGTATTAATTTGGTGGAAATTGGCGCAAAACATATTTGTATCAGTTTTTGGTGACCCTCTCCTTCCTATCCCTGACTCAAGCGGCGCCACTTTTGATATCTTTAAACCACACAATTAGACTCATTATGAAGATGAATATATATAAAATTTGTGGAAATCGGCGACTAAACAAAAGATTCATTTATCATCGAGAAGAATGTGTATCAATTTGGTTGAGGCATTAAGTGCCCGGGAATACTCTACGATGTATGCATCAACTGGTCCAATACGTAAATGGTGCCCGAATATACATGTACTACGATATATGCATCAACTGGTCCAATACACATGGGATGCCCTGGTATATTACGATATACACATCAACTGTTCCAATACGTATATGGTGCCCGGGGGTACATGTACTACGATATATGCATCAACTGGTCTAATACACATGGGAAGCCCGGGTATATTACGATATATACATCAATTGACCCAACACGCATGGGGAGCCCGGGTATACCACGATGCATGTTGTGGATTCATTTCCCTTGCAATATGTGATACCACCGGATGATCCACATTATAACACAACAAACGGTTTCATGCACACATATGGCTTGTCGTGGACGCAGGATATGTCGTGCCAGTCAGAAAACTTCGAATTTATTGCTCCACAATACTCATAAAGGAGTGCTGGGTTCGCAGGTGCCCAATTGAAATATGTCAGTTCTTCTCCATCGATGAATTTCCACGTGTTGTTTTGCTCTCTGTCTTCAAATCCCAGCCAGTAGTACACTTCAGTATCACTGGAGAAACGAAAATATTTTAAAAGTATCATCGGAGGCGCAATCGTGCCCACAATGTATGTTTATGTATAACGATTAGCGGGTAGGAATAGGAATACAGCTGACTCTATCGCACAATACAAGTCTTGTCAATATAACAAACTATAGCGAGCTCTCTTGATAAATTACCAATTAAACCACACTTTAGCTGGTTTTATCAAGAGAGAACTCCCCATTTTAAATGTAAACATACATAGACCGCATAAATGAATTGATCGTATTTTACTTCATGTTTGGTGGGAATGTTGGACAGTGCTATATTTAGCATCAATAGTAGAATTTTGGCCCTCCTCTTCCCCGTGTCCGCCTTTTAATACAGGGATAGAACACCATTTGACCGACGTCCACCCAAGCCAGTATCAACTTCAATATCACTACACGAAGCAATGCAGATGATTGTAAAAACACTTGCTATGTGCATTGCTTGCCATGTTTCCATCTCAATTACATAATGAAGTGTTCACCAACCAAACTTTTGTAATGTAGTGAAACGTTTATCTTCCTGGTTTGATGCCGTTAGATTTATCATCTGCCGGATTACAATATTACGCGAGTTCAAGATGTTTATGTAACAAATAAAAAAAAATCGCAAATAACACTCTTGGTCAATGTTTAATTTGAAAATTAAATTACATAGCCGTGAAGTACGAAGCAGAAAGCATAACTCACGATAAAAGTCTCAATTTGGAAAATGTGCGTCACCGTCGTGAATCTCGCGACTCCTCGTTTTCACGTGAACGTCTCGATACTGACCTTGTGAGGATTGATATGACCTTGTCGTTGTCCTCCAAGCTTCTGATCTCCATAAGACTACCACTATTGGTCACACAGTTCGCTTGGGCGTTGTCAAAATCCATTCGTGTGGTGAACTCTTTCAGACAGAGATTCCTCGGACCATAGGCAGTCCAACCATTAGGACACACCGCTATAGTATGAAATAAGCAAAATTAATCAAAATATTGGTAGAATTACTTCACTGACAATAGAGAGGTATAGATTGTGACTTTTCCCGTCGAACATAACAGACTACAAGTCCCTGTGCCTGGGAAGGTATTATCCAGTAGTCGACCAAGTATGTTCTATTTCCTAACGACATCCGAGCAAGACAACAGGGATTTAGTTAGTTCTCAATGAGACACGAAACGGGCCATACTAAATACAGCATTTAAAAAGCCAGCTACTCGTGTCTAACATTCCCATTCGGGAGTAGTATGGTCTTATATAGTATGGTTTTATATAGTATGGTCTTATATAGTATCTTATATAGTATGGTCTTATATAGTATGGTCTTATATAGTATTGGGCCAATACTATTGGTAAAGAAGCCGCTTTGGTCTCAAAACTACTAAAGTCAGCGTTAAGTAATTCTATACTTGTGCTTAACATTCACATTTGGTGTTGTGCAGCTTTTATCAGCAGACTATATATATGTATAGTTGTTCTACGATTGGTTACGACATCTCGTCACACCGTGTGGTATTTGATGGCTAAAATGGGCCATTTTAGACCCTTTGAAGCCCTGTTGTGGTCTCGTTCTGTTAACGGGGTGCTAGTTTGCACAAGACATACATTAACTGCTCAACCGCGACGCATCCGGTCATCATGGTGTATATATGGAGTATTGTGTAGCTAGTATCTTCTCGTGATGCGGCAGTTTAAGGAGTGAAAATAGTTGGTATTGAAGCGTGAAATCTATGTCCTTCATCACATATTTCATTAACTTGTATTCAGTATTCACCCCTCTGTTGGCTGGCATTCAGTATTCACCCCCTCTGCATGTTAACTGATATTTAGTATTCACCCACTCTGTTAACTGGTATTTATATTCACCTCATCTAGCTGTTAACTGGTATTCAATAATCACCCCTCTGTCAACTGGCATTCAGTATTCACTCCTCTGTTAAGTATAGGATAATGACTGAAAAGTGTACATTATTTCAGCGAATGGATCCTTTCGCTGAAATAATGTACAGTTTGAAGCTGCTATCCAGCTAAAAACATGATATAGTCCAAAGCGTCATCACTGATCATAATGGATTAACTCCAAGTTGTATCAAGACATCTGAGTTGTACCATGTGGTCGGCCCTATATCCACCCGCTCACTGGCTACATTAATGGCGGCGGGACATCTTAACTCATTGTCAACTTCATGAACGGACAGTATCCCATTGCATTTCCAACCGTTGACTGAACATGATGTTTCGGCCATGAGCTCCTTCTACGATAGAGTTAACGTATATGTCTTATCATTTGGTATATTTGGAGTTTTTGCTCTTTTATTTCGGCAATTTTATTAAATTATTTATGCGGCGTATTTCGGATTTGGCGGAGAATTATAAATTGAATTGTGTACATTAAGATCACTGATAAAGGACTGCATTTACATGTAAATTACTATGTTAGTTTAGATTTTGTCGTGAGGGGTGTTACAACATGCCACATGGGAAAGGAATTAGATTTTAGAAAATTTAACAGTTAAAAATTAAATGCCTGCGTAAAATAACATGCCTGAAATTTGAAGTTAGACACCCCTCCCCCAGAGTGAAGTAGCTCTATATGAGTATTCCTTTGTCGTGTTTTCAGCTATCAGTCAGGGTGACATTATACTTGAATAACTCAGTGTAGCGATAGCTACATGTGTATATTATTGTATCATACATGCAAGTCATATAAAATGAAATGATTAATAGTAAAATTATTATTCATTAAATTGGATATTGAGTATTAAAATAATGTATCATTGTTTCGAACATAATGTACAATCTCGACAATAACCACCCATTATCATATTCACTGGACGCGAAAAACCAAGGAGTGACGTCATAGTCATGTTGTAACTGGAATTCGGGATCGGGGGAGGGGGTGACACCCCAAAGGAACACAATTATCGTTGCTGAGTGCATGGTAATTTCATGCATGTATATTATAAATATATCTTTCTAAACTGATCCAATACGCATCGGGTGCCCGGGTATACCGCGATGTTTGTTGTGGACCCATTTGCCTTACAATATGTGATATTATTATCTATCCCTTAACTAACACTATTTCTGATTGGGTAAAAAACTTTTTTTATCGGAAATCCGTGACGTCACGAAGTTATTATATTTAAGAAATAAATACACGGCGTGTAGAGTAGAATTTGAACACAAAGAAACTGATTGTTGGACGACGCGAAGCGGAGTCCTACAATCAGTTTATGTGGTCAAATTTTACTATACACGCCGATGCGCAGTGTATTTATTTCTTTTGTAATTCGAATGTATGTTTTTGTCGAAACTGTTATGACATAAACTCAACCTGCTATGTAATAACGCTATGTAACAAAGCCGGAAACTTGTGCGTCTTTCAATGGCCGGCGTCCAAATTGAGGGGAGTTACCATCGGAATTATACACAGTGAAGTTCATTCGTAGCCGTGGTTTACATTTTATTGAGAACATAATTTTATCACATAATTTGCCCATAAAAGCAGTTTCATAATTATCGGTAAGACACACGTTTAATATCGCGCGTGCGATGACGTCACGCCGTTCCTCAAATGACTTGCGATCGCTGCAGTTTATGTTTGTTTTTTCTGTGAATATTTCGCGTTGCTTCGCGTTTATTTGATCATGTGATAAAAGGTATCTCACACTCGTCCTATTTTATACGTAATTTATCAACCTCGTCCACTAAATTCTATTTGAGCCTCGATAAACCTCGGCTCAACTCGAATTTAATGAACTCGGTTGATAAATTCCGTATAAAATAGAAACTCATGTGAGCTCGTCTATATAACATTATGGACTGTCAAATAGTTGCAATGGGGTGGCCTAAAATAGAAATATCATGTGCAATGGGAATATCTCATAGTCACTATGGCTGGGCTGGGGACAATACTGGAATCGAAATCGAAATTCGTTATGCAAGCAAACGTTATTATATCGCGTTTAAATTATCATAATATTACCGAGTACATTCAGTATACGTGAATGTGATAATCCTCAGATATCCTTCCATTTTCATGAATCGACAAGAAATACATACTTATGAACAAATCAGAAGATACATTCAGGTTATCGCAAATTCAGTCGATGGTGAAAGCTACACGATGACGTTGCTCGTCGAGTTTCGTTGAAATCGACATGATGACATTTTTATGAATGAAATGGACATGATGAAATCGACAAGCTTCTTACTATAGTACACATCTCACTCGGATTTCGCACACATGCAGCGTCAATGGTATAATGGTTAATTTCAGTAAAATACCCCCTCTAGACAACAACAAACAGTCTTGACTTTTGAATAATTTCAGTTTGATGTTGGTAGTTTATATTCTATAATAATTTGTTCAATAGGAATGGCTTTTAAAAGTTTTTAATTTTGGTTTCATGTCTGAGTCGGTGAGTTCGTAGTCTGTTTGCATTGTGAATCGCTGATTTCTCACATGCCTTGATGTATATGATACATGTATGATTGACCTAATTTATACACGAAATTGCTATAGAACCCACTATGTAGATGAACCCTCGAGTGTTATATATCATAATCACACCACGATATAAGGCCTGAGTTAATCTTATTTGATGGGAATACGCATCTATGATTGATTGATTGATTGATTGGGGTTTATTGTCGCTTTAGCCACTAAGGCCATATCACGACATTGCCAGTTTTAGTGGTGGAGGAAATCAGCACACTTGCGACTAATCTAACAGTGATTTCAATGGCTGATAAACTCGTCAACCATGTGTGGCAAACCACCGGCCATCGGCGAGTAACTGGTAACTCCACCAGATAACGATTTCGAGTTACAAGTCCACGATGGAAACATGTGGATTTGAACCCTAATCGCCAGCGCTGGAGGGCGAAACGGCTTGGAGTTGTACCCCTAACCGATTGAGCCACCGAGGCCCCTTACGCATCTATGAAGTTATTTGTAGGATTAAAAAGACATAGATATATCCTAGCCTATGCATGTGTTTTAGCTGTGGTTACGCTAGCGTATGGTCATATTAGTTCAGTTTCTAGCTCTGCGTGTTACGATTTTCCACCAATAGAAACAGTTCTTCTCTTAGAACTGTAACGTCAAACATGACGTCACTATTGAACGGCGACCCATTTTCATTGCCTTTTTGGCAAAATAATTTCAGTTAAGACTTATTTTTGTTCTATCTTAAAATAAAATTCAGTATAGTACAGTTCTATCTTAAATATATAATTCACTATAGTACAGTAGGTAGGCCTAGTCATTACATGTCTCTTTCTTCAGTCTATAGCATGACATTAACCAATGCCCGTATGTTTTGACTTCTGAAAGTTTGAGGCGTTGGCAGCATTTCACTCATTGTACCACATTTTTTGTGGTACAATCCAGAATATCTAGAATTGTACCACAGAATGACGGTCGTGTCTCCATGGGAATACAGACGAGCCTTGTATGTAGGTTTAGGCAAGGTCGTATTCCAATATAAAGTTATTATACAATGTTGTGTACAGCATGTGGGTTTTTTGTACGAGTCCAGGTTGTGGTGAAAAGTCATATTGGACGAGACACGCAGTGTCGAGTCCAATGACTTTTCAGCACAACTTGGACGAGTACAAGAAAAACCCATACTGTACACAACATTGTAAAATGACATTTTTATTATCCATCTGTATGTTTATCCAAATTTTGGGAATAAAACTTTTGTGGTTATTTTTGGTATTTGTCGGCACTTGATTATCTATATAAGCCTGTATTTGATCATCAGAAACCATGATTTGGAACAGTAAACACGGAAGTGAGAAAAAAACTCCATGCGGAAGTGAAACGTCTGCTAAATCCACCAGAGTATTGCGCACGCATCACAATTGCACCGATTTATTTGGCATTGTAATACGACCTTGCCTAAACCTACATACAAGGCTCGTCCTGATTGGTCAGTATTATGTATTCCCATGGAGACACGACCGTCGTTTTGTGGTACAATTCTAGATAATATTAATAGTAACACAAAAAATGTGGTACAATCAGTGACATGATTCCAACGCCTCAAGCGTTTAGAAGTCAAACCACACGGGCATTTTTAATATCATGCTATAGAAAGAGACATATAAAGACTACCTACTGTACTGTACTGAATTTTATTTAAGACAGAACAAAAATAAAGTCTTAACTTAAATATTGTTGCCAAAAAGGCAATGAAAACTGGTCGCCGTTCAATAGTGACGTCATGTTTGACGTCACATTTCTGAGAGAAGAACCTTTTTGGTGGAAAATCATACCACGCAGAGCTAGAAACTGGGCTATTATATAGCATGTTGAAAGTATGTCACTACAATTTCCAACAAAACATACAGTCGAATTACAAAGAAATTAATACACTGCGCATCGGCGTGTATAGTAGAATTTGACCACAAAGAAACTGATTGTAGGACTCCGCTTCGCGTCGTCCTACAATCAGTTTCTGTGTGGTCAATTTCTACTATACACGCCGGTGCGCAGTGTATTTATTTCTTAATTACTAGACCATTTTACTACTCACCAAACGGTTTCATGCACACATATGGATTGTTGACGAAGCAGGCTATATCGTGCCAGTCAGCAAACTTCGAATTTATTGCTCCACAATACTCATCATAAACGAGTACTGGGTTCGCCGGTGCCCAATTGAAATATGTCAGTTCTTCTCCATCGATGAATTTCCACGTGTTGTTTTGCTCTCTGTCTTCAAATCCCAGCCAGTAGTACTCTGTCGTAGCACTGGAGAAACGAAAATATTTCAAAAGCATCATCGGTGGCGCAATCGTGCCTAGAATATATGTTTCTGTATAATGATTAGTCAGCAGGAATAGGAATAAAGCCGACCCTGTCGCATAATAATAATTGTGGTTTGGGGGGCTAACCCCAGGATCTTCGAAAGGGCCGAATGTTCCTTTCCCTAACCCCTCATTTTCAGCTTTTAATTGATAAATAAAAATATATATATAAAAAAAACAATTTTTATAGAGTTTTCATTTCTTCTTTTTACTTTTTTGGGGGTGCTGCTTTTCCCCTGAAGATGGAGGAGACGTCGGTTGTTGTTGTTGTTGTTTTCTCATAAGATGTTCTATTCTCTTTTTCTGTTATTCCATGTTTCTTTGATGTTTTTTTATCGAATCCTCATTCAGCCTTCTTTGTTCCTCCAAGAATTTTTCCTGTTGGGCTTCTTGTTCTTCCATGTATTTTTCCTGTTCTTCCGTGAGTGACGCCGGCCTCTCCATGTATCTCGGCGTCGCAGGGACGGTGGTGGTAAATTCCGCCCCTGTTGGAAACTGGCAAGGTGGTGATTCCAGCTCCACAGCGAAGACGGTGGCAGGGACGTCCGAATGACATCGGTGCCCCCCCCCCCTTCCGCTGTCTTCGTCGACGGCAGAGACATCCGGGTTGACAACGACGTCCCTGTTCATGTCGGTGGTGGTGACATCGGTCGCAGGCTGATCTTTTAGCCCAGAGGCCAAGTGGGAGGGAACTGGGCGTCTCTCAGTTCCCCTTTTCCACTTGGCCCTCCTGTTGGCATCTCTGCGGCGCCTTGAGGGTGTCTTCTTCCTCTTCCCGGCAATCTTGGAAGCCCCTGTCTGGTGAAGTCCAGAAGGTCTAACTAAACAGGCCACCGCCGGTAGAGGGTTCTACCGGAGTGACCTGGAACTTCACAACCACGTCCAATCTGCCCGTATTAGCATGGAGAGACCAGCTAATACAATGGGTAGACTGGAAGCCGCTCAGCACGTTGCGAACTTGGCTGGGGATTAAATCACCCATGGTCAGCCAAGCTCGACAAAAAAATCAACGGCCACTCTAGGATTAGCGAGGAGCTCTCGCTGGCACGTCCATCCCCTGAGTGACCGGAAACGTGAATGAATTGAACCCTGTCGCATTACAAGTCTTGTCAATATAAGTATTATCATATAGTGAGTTCTCTTAATAAATTACCAATTAAACCACACCTTAGTTGGTTTTATCAAGAGAGAACTCTCTATTTTAAATGTAAACAAACATAGACCGGCATAAATGAATTGATCGTATTTTACTTCATGCTTGGTGCGAATGTAGGTCAGTGCTATCTAGCATCAACCATATCCTCCATTGTATAGGAATTCAAGGTGACATCTTTTTATCGATAGTAGAATTTTGGCCCTCCACTTCCCCATGTTCGCATTTTGATACTTGCTGAGCTATATATCCATGTTTTGGTATATCCTTCATGTAAGAATACACAAAACCACGCACCCCCTCTATTCTCCGTATGTGTTAGGGTTAGGGTTAGGGTTAGGGTTAGAGTTATGGTCAGAGCTACGGTTAGGGCTAGGATTAGGATTAGGGCTAGGACTAGGATTAGGGCTAGGGTTAGGGTTAGAGTTAGGGTTCTTACATGCCCATGTTTTTATTCCACACCCATTGACGTGAGTGACATGTATTCAACGGAATCCCAGCCATTGAATACATATTAGTGTATACCTCTAGTGGAATACAAGCCGGAACTATTCTTGTTGACGTTGTCGCCAAGAAAGATGACGTACATTACGTCGATCATCCGCTGCCGGTGATCCCCCTATAATTACTGGTTATTTGTCAGACTTAAATCACAATAAAGGTGGCTATAGTAACAATGAAGGTGACATTCATGGATTGAATTTATCTGACTGAACGGTGTAGAATAAATACAGAACACAACCTGCATCATAATCTCGAATCTTTTATAGAACTCGTTGCGGACGGCGCAAAGTTATATTTCGCTCTCGCTACGCTTTCGCGAAATATATCCTTGCGCCATCCGCAACTCATTCGATAAAAGATTATCGATTAAGATGCGCGTTGTGCTCAGTCTATTTCTTTTTCGTTCCGGTCATATGCATTCTTTTTTGTTTACTCAACCTTTGTTCCTACCCTCCCCCTGCTTATATATTTCACCAGTTCCTGATTGTTATATTGCTTTTGTATTATGTCTATTTGTCAGCTGTTCTTGAATTTATGAGGCGCAATCGTGCCCACAACGTATGTTCCTGTATAATGGTTAGTGGGTAGGAATAAGCTGACCATATCGCATTTCAAGTCAAGTCAATATATACCCGGTACATATTATCACAACAGTGTATTGATCCGTGTCGTAGTACCACGTCTAGTAGCCCACCTGAACGAGATGTGATGAGACGATACTACTGTGATAAAAGGTTTATTAAATGACGCCCAATTTACAATAATAACCATTTAATTGCAGATGTTTTCACTTCATAGTTTCAATTTCTTACTGGATATAACGGGGGTATACACAAAACGCTGAATCAGCTACTGATCCGCAGGTTACCACCTAAAATGCTGATCAACATATTTCCCGATTTCAGTTTAACTCAATTATAACAGTGATAGTCGGTCGTGGGCAGGGATGTGGCTAGAGGGTCTCCGTTGGGGGTGTCCACCTTGGGGAAATTCCAACTGCACCCCCCCCCCCCTTGAGTCGGAATCACACCAACACAACTTTTTGCATAATTCCATTTGCACCACCCCCCCCCCCTTGAATCAGAATCACAGACCAAACACAAGTTTTGCATAATTCCATTTGCACCCCCTTCCACATCAGTCCTCAGGCCTAATATCCTATGTATTCATAAACTATGTTGTTCTATATGCCCGCTATAAGAAATTTTAGATACTTTAACCTGAGAATTGCATAAATCCTAACATCTAGTAGCCTACTCCATACAAATGCACACGGCTACGGGTAAGACACCAGGACATTGTGTCCGTCCATGTTTGTTCAGCCCGGTGTGAGAAAATTTGGAAAACTATACAAGAAAATCGCAAATCCTAGCATCTAGACTGGCCTCAACTGAAGCTTCCCTAGTGTTGGAAATTTCAAACTCATAGTCCCTCTTAGGTTGGAAAATTCTCCAACTGATGACCATTTCAGTCCACAAGTTAGACCGAATGTACTAAACTATTGTTTTGTTAAACTAATTAGCAGTTTTGTATTGGTCACGGGGAGGGACAGTGACACACCGGGCCGACCATGGTTCGGCCCGGTGTTCGAAAATTTTGAAATCTGAACAAGAAAATCGCAAAATCCTAGCATCTAGACTAGCCTCAAGTCTTCTTAGAGTTGGAAATTTCAAACCTGACACCCCCCCCCCCCCCACTTAGGTTGGAAAATTTCCAAATGATAATTCCAATGACAATGTTGACCAAATGTATGACAATATTGTTTTCTTAAATTTAGTAGCAGTTTTGACTAGCCACGGGGGAGGACCAGGACACAAGCTTTCCAAGTGTTGGAAATTTCCAACCTGTCACCCCCCTAAGGTTGGAAAATTGACCATTTCAGTCCAAAATTTTGACAAAAAATAGGAAAATATGCAAATATTGGTCCAAAAACAAATAATTCTCCCCCAATAAATTGTTTGAAAATCAAACGACAAGAACATTTTCAATCCATTGTTGGTGTGAAATGAAATTTCCAACTGTTGAAAATTTTGAGACACCCCCCCCCCCCTCTAGCCACTTCCCTGGTCGTGGGTTGTGCAAATGGCACGTGATATATGTGTCATACTCCAATACAGGAAGGGGATACCGTTTGACCGCCCGTCATGCTCGTTCAGCGGTTCAAAATCCTGTTCAGCACTGCATATGGAGCAGATTCCCCGAATGCAATTTAACTCAATTATAATGAAATTAGTCATGACATGTAATCGATGGGCCATAACCAAATACAGGGAGTGAACACAATTTGACCGACCTCCACTCCAGTTCAGCAGTTCAAAATCCCGTTCAGCACTCTAACTGGAGCAATTCAGCAGATTCTCCAAAACTCAGTTTAACTGAATTTTAACGAAATTATTCGGGTGTATGTTATGTAAATGGCTTATAATCGATGGACCATAAGGAAATACAGGGGGGAACACCATTTCACCGACATCCACCACAGTTCAGCAGTTCAAAATCCCATTCAACACTTTATATGGGGAAGTTCAGCAGATTCTATCACTCAGTTTAACTCATTTTTAGCGAGGATAGTCGGGTGTAGGTTATGCAAATGACTTTTTTATGAGATATAACCAAATACAGGAGGAAACACCATTTGACCGACGTCCACCCCAGTCCAGCAGTTCAAACTCCCGTTCAGCACTTTATCGGGAACAGTTCAGCAGATTCTCCCAAACCAGTTTTACCAATTTTTAACGAAGATAGTCGGGAAATGTTGTGCAAATGACTTTTTATCGATGGACCATAACGAAATACGTAGAGGAGCAGTTCTGCAGATTCCACCGAACGCAGTTTAACATATGTTTAACGAAGATAGTCAGGTATATGTCATGCAAATGTTTTTTTTTTATTGATGACACATAACCAAATAAGGGAGGGAACACCATTTGACCGACGTCCTTCCCAGTTCAGCAGTTCAAAATCCCGTTCATTGCGTTATTGGGTGCAGTTCAGCAGATTCCACCGAACGCAGTTTAACCGATTCCTAACGGAGATGGTCGGGTGTAGATTGTGGAAATTACTTTTGTTTATCGATGAGACATAACCACATACAGCGAGGAAACACCATTTGACCGACCTCCGCCCCAGTTCAGTAGTTCAATATCTCGTGCAGCACTTTATCTGGAGCAGTTCAACAGTTTAACCCATTTCTAACGGAGATAGTCGGGTGTATGTTATGCAAATGAATTATTATCGATGAGACATAACCAAATACAGGGATGGAACACCATTTGACCGACCTCCATCCTAGTTCAGCACGTTATTTGGTACAGTAGATTCCACAGAACGCAGTTTAACAGATTTTTAGCAATGTTATGTCTGGTATATGATGCGCAAATGACGTTTTATCGATGGACCATAACGAAATACAGAGATGGAACAACATTTGACCGACGTCCACCCCAAACCAGTAGTGCGTTTCAGTATCACTGCACGAAGCAATGCAAATGATTGTAAAACACTAGCTATGTGCATTTTGTAATTTAGTGAAACGGTTATTTTCCTGATTTGATGACATAGGATTTGTCATCTGCCGGATTGGAATACTACGCGAGTTCAAGTTGTAGCAAATCAAATAAAACAAATCGTAAATAACACGTTTGGTCAATTTTTAATTTGAAAATTAAATTACATAGCCATGAAGTGTGAGGCAGAAAGCATAACTCACGATTCGAGTCCCACTTTGGAAGATGTGCATCACCGTCGTGAATCTCGCGTTTTCAGTCACGTGAACGTGTCTCGATACTGACCTTGTAAGGATTGATATGACCTTGTCGTTGTCCTCCAGGCTTCTGATCTCCATCAGACTCCCATTATTGGACACACAGTCCGATTGGGCGTTGTCAAAATCCATTGGTGTTGTGAACTCTTTGAGACAGAGATTCCTCGGAACATAGATAGTCCAACCATCAGGACACAATGCTATATAGTATGAAATAAGCAAAAATTATCAAAATATCACTTTACTTACAATAGAGAGGTTTAGACTGTAACTTTTACCGTCTAACATAACAGGCTACAAGTCCCTGTGCCTGAGGCGGGAAGGTATTATCCATTAGTCGGCCAACTATGTTCTATTTCCTAACTAAATCAGAGAAACACAACCGCGATCTAGTTAGTGTTGTCATTGAGACACGAAACGGGTCATACTAAAGACAGCATTTAAAAAGTCAGATACTCGTGTGTAACATTCCCATTCGGGAGTCTAGATCTATCAACAAAAAATATATATATATATATATATATATATATATATATATATTGTATTCGCCAACTGGGTTTATATATAGTATGGTCTTATATAGTATTGGTCCAATACTATTGGTAAAGACGCCGTTTTGGTCTCAAAACTACTAAAGTCAGCGTTAAGTAATTATATACTTGTGCGTAACATTCACATTCGGTGTTGTGCAGCGTTTATCAGTAGACTATAAGTATAGTTGTTCTACGATTGGTTACGATCTCTCGTCACACCGTGTGGTATTTGGTGGGTAGAATGGGCCATTTTAGACCTTTTGAAGCCTTTTTGTTGTCTCGTTATGTTAATGGGGTGCTAGTTTGCACATGACAGGCATCTACAGATGAACCATGTCGCATCCGGTCATCACAATGCGTATATGGAGTAATGTGTAGCTATTATCTTCTCTTAATGCGGCAGTTTAAGGGGAGAAAATAGTTGGTATTGAAGCGTGAATTCTATATTCTTCATCACATATTTCATTAACTTGTATTCAGTGTGCACCCCTCTGTAAAGGGGCATTCAGTATTCACCCCATCGGTTAACTGGTATTCAATATTCACCCCCTCTGTAAACTTGTAAACTGTCATTCAGTATTCACTCCTCTGTTAAGTATAGGATAATGGCTGAAAACTGTACAACGTTTCAGCGAATGGATTCATTCGCTGAAATAATGTACAGTTTGAAGCTGTTATCCAGCTTAAAACATGATATAGTCCAAAGCGTCACCACTGATCATAATGGATTAACTCCAACTTCGATCAAGACATCTGAGTTGTACCATGTGGTCGGCCCTGTATCCACCCGCTCACTGGCAACATTAATGGCGGCGGGACATCTTAATCCAATGTCAACTTCATAAACGGGCATTATCCCATTGCATTTCCAACTGTTGACTGAACACGACGTTCCGGCCATGATCTCCTTCTTCGATAGAGTTAAAGATGTATAATCTGAATTAAAGCTTCCAAATTACTATTTCTTTGGCTTCGGTGGCCAAATTACTATTTCTTTGGCTTCGGTGGCCAAATTTCATTGAAGAACATATTGATAAATAACTTGTTTGAGAAATTTTATACAGAGTTGACAGCGGTAAGCAATATTTTGTTGTAATTAATCGATTCTGATAACAAAGGCGTACTTTAATGTATAGGAGGTCTTATCATCTGCTATCCTGGGAGTTTTGCTCTTATATTTCGGCAATTGTATTAAATTATTTAGGCGGCGTATTTCGGATTTGGCGGAGAATTATGAATTGAAGTTTGTAGATTGAGATCGTCACTGATAAAGGACTACATTTACATGTAAATTACTATGTTAGTTTATGTTTAGTCATGAGGATGTTACAACGTGACACCCGGGAGCGGAATTAGATTCGAAAAAATTAAATGCTTGCGTAAAATAACATGCCTGCAATTTGAAGTTAGACACCCCCCCCCCCCCCCGCAGAGGGAAACGGCTCTATATGTGTATTCCTTTTGTCGAAAGTTACATGTATATATTATATCATACATGCAAGTCGTATAAAAAGAAATGATTAATAAAATTTGACCACAAAGAAACTGATTGTTGGACGACGCGAAGAGGAGTCCCACAATCAGTTTATGCGGTCAAATTTTACTTTTCGCAAAATGAGAGAATTAGTAAATTAGCATCCTATAATAAAACAAAAATGTCAGTATAAATTGTGTTGTCGGGACTCGATGCGCAGTGTCTTTATTTCTTTTGTAATTCGACTGTATGTTTTTGTCGAAACTGCATGTAATAATAAACGCTCAACCTGCTATGCAATAGCCCAGTTTCTAGCTTGTATAGAGAATCAAGTGTCGACAAATACCAGAAATAACCACAAAAGTTTTATTCCCAAAATTTAGATAAACATACAGATGGATAATACAAATGTCATTTTACAATGTTGTGTGCAGTATGTGTTTTTCTTGTACTCGTCCAGGTTGTGTACATACTGTACACAACATTGTATAAAAAATCCAAACTTGAGTTATCGATAGGCGGACTCCTAGACGGAAGGACGGACGGACTGATTACATAACACGAACTTTTTTTTAAAAGAGCGTATCAAAATAGGTATAGAATTAATTCACTGACAGGTTTAGATTGATAAACTTCTAACATTTCCAGTCAAGCATAAGAGGCTACAATTCCCTGTGCTCGAGGCGGGAATGTATTATCCAGTAATCAGCCCGCTATGTTCTATTTCCTAACGAAATAGTGCAACACAAAAGCGATTTAGTTAGTAGCCAAAGAGGCACGAAGTGGGCCACAATAAAAACAGTATTAAAGAGATTCATCTACATTAAGTGTAACATTCGCACTCGGTGTTGTGCAGCAGCTAGAGTCTATCGACATAATATATATAACAACTACACGGTTTATAAACGCAGTTGGTTAATACGAGCCCTATTGTTCTACAATTTGTCACGAGATCAATACTAATTGGTTTTGAACCAATCATTCTGATTGTAATCAAATTCATCTTGGTTTTGAATCGGCGTTATTTGCATTTGAACATACCCTTCTTGTTTTGAAGAAATCATTTGGGACTTCAACAGTTGTTTATGCGGTCTACGGCATGGCTATGGACATACATGCTAGTCTACGGCATGGCTATGAACATACATGCTAGTCTACGGCATGGCTATGGACATACATGCTAGTCTACGGCGTGGCTATGAACATACATGCTAGTCTACGTCACAGGGGCTTGTCGTTAAGAAAACGAGTAAAACAAATTAAAACTAGAGGTCTGATTCCATGTAATCAGATATACTTCCATGGTATCCCATTCCATGTGTGTGTTCTGTTTATAGGTGTGTTACTCTTCATGTTAATGTGTACTGGTGCTTTTTGACCTGATGGTGGACTTGAATTGACATTTCTAAATAAGATATATATTCCAAACGTTTATGTCATCCAGTGTGGATTGTTAATGACAGTCTCGTGCATCATGGTTCAGACCAATTGAGCCACCGTTCGCCCCAGCCAAATGTTCAGTTTTATTCGATAGGGTTACATTTTAGGGCTAATTGCACCCCTCCCCATGACGCCCAAATCCTGCTCAACGGTCACAAAATTTGGCATGTCTGATTACACAAAGCATATTAATGTACCATAACTCTGTTATTTCGCATTTATAGATAATTCTTTCAGCAATCGAGAGATAACTGTATCACAATCGATAACGCTAGCTGAGTGCTTACCCTTCCGCTCTAAAACCTGGAAAATCGCATTAATCTTGTCCGTGTATGCTATTCAACATATGCAGTGTTAAAAATATAAAACACTAGATTCGCGATTTTCCATTTGTTCCCTTATACGAGTTTCGGTGGAACTTGCAAAAGCCTCGACACCCCCCCCCCCCCCGGAGGGCGGGGGGGGGCTTACGCGAGGTCTCAGTTGGGAAGGTTGCTTTCATAGTAGAGCGGTGAAACTTTGGGGCACATCTATGGTATATCGACGTACCTGCCTATCCATTATAGACTTTGAAAATCGCACTAAAGTTGCGCGTGGATACTGCTAACCACGTCCACTTGTCAAACAAAAAGTTTTCATCTAAATGTTTGATTTTTGGAGCAATTTTCCCCATTTGTTTTCGGTAGAATTTGCCAAATCTGAACCCACCCCGACGCAAGCTCTCCGTTGATCAGGTTGCATTAATAATAGGGCTATCAAATATTGGAGGCGTACCTACAGTATACCGACGTACATGCTCCTGCATTAAACTCGATCCTTAATTGGCTCGTTTGGAATTGGGGATAAAAATAGGTTAGTGATATATTACTGAAGTATACGTATTTATGTTATATAGCGTTGTCACGAGTAAATCGTTCCCTCTGAAAATTAGTAAATCGCACTCTAGATGCGCGTAAACACTACCCATAAGATGCACGAGTCAAATAAATTGTATTTTGATGTTTGAATTTTGCCCCTTTGCAAATTTCGGTGGAATTTTCCAAAAGTCTCAACCAACCCGACTCGCACTCTCCGTTGGGCAGGTTTCTATTAGAGTATAGCGGTCAAACTTTTGGGGCATACCTAAAGTATGCCGACATACCTGCTACAGCATTACCTTGATCTTTCATTAGACCGTTTGGATTTGACGGGAAAAATAGGTGCAATTTCTCCGTTCCCCGTATAGCGAAAAGGCCTGGGAGAAAAAACTTTTAAGAGGTACATTCGAGTTCAAATCACTCTTCTCATTCGGAATATGTGAATAAAAAATAATAGCGATGGACATATATATATCAAAAAAACAACAGCTTATACATCCTGATGCATGAGGTGTGCCTATCTGTGGGCAGTAAATCCGCAGGGAAAAGCGGACACAAGTTTTGATACTCGTGGCCAGTATGGCATATCGAGGTGTACATATGGTCAACATTTGGAAGCCCTGAGTTCCAAGATAGTAAAATTAATTTTGTTCAGATAAAGGGAGTAAACTCTGCGAGGAAAGTGCGGACAATATTCGTTATGCGACTAAGGGATACAACAACTGATTTGCCCCAATGCACTTACCAACTTTTAGTGTGCTACTCCTCACACTTTCCGAAATATAGTGATTATAAAAGTGTCGAGTATTTTAATAATAATAATTGTGAGAAAAAATATTAGTTTTTTAATTTCAATCTGCGATGAAGCGCTGGGCCGAAATCGCGATATCTTCATTTTCAGTATCCCTTAGATGCCTACATTCCCTACAAATATCGCGGTCCTCCTCCCATTAGTTTCTGAATATTTCCAATTAAACAGAAAACGGCCCCAATAGAAGAACAATATACTTCCTTGGTTACACCATGGAAGTATAATAAGGAATATCCTGAATTCAGCTAATATTGCTATAAGTATTCGAATATAATGTCAAAATTTCCTCCGTCCTTATCCATATAATGATACGCTGCAAATGTATTTGGTGTTAACCCTTTCAGTGCCAGGTCCGATTTTTGTATCAACCCATATACCCTGTGCCAGTGCATTCTCTTATATATGCGAGTCGACCATAGGTCACCTCGCATATATAAGAGAATGCATTGGCCTAACAATTTTTCATCATTTGTTATTAATTTTTACAATTTTAATAATTTTTTCTTACATTCTTTAACAGACTTATTTTGTAGGTTTAGTGCCAGGGAATCTCACGTTTTTCATGGGCATCAAAATTATTACTATGCATACTTGGTGATAGTTTTGAGTTATAACATGCCCTTAAGGTTTTATCCAGTTTGTTTTTAAATTTGCTATAGCATGCTTAAGCATACCCAAAACATATTCAACATATTTTAGGGCCGATTTTACAGATCGTTAATTAGGGCCGATCTCATCCGCCCCTGGCACTGAAAGGGTTAATGATATATGCCAAACTCGTACAATGACAAGGAAGTGTGTGCAAGTACGAAAAAACAACAACTGGTGGTGTATCTTTGTCCATTTTCACATATTTGAGAACAATCTAATAATTTGTCCCAATTTGTTCATAACTTTGCACATTTATTACGCCCTTCTATGTATCGCAAATCGGATAATTTTGTTTGGAACAACAATGTTATAGCTTTAAAAACTTTACCAGGACATAGGTAGATATCACAACCGCTGTCAATGGAGCAAAAAATAAAGTAACCTGACATTAAACAGTAACCCTCCCCCCTAAAATGAATTTTTATTTTATTTTCCGAAAATGATAAAATCAAGCGAATGTGGTTGTTTGCTACACTTAAAGGTACTCAATCAGATAAAACTCCTCTCAATTACTATTTCAATGGCTTCGGGGGTCAAAAATATTTTATTCGAGTCGAGGAAGTCACCCATCAAAGCTCAGATTTGTTAGATATCGATTTTAGAAATCTATTATTTTTCATTATCGGGAATACTATCTGGCCCAGAACTCAGTCAAAATTGCGTTAAAATTACCGCTTGATTTTAGAGTTATTCATCCTTGTCTGTTTGAATAGATTTGGAGTACACATCCAGAGCAGATTACGGCAGTTGTTAGTACTCATCTCGAGTTAATAACAAATTTCAAAAATCAATATCTAATAACTCTGAGCTTTGTTTGACGGGTTCCTCGACTCGAATAAAATATTTTTTACCCCCAAAGCCAAAGAAATAGTAATATAGAACCCTCTGATCGGATTGTTGTTGTTGGAATCTGTTGAGATCATGGGGACCCTCTTTACGGATTGAGTACCTTTAAATCAAAATAATTAATGAACCCACGACGAACACCCACCAGCGAGTATCAATTAGCTTGCAATGAAACAAAAAATTGCAAAATCTTCGGGTCGATTTTGAGAAAAAAATATTAAAATATCACAAAAATATATATATGTAGCTCTTTTCTGTGAAACCCTGTTCTTATAATCGCAAGATTGTCAAAATAAACTACGAAGACTGGGAAATCAATATTAGAAATCAACGTAGGATCAGTACATTGAGCCTAGAATTCCTTCATTTCCTCGCGATTGAGGGAAAACTGCCTCTGATTCATAGAAGCTACTATTGGCGGTTTCTTGTAATGCCAGAGTAAAATCTCAAAAAGTAATACAAACGTTTCTATAGTTTCTTTTGCTCAGGAAAATTATCCGAACAAGAGTATATAAAACAGCCAATAATGCGCACATGATTAGATAGCGAAAGATACTTAATCGGGGTTGACGATTATATAGCGATTGATATTGCATGGTGAGATAAGACGTGCTGCCACGCGAATTTAGGATTGATGCTAATATATAGCATTAAACATACTCAGGTCTGTATTGAACAAAATATTGCATTAGACAAACTCTGTCAAAAAACATGATTGATTCTCTTCTTGATTTCAGCCAACGACCGAGTTGGATTCTCACGTATAACGTTTTGGCATAACAAATGGGCAATATATTCTGGGTGAGACTAGCCGGTTTTACCAAATATTGGGGAAACAATCTATTTATAAAACAACTTTCTGGAGTAGCTGGTAACCAACATATGGAGTATGGAGTCAGCCTATATTGGAACTAATGTATAGTATCAACAAGGTTTTGTACTATAGTAGTACAATGTATTTCAACATAAAAGTATGCATATATTTGGAAGCCAAATTCATGCTATTGTGCTAATTATTATGTAGCAACCGCAAGTAACTTGTTCATATATCATTCCTTGTACTTGTAAAGCTGTCATAATTCCTACAAACCATGAGATGGATTATCATACTGGCATTATATTGACGATTGCGATACTTCTTGTGGCAGGATGTATTTGGACAAATTTGGTTATCAAGGTCTATATAATTATAATAAATAATGTATAGCATTTGTAAAGCGCCTTTCCCATGAGGCCCAAAGCGCTCAAAGTTTTACAATTATTACCCTGATGAGCCTGAACATTCAGTAACCATCTACTGCTCCCCGGGGACAGGGGGAGGTACAGCCGGGAGTATGCGAGGATACCATATGGCTAGCATACTGACAAGATCTTTCACTGCTCATTATCAGGTACCCTTGTAATGCATGGGTGGTGCAAAGCAGACACAGTGCGAGCGACCTTGCTCAAAGGTCACAACTTGGCGCGACATTCAAACAGTGTACAATCCAACAATTGCACATCGCTCAAGTCGGCCAAGCCACTGCTGTGTGGAAACTCATAACAGACCACCAGCCAGCCGCGAACTCGCCTCGCTGTGTTGACAGCGAAGACAAGTCCAACGCGCTAACCACTGTAACATTTTTTGAAGTAGTCTCTCCTACTTTCCTCAACCTTTGCATACTTTTTATAACCGGATATTATGTTTATTCGAGTGAAACTAGTTAATGCATAAATGGAATGACCAAATGCACATGTTGTCACGCACCAGGCGGGTAAATATTCGTATTTATATACACGCACCCGTTATACGTTCATCAAAATCCGAGGGTCCATACTCGCAAACCACAGGATTGTCTTCATATGCTGGTTCAGTCACCCAAAGGGCATTCCAAAGCATCTCGTACGTACACACAGTTGGTACCCCCACTGTAGGACTGTACTGCCATCTAGGATCTGGTTCAATCTTGCTTTGATTATTGCCGATCCAGTACCACGAGTCATTTATCAACTCCAGTCCGATCCAGACGAATGTGATGTTATTATCTGTTGATTAAAGAAACAGTTGGTAGGTTAACCCTTTCTATACTAAATCTATTATCCCAGTCAGTTAAGAGGTGTACATCGAAAGGGTCTATTGTTGATTTAAATGGAAGTTAACGTTATAAATGCAGACGACAGATAAATAAAAGTGCAGAAGGATTCTTACTTATTGAGGGAAATGTATATATAATAAGTTCAATAAGTGTTGTTGAACTTATTATCTGAACATAACTTATGTGATAAATACTCAGCAGTGAGCGTTTAGTATAGAAAGTGTTTTAACTACTGCACAACAACAAATAAGAACAAATGTAGCTGTTGTGTGATCAGCTAGCCTAAATGTTCTTACCCCTATGGGGGACTCGCATATATGAGGCCCCCCCCCCCTTCGTACGCCGTATCCCATGCCCCGTTATGAGGTACGCCGTATTCCGGCCCCTCTGTTAGGAGGTATTCGGTATTTCTGGATATGGCTCCCATCAGCTGTGTTTTTGAGATGGGACATTTATATAGAAAATCATAAAATATTTATATACATAACGAATCCTGAAATAGAATATTTACATAACCTAAAAATAATGTTGCGGGCGACCAAAAGACCGCATATAATAACCTAAAAATAATGTTGCGGGCGACCAAAAGACCGCCTCTGAAGAAAAGGTGGTGCTCAATGGGGGGGTGGTGGGCCAAGAAACTAAAAATTGAGTGTTGTAAAAGTTTGTGAAATTAAACAAAACGTGTTGAAACTTAGAAAGCAAGGAAAAACCACGACGAAAATTTTTTGCGTCTACACCCAACGAAAGTTCTTGTGAAAGGACGCTATCCTATTAGCTTTTAGATTTCTCAATCTGTCCCCCCTCGTAATAACTCATCAACCAATGAGAATGTTTAATTAGTCATTAGCGTAATGAAGTAACAGCCGCTGTCTTGCGATGCTGGCTGTTCTTAGAATATATATCGTTGATTGCACAGTGTCTTTCGAATGTGTGCGCGGACCTGATTTAACGTTACACTGCGCAACTTCCGGTTCTTATAATCGTAACCAAATAAACTATTTGAACTAGGAAGCAATGATCGTCTGTGACGTTACGCATAAAAACACACGACTACGTGCGAATGTATATTTATGCATAACGACCCAGGGTTAAAGTGAAGAAAGATGAAGACGTTGTTTTATTGTGGATATGGCTCCCATCAGCTGTGTTTTTGAGATGGGACATTTATATAGAAAATCATAAAATATTTATATACATGTTGTGGGCGTGATGAAGTCTTTCAACTTCATCTGTGGCGGTCTTTTGGTCGCCCGCAACATTATTTTTAGGTTATGTAAATATTCTATTTCAGGATTCGTTATGTATATAAATATTTTATGATTTTCTATATAAATGTCCCATCTCAAAAACACAGCTGATGGGAGCCATTTTTCGTCGTGATTTTTCCTTGCTTTCTAAGTTTCAACACTTTTTGTTTAAATTCAAAACTTTTACAACACACAATTTTTAGTTTCTTGGCCCACCACCACCCCATTGAGCACCACCTTTTCTTCAGAGGCGGGCGGTCTTTTGGTCGCCCGCAACATTTTGGTCGCCCGCAACATTATTTTTAGGTTATGTAAATATTCTATTTCAGGATTCGTTATGTATATAAATATTTTATGATTTTCTATATAAATGTCCCATCTCAAAAACACAGTTGATGGGAGCCATATCCACAATAAAACAATGTCTTCATCTTTCTTCACTTTAACCCTGGGTCGTTATGCATAAATACCGGTATTCGTACGCCGACCTTCCAAAAAACATATTATCTGAACATTTCCCTCAGTAAATCAAACTAATTCTGAAATTAAAATTGTTCTCGTCTGCTTCATTTTCACGAACACCCCTCCAGTTGAATAATAGACTATTCCAATGTATACTTTTATTACTTTTAGATCATTTTATCATCAATAAATTATCTTATCTGATCTTAACTGGTACTCCGTATTCCATATTAGCTGGTATTCCGTATTCCACCCTCTGTGTTAAGTGGTATTCCGTATTCCAGGGGGTGGGGGCCTCATATATAAGATACTCAACTGACGCATGATATTTAATGCTGCACCAGCGCAGCTCATTTAAACTAAGGGTTAAACTATAATTTAGAATTTAAGAGAACAGGTAACAGGAGATTCCATCACTAGGAAATAACTGTTTGCTCTAATATAAGTTATTAAAGCTGCAACATATCGCCAGGCATTTATTTATGTTAAAAATAATGCGCAAGGATACCGAATGACGCAAACATTGACGTCATGACGCAGTGTTGAGAGTAAGATCACATCTTGAGAGTTGGATAACACGTTCGGTCTTCTGGGAGTTGGATTATGATTTATATGTTGACGTAAAATGTTGATGAAAATATAATAAATGACTTTGTTACACCGTATAGTACAATGCCAGTATGAGCGACAAGTGTATATGAATGAGACAAGCCAGTTTAAATTATAATTTATATGTGCGATATTCAGGAGGATAGTTCCAAAATTCTTGAAGATAGTTCCATTATAAGTTTCATTATGTTCTTCGCATTTCAAGGAACAATGAAGAGACCTTAGCAACGGAGAACTCAAATTAATTATGTGAGTATAAAAATATTCGCCAGAGACGAAAACATGGAAAACAAACAAGATTGTCAATCAAACATTATTGCAAGGAAGTGCTATGCTTGCAGTGAAAAATTCCGATATAAAGCACATAAATTAATCTGCTATTTCTGTAAGAGATCGTTCCATTTTAGCTGCCACGGATTGACATCTGAGGCCGCAGAAGACGTGATGAATAGATCGAGCGCAATACTTTGGTCATGCAAACTATGTAGAGAATCACGAGAGCTTCAAACTAAACAAAATAGTATATCACAGACAACAGATAATAAATCTAAAGAGATCGTGAAGTTCAAATCGACTAATACATGTACAAGTAACGCTAAAATACTAGATATGGGAATTACTCAAGAATGGATGCTGAGTATAGAAAGACAATTAGAGAAGTTTGTGTTGATTTTGGAAAAATACGAGGAAAAACAGAACAAACAAATTTGACATTAAATTTGATTCATTCGACAGGAAACAAAAAGCGAAGATCGATAGATATACTGCTAAAGTAAACAATAAGATGCATAAAATGGAAAATGTTATGTCAAGTTTACAAAGTAGAATAACAAAATTAGATGAAAAACACGTTACAGAGAGAGGAGAATCTCAAACAAGAGCAGACTATTTGAAACGAAAACAGGATAATAAAATAAAAATCTTCGATGACCAGCAGACGAATGTGTTTGTAAAACAAGAGAAACATTTGAAAGAATTGCAGAAAAGACTGGAATATAATATCAACGAGAATTTACTGGAACTAATACAAAATCGAAAACAGTATAAACAACAACATAGTAGCCCTAAAATTTCCAGATAAGCAAACGGAAGAAGAAGATATGATAGGAATAGAAAACACGATAAAAAGGATAACATAATGTGATATGAAACATGTGTCAATTCAGAGAATTTTATTATTGACAGAAAATAAACATCGACCAGTACACATTAAGCTCACTGAACAACATTATAGGAATATAACGATACAAGAGGCAATTCAATTTAAAATCGATGGACACAACAAAGTATATTTCAACAGAGAATGCTCAAGAAAAGAACTTAACGAATCGTACAAACCTAGAATAGAACTAAGAAAATAAATATAAAAATATAAAAACAAAAACTTCCGATCCATAATATGGAAATAGTGGAATAATGAACAAGCCTTAAAATGGGGTGTCTGTCATTTGCAGAATGAGGTCCCCAGAGGGTGAATTTAGTTATGCTACCCCGCATAGCGGGCTAGCATCACCAAATTCACCCTCTGGGGACCTCATTCTGCTGAGGTGTAAGCAGAATGAGGTCCCCAGAGGGTGAATTTGGTGATGCTAGCCCGCTATGCGGGGTAGCATCACTAATTTCACCCTCTGGGCTCTGGGGACCTCATTCTGCAAATGACAGACACCCTATTTCAAGGCTAGATAATGAATGAACTTTACATTGACTTGTGAACTAAAAACAAGTACTTATTGTGATGATTAAAATGTTATTTCCGTTATGTAATACGGGAACTAAGAGCCTACGGTTCGTTCCTAAATAAATTGATATTGATATTGATATTGATAACATCGCATGGTGAATGTCCATGAATCCAAAAGCGGCGGCGATACTCAATCTCGGGAATGGCTTCGAGATCCATGTCACGTGGTTTTTGTATCACCATCGGAAGGCATATGTGCAAACTCATTAACGTAACAGACTGCGATAGGTATTTTAACTAATTGTGTTGGAATGTTGCTGCTGGACCTGGCAGAGGAAGGCTAATTAATGTTATGTAATAAGACATTCCAACTTACCAAATGTCTAACGGTAAAAGTGTGCACATACATTTAGTTAGGCAAATTTCGTGCATTGCATTGCTCGGCTGTTTCCTCAGGCTCTTACTAGTAGGTGGGTATTATGTATCAGCAATATATCTGCCCAACTAGAACAAGTTAGTCCATGTCCTTCAAGTCCGAAGAAATAAACTAGGCGATATGCGGACTGTCAAAATATGATGGCTAGCAACAGTTAACAAGAAAACCAATGTCAGAAATGGTAACACTCTCAATATCGTATATTATATATCCATGTTTGTAATTATAGAATATAAAATATATTGGTATCGCGAATGACCAACTCAGGATTCCGTTAAAATAACAATAACAACCAGCACCTAATTAACGAACCGGCGGCCGACTCGGCCGTCTCCGACCACAACCCTCAGTGGGCTGCAGAACGAACAATGTCTATAAAAGTTGAAATATAAGACTTACAAATTGTCTTTTTCATTTCCTTTGTTTGTAATTGACATAGCTTGTCACAAACCAAAAATCAACATTATTGACATAATAATGTAAGGGACAATAAACGAAATTGAAATTCCCAACTACACCTTTTACCGGACTCGGCCTCTGTTGTGGATTTTTCGGGTCGTAAACTTCACAATGGGTTTAAGATGTGTGGCTGATTGTTGATTCTTAAATAATGTGTCACATTAGTAGAAATAGTAGAACAAAACGTTTCCCAATCAGAGCTTGCGAACATCGGTTTTGAGTTAGTAGGAGTTTGTGGGAGAACGTCTAATATAATGCATTGGACCACACCCGGATGCAAGCTCCATTCAGAGTGCAGTCTCCAACGCAGGACTTACCGCTGCCAGCCCCTACACATATTGTGAAGAAATCGCACATTTATTTATTTGAGATTTTTGTATGTTACAATTCATTCCGCATTATTCTGAGAAACTGTCCGTATTCATTTGAAAATTATCTAGATCAAGCCCGAATTAATTGTAACTGACACAACACTTCAATAAAAAATGTTAGATTTAATTAAGAAAATACACATGCCGGCAGCGGTCAGACATGGCGTAGCGATGGGACTGGACTCTGTTTTTTGCAGCTTGTCCCGAATGTACTTAGCTGTTTACGAAGGTTCCCGTTTCATATCTCTCGAAACATGACACATTTAGAAAATAGAACAGTACTGTTTTCTTAACAGAATCAGCCACCCCCCCCCCCATACCACCAGCATCACATAAATTTAGCAAGACCACCATGTTCCACCAACATCGTATTAGCAGGACCACTTAACCGGTGGTGTGGACATATACTCACGTAATTGTGAAGCCACAAAATCATGTTCTGCTACCGTCTCCAGGAAGAGAACATGAGTACCGGCTGATTCGCAGATTTGTTTTGCTATAGGATAGGTATACCAACTATCCAGCTGATAATAGCATGTGTTGTGTACTGTATCCTCCCAGGAGGCATCGGTAGTCACCGTAAACGTATGGCTGCACACTCCATCTGAAGCGGTATTTTCTGAGTTAATGTCAAGGAAACACAATATACCAAAACCAAGCCCCATAAATACTAACCCAAATATAAACCTAACAACAACCGTAACCCTAACACTAACCATAACCCGAACCATTAACCCCAACCATACCTATAGCATTAACCATATAACCTTAACCTTAGCCATAACGCTAACCCTAATCCTAAACCTAGCCATAACCCTATAAGTTGCACAAATCCTAGCTGGCACCTTCATCATAAACATAACAAACCTAATAAAAAACTAACAGCAATCTAACCATAATCTTAGCCCAATGTAGAAACTAAAAATCTAAAAGTCATAGCCCTAACCGCGTTACTCTAACTTCATAACACCAATAATCCCAAACATAACCCCAATCCACTACCCCATAAGAGCACTGATCGCACTATGGAGGAATTTGCAACTGTAATATCAGAAAATTCTACAGCATATCTCTTGTGTGGGTTTTGTTCCAATGGGATTAAAGAATTGAATTGAATTAAAAGAGCACTTGTTTACAAAAGAAACTAATTTACATAAAGTCCCACCTTGGCTAGTTGTCGCTGTTACTGTTGTTGTTGTTGATACTGTTGTCGCTTCTGCTGCTGGTGTTGCTACTGTTGTCGATGATAATGTTGTCGCTGTTGCCGTTGGTGTTGCTACTGTTGTTGTTATCGTTGCTACAGTTGCTGCTCTTATTGTTGTGGATGTTGACGTCCGGTAACCACTTTTAATAGTTGATTTTATAGCGCTTGTGGATTCACCCTGATGCATGTTTAATCCTTCTGTGAATGTAATTAGTTCGGTATAAATAAAATATGCAAGTTATTATTCCTAGATTTCTATCAAATTATGAAAAAGGTTGGACTCAAAATGAAAGAAAAGGTTGAAATAACACTCAGACAGACGTACATCTCTAATTGCCAATGTTCCAGTATCTCTTTGATTTTCTTGACTCGGGTGTGTGTATGCCCCAGCAAAACTCAGTGACGTCAAGTTGTAGATCCTCTATGTCTATGGCTCATATTTGGCCCATAAAATAGGTCTATTGCCCCTTTTGTAGAAAAAAATGGACTGGACTAATGAATTCCTCACAAAAAAAAGTACTTCCGAGCACCATCCAATTCCTTAAGAGCGCAATAACGAGACGACTAATAGTAACCCAAAAGCAATATTCCGAATTTTTTGGGGCGGGTTATTTTTGTGGACTATGCATACCATCATGTTCTATGTTATATTGATGTGAGCTGACAAGGTCAGACAAACATTTAAGACTACCATGGGCTGAAATATATTTACTGAGTGTAATGCGAGTCTTTAATGACAGGTTTGATTGAAAATACGATGTGAAATATTTTGTTCATTTGATACTACTGTTGTGAAATATTTTTTACATCCGATACTACTGGGACTCTATTCTGTTTGCAGATTCAAGTTTTTATAACCACATATAATTTATTAACACCATGAACTGCTAGATGTGTGAACTATTCATCAATGAAGTTTATATTCCAGAAGTCTTCGATAATTTGTGGCTCATTTTTGTGTGGCATCGAGTGAATACCAAAATGTCACATAACTCAAAACTCATCTTTGTTGTTCCGGACGTTTTAGTATAGTATCTGTGGTGTTATTTCGCATCAGCAGATTCGGTGGTATTTATTTACTTACTTTTCCTCTGTTTGACCTAACACTGTTCATTACACCCTCGGATGTATACTAATGTACAAATTCTAGATACCTATGGTTCGCTGGGCGTTTTATTTATAGATTATGGGGGGTTGGGACGCATTAAAAGTTGTAGTGCGACCCCGAGTCCGGTTATTTTGGGACACATTAAAAGTTATAGTGCGACCCCGAATCGGTAAAAGTTGGAATTTCAATTTCGTTTATTGTCGGTGATTTTGGTTTGTGATAAGCTATGCCAATTATAAATAGAAGAAATGAAAAAGATAATTTGTAAAATGCGCATATGTCAATTGATACGTATTTTAAATAGTGTATAGTCGGATACAGCCGAGTTAGCCACCGGTTCGTTAATTAGGTGCTGATCGGTGTGGCAATTTGCTGTGGGTCCCCTATTTGCGGAGATTACATTTGCGGATGTCACGAATTCGCGGAAGTCCCCTAAATTCGTCGAAATGTGTTGATTTTAATGAGGGAACGGGTTCGTATATCTCAATTGATACGTATTTTAAATAGTTTAGTCGGATACAGCCGAGTTAGCCACCAGTTCGTTAATTAGGTGCTGATCGGTGTGACAATTTGCAGTAGGTCCCTAATTGCGGAAGTCCCCGAATTCGCGGAGTTCCCCTAAAATGGTCGAAATAGATTGATTTAAATAATTGAACGGGTGCGTATATGTCAATTGATACGTATTTAAAACAAATAACGAATAATGGTTTGTTGTATCAATTTTATTTCATATCTATCAACGTAATTCGCACGATCGCACGAGTTTCCAGGCGTGTGATAATTCTCAGAATTGCACTAGTGCAATCTGTCGACGGAACTTTTTCATTCAATGTTAAAACTCAATTAAATTCACATTTTCTGTACCGGAGATGTACGATTGTAAGTCAACTTACTATGATACGGAGATATGTAATAAAAATAGAACCCCATGCGTCCCGACTCGAGGTATCGCTATATACGCCAACAAATCTCGTGCGATAATTTCGTCAAAATCCAGAACTCATACGGTTCTATCTATATGTCGTCACCATCATCATCATCATAATACGGAACAAGTCTTGCGACTTTTCGTCCCAATAACATTATTTGCAATGTTTGTATACAAATAAATGTATCGTCATTCAAAAGTTTCTTGTGAGTCACTTGAACATATTACTTGTCGTCGAACCTGGTCGAACTCGTATTTTATATAATAGAAGAATGAGTCTATGTATTTTTGAATTTGAGTTGGAGCCTCAACGGTGAAGTCTGGCAGAGAGTTCCAGCTATTTACCACCCTCTGCATGAAGAAATATTTTCATTTGTCCTTGTTAACAGTGTGCATCTGTAGCTTTTTATTATGTCATATTGTTCTTCCTGATGAATTTCTTTCTAATTGGTCACATGCGTTGATATTCAACAGTTTATATACATCGATTAGATCTCCTCTAAATATTCGATATTTTAAAGACATCAGATTGAGTCTTATCATTCGGTCTCGGTAGCATAGAGTTTTGATTTGACGAACTAGTTTCGTTGCTTTTCTTTGTATTTTTTCCAACACAATGCTTTGATATGTGTGATGTGGGCTCGATGCAGAGTTACATTATTCGATAGGTCCCCGATTTTTGATCCTCATTTAGAGGCTTTCTGGTGTTGTGAATGAGAAACCTGCAGTAATAAGCCATAATTTTTGTTTGTAATAATTTGAAGGATTAGTTGTTTTAACGGAATTCTGAGGCGGTGCATTCATATAAACAATATAATTTATATTTATGCCTAATAATATGATCTTGATGGCGTTACCATTTCTGATTATGGTTTTGTTGTGGTCTTATGCATGCCATGTTCTATGCCAGTCACCTATGTGTGTGTGTAGGTGATGGTGTGTGAGGGTGTGTGTGTGTGTGTGTGTGTAGGTGATGGTGTGTGTGAGGGTGTGTGTGTGTGTATCTACATGTACCTATTTTATTGTTCACTGCCAGAGGAGCAAATCGTTGCATTCATTCTAGGGAACAATGATGTATATATGTGACCCGCCATATCAAATCCAGTCGTAAGTCGGGATTTGTTTACCCTGTGCCAATGCATTCTCTTATATATGCGAGTCGACCATAGGTCGCCTCGCATATATAAGAGAATGCATTGGCCTAACAATTTTTTATAATTTTTTTTAAATAAATGTTTCTGACAATTTTTAGGACATAAAATAAAAAAAAACATCCATTACCCTGCAGGGAGCCCCACACATATATAGAAGCATATAGAAGAGTGTCGTCTGCTCATGTTTGTCTGGGGCTCTGTATGGGTGAAATTATAAAATTGTTAAAGAATACAAGAAAAAATTATTAAAATTGTAAAAAATTGTTAGGCCAATGCATTCTCTTATATATGCGAGGCGACCTATGGTCGACTCGCATATATAAGAGAATGCATTGGCACAGGGTAAAAAAAATCCCGACTTACAACTGGATTTGATATGGCGGGTCACAAATAGAGTTAGACGTTCTCCAGTTCATGAAGGAATTGTTCTCTCGACACGGTTATGTTCTTGTTCGCTATATGTAAACTTATTAGAGGGGTGAACTGAGTGAGTGAAGAAATTTATAATGAGATGGTGTTATTTTGGAATCATTAAAGCATCAATATTGCGTTATTTCCTACGGTAAATCTGAATTATATATCAACTTTCGCTTTAGTTCGATGAATACCGTAGGTATCGGTATATAGCTACAATCTCTTCCAGATCGGACCACTTTCTCCCCACCTGTCACGCTTCGTTTGTCGAGCCTCTGGGCCGAGGCGAGTGAACACCGTGCATGGAGATTGCGATAGGTCTGGTTCATGTTAGTGGGCAACGTTTAACACTATTCTGAGTTACATTCAACTCTCTAACTGGGTGACATTTCAAACTATTCAGTGTTAAAATTAACTATATAAGGGGGGAACATTCAGCACTATTCAGTGTTAACATTAACTATATAAGGGGGGGGGGGACATTCAGCACTATTCAGTGCTAACATTAACTATATAAGGGGGGGGGACATTCAGCACTATTCGGTGTTAACATTAACTATATAAGGGGGGAAATTCAGCACTATTCGGTGTTAACATTAACTATATAAGGGGGGACATTCAGCACTATTCGGTGTTAACATTAACTATATAAGGGGGAACATTCAGCACTATTCAGTGTTAACATTAACTATATAAGGGGGGGCATTCAGCACTATTCAGTGTTAACATTAACTATATAAGGGGGGACATTCAGCACTATTCAGTGTTAACATTAACTATATAAGGGGGGACATTCAGCACTATTCAGTGTTAACATTAACTATATAAGGGGGGACATTCAGCACTATTCGGTGTTAACATTAACTATATAAGGGGGGACATTCAGCACTATTCGGTGATAACATTAACTATATAAGGGGGGAACATTCAGCACTATTCAGTGTTAACATTAACTATATAAGGGGGGGACATTCAGCACTATTCGGTGTTAACATTAACTATATAAGGGGGAACATTCAGCACTATTCAGTGTTAACATTAAATATATAAGGGGGGGACATTCAGCACTATTCAGTGTTAACATTAGCTATATAAGGGGGGAACATTCAGCAATATTCAGAGTTAACATTAACTATATAAGGGGGGGGTAGACATTCAGCACTATTCAGTGTTAACATTAACTATATGACGGGGGTACATTCAGCACTATTCAGTGTTAACATTAACTATATAAGGGGGGACATTCAGCACTATTCAGTGTTAACATTAACTATATAAGGGGGGCACATTCAGCACTATTCGGTGTTAACATTAACTATATAAGGGGGGACATTCAGCACTATTCAGTGTTAACATTAACTATATAAGGGGGGAACATTCAGCACTATTCAGTGTTAACATTAACTATATAAGGGGGGACATTCAGCACTATTCGGTGTTAACATTAACTATATAAGGGGGAACATTCAGCACTATTCAGTGTTAACATTAACTATATAAGGGGGGACATTCAGCACTATTCAGTGTTAACATTAACTATATAAGGGGGACATTCAGCACTATTCGGTGTTAACATTAACTATATAAGGGGGGAACATTCAGCACTATTCAGTGTTAAAATTAACTATATAAGGGGGACATTCAGCACTATTCAGTGTTAAAATTAACTATATAAGGGGGGGACATTCAGCACTATTCAGTGTTAACATTAACTATATAAGGGGGGAACATTCAGCTCTATTCAGTGTTAAAATTAACTATATAAGGGGGGACATTCAGCACTATTCAGTGTTAACATTAACTATATAAGGGGGGAACATTCAGCACTATTCAGTGTTAAAATTAACTATATAAGGGGGGGGACATTCAGCACTATTCATAGTTAAAATTATCTATATAAGGGGGGAACATTCAGCACTATTCAGTGTTAAAATTAACTATATAAGGGGGGGGACATTCAGCACTATTCAGTGTTAAAATTAACTATATAAGGGGGGACATTCAGCACTATTCAGTGTTAACATTAACTATATAAGGGGGGGACATTCAGCACTATTCAGTGTTAACATTAACTATATAAGGGGGGAACATTCAGCACTATTCAGTGTTAAAATTAACTATATAAGGGGGACATTCAGCACTATTCAGTGTTAAAATTAACTATATAAGGGGGGACATTCAGCACTATTCAGTGTTAACATTAACTATATAAGGGGGGAACATTCAGCACTATTCAGTGTTAAAATTAACTATATAAGGGGGGGGGGACATTCAGCACTATTCAGTGTTAACATTAACTATATAAGGGGGGAACAGTCAGCACTATTCAGTGTTAAAATTAACTATACATAGGGGGACATTCAGCACTATTCAGTGTTAACATTAACTATATAAGGGGGGAACATTCAGCACTATTCAGTGTTAACATTAACTATATAAGGGGGGAACATTCAGCACTATTCAGTGTTAAAATTAACTATATAAGGGGGAACATTCAGCACTATTCAGTGTTAAAATTAACTATATAAGGGGGGGGACATTCAGCACTATTCAGTGTTAACATTAACTATATAAGGGGGGAACATTCAGAACTATTCAGTGCTAAAATTAACTATATAAGGGGGGACATTCAGCACTATTCAGTGTTAACATTAACTATATAAGGGGGGAACATTCAGCACTATTCAGCGTTAAACTTAACTTTCTAAGGGGGGGGGACATTCAGCACTATTCAGTGTTAACATTAACTATATAAGCGGGGAACATTCAGCACTATTCACTGTTAAAATTAACTATATAATGGGGGGGACATTCAGCACTATTCAGTGTTAACATTAACTATATAAGGGGGGGGGACATTCAGCACTATTCAGTGTTAAAATTAACTATATAAGGGGGGGGACATTCAGCACTATTCAGTGTTAACATTAACTATATAAGGGGGGAACATTCAGCACTATTCAGTGTTAAAATTAACTATATAAGGGGGGACATTCAGCACTATTCAGTGTTAACATTAACTATATAAGGGGGGAACATTCAGCACTATTCAGTGTTAAAATTAACTAAATAAGGGGGGGGACATTCAGCTCTATTCAGTGTTAACATTAACTATATAAGGGGGAACATTCAGCACTATTCAGTGTTAAAATTAACTATATAAGGGGGGACATTCAGCACTATTCAGTGTTAACATTAACTATATAAGGGGGGAACATTCAGCACTATTCAGTGTTAACATTAACTATATAAGGGGGAACATTCAGCACTATTCAGTGTTAAAATTAACTATATAAGGGGGGACATTCAGCACTATTCGGTGTTAACATTAACTATATAAGGGGGGGGGGCATTCAGCACTTTTCAGTGTTAACATTAACTATATAAGGGGGGACATTCAGCACTATTCGGTGTTAACATTAACTATATAAGGGGGGACATTCAGCACTATTCAGTGTTAAAATTAACTATATAAGGGGGGAACATTCAGCACTATTCGGTGTTAACATTAACTATATAAGGGGGGACATTCAGCACTATTCAGTGTTAAAATTAACTATATAAGGGGGAACATTCAGCACTATTCAGTGTTAACATTAACTATATAAGGGGGGGGGGACATTCAGCACTATTCAGTGTTAAAATTAACTATATAAGGGGGGAACATTCAGCACTATTCAGTGTGAAAATTAACTATATAAGGGGGGTCATTCAGCACTATTCAGTGTTAACATTAACTATATAAGGGGGGGGGGGGACATTCAGCACTATTCAGTGTTAAAATTAACTATATAAGGGGGGAACATTCAGCATAATTCAGCGTTAAAATTAACTATATAATGGGGGGGACATTCAGCACTATTCAGTGTTAACATTAACTATATAAGGGGGGACATTCAGCACTATTCGTTGTTAACATTAACTATATAAGGGGGGGACATTCAGCACTATTCGGTGTTAAAATTAACTATATAAGGGGGGACATTCAGCACTATTCGGTGTTAACATTAACTATATAAGGGGGGGACATTCAGCACTATTCAGTGTTAACATTAACTATATAAGGGGAAACATTCAGCACTATTCAGTGTTAACATTAACTATATAAGGGGGGGACATTCAGCACTATTCAGTGTTAAAATTAACTATATAAGGGGGGACATTCAGCACTATTCGGTGTTAACATTAACTATATAAGGGGGGAACATTCAGCACTGTTCGGTGTTAACATTAACTATATAAGGGGGGGACATTCAGCACTATTCAGTGTTAAAATTAACTATATAAGGGGGGAACATTCAGCACTATTCGGTGTTAACATTAACTATATAAGGGGGGGCATTCAGCACTATTCAGTGTTAACATTAACTATATAAGGGGGGGACATTCAGCACTATTCGGTGTTAACATTAACTATATAAGGGGGGAACATTCAGCACTATTCGGTGTTAACATTAACTATATAAGGGGGGACATTCAGCACTATTCAGTGTTAATATTAACTATATAAGGGGGGAACATTCAGCACTATTCAGTGTTAACATTAACTATATAAGGGGGGACATTCAGCACTATTCAGTGTTAACATTAACTATATAAGGGGGGGGGACATTCAGCACTATTCAGTGTTAACATTAACTATATAAGGGGGGTGACATTCAGCACTATTCAGTGTTAACATTAACTATATAAGGGGGGAACATTCAGCACTATTCAGTGTTAACATTAACTATATAAGGGGGGAACATTCAGCAATATTCAGTGTTAACATTAACTATATAAGGGGGGAACGTTCAGCACTATTCAGTGTTAACATTAACTATATAAGGGGGGACCTTCAGCACTATTCAGTGTTAACATTAACTATATAAGGGGGGGGACATTCAGCACAATTCAGTGTTAAAATTAACTATATAAGGGGGGACATTCAGCACTATTCAGTGTTAAAATTAACTATATAAGGGGGGGGCATTCAGCACTATTCAGTGTTAAAATTAACTATATAAGGGGGGGGGACATTCAGCACTATTCGGTGTTAAAATTAACTACATACGGGGGGAACATTCAGCACTATTCAGTGTTAACATTGAACTCTGTATATTGGGTAACATTTCATATTATTCAGTGTTATATTCATCTTTTCAAGTCGAGTACCCAGTTGAATTTAACCCGATTTCGGGAGAATTTTAACCCGATTTGACCGTGTTAAATTAATCCAACACGAAATTCGGTAGAACATAACACCATATTGGTTTAGATTTATCCCGAAATCGTGTTGAATTTATCTAACATTATATCTGTCGGGTTAATTTAACGCTTATCGTGCAAGTGGGATTTCATCCCGCCAGTGGGGTTTAATTTACACATTTCAAGTTAAAACACTATCGTTTTTAGAGTGTAAAGCCAACCATTTATAAGACGCATTCTATATATTCAACGGTAAAAATGGCAACGAAAATAATTTGATTCGAGGATGTATGCTAAATGCATATGCGTGTACAAAGAACTGCAGATAATAATGTGATAGTTATACCTAAAATAGTATTTGATTGCCAGACATTTAGTAGGTTACGTTCTACAAGAAGTTTCCATATACATGTACTAGAGCTTCACGGTATCCACCTTCACAATACCGACTACGGTATTAATTTCCATACCGCGGTATGACTAAATACCGTCAAGAATAATGTCAAAACATTTCGCTAGTTAAGATCCTTTGGGACATGCAGTACGAAATGCAATATTCACGTGTGAATGCAGTGTCACGCGGACACGCGAAAAGAGGACAACGCAATGCATGTCGATTGTGATCTTAACAATTTGTGGGGTACTACTGACGTCGCTTATGCAAAACAAAAACAAACAAACAAGTATATACATGTACATATACGCGACGTAACCACAATTAATTGTGTTGATTGGGTAATATTTAGCACATATCGTATATAAATATGTCGAGACGGAGCGTCAACTCAAATTTTGTTCCGTTAACGTGTTTTATTCCAGAGCGATGTCCATTTACATTGGTGCTAACACTTGGGATATTGGTAAACTTCAGGCTAATCAGATATTGGAAAATTGAGACCAGTCCCCATCTGAACACAATTTTGCAAATGTTCCACTGCGCTTACCGTCGACTCTTCTCATTCTGCCACACTATAACAGCAATGCTGATGGACGCGCGAGTTCCAAGACTGACCAAAATATTTTCGTAAAAGTATTGTATCTGATGACATTTTTAGTTTTCAAATCGTTCCTGGGTATACCTTTTTCATTGATGTTGATGAAACATGTTCACTTAGAACAATTTAACCGTCACTCAGAAAAATATAGATTTATAAAATAATCTGCAAATTTCGCCATTTACATACGTCATAACAAGAGCTTAGTATAAAATGCTGTGGAATCAGCGACATTATTAGTGAAAGTGTCAATGACACTGTAGCTCAACTTGGGAAGGAGTAAACTATTTGCTGAGCAATTGAATTATACAGAAGAAGGAAAGTTACAAAAACGTTACATTAAAGGTCTTGTATTTTGTAGATGAAATAATTTTCATTTCAAACATTTCACCAATAAATGTGGGCTGCCGGGTGTGTGTGCCGATGAAATCAAATTTGAAATTCAAGATGGCTGCTGGCAGCCATGTATTATAATACGCTTCGGAAATAATCGTTGGTTCCATTCTAGAGGTCACACCGAAGACCATATGAAGATTGGTGACGATTTGATGAGTGATGTGGCCTGTATGGAGTGCCGAAGGATTTAGTCATGAAAAGAGTAAAATCCAAGATGACCGCTGGCAGCTATGTTCTTCAACAAATTTGGGAACTAATCGATGGCTGCCGGCGGCCATGTTTTTCATCGAATTTTTTTCAAATTCGATGGCTCGCATCTAGAGGTGATTCTAAACATGTCTGCAAATTTTCAAAACAATTTTCCAAATATGCGGATAGCAGGGTGTGCCGATGGATTCAAATTTGAAATCCAAGATGGTTGCTGGCGGCCATGTCTTTAAATGAATTTCGGAACAAAAATCGATGGCTTCCATCTAGTGGTCACCCCGAAGATCCAAATGAAGTTTTGTGACGATCGGATCAGAGATGTGACCTGTGGGGTGTGCCACATGATTTAGTCATACAAAGAGTAAAATTCAAGTTGGCTGCTGGCGGCCATGTTTTTCAACGAAATTCGGAAAAAAAATGATGGTTCCCATCTAGCCACCCAACAGATCCATATGAAGTTTGATGACGATTGTCGGATGAGGGTTGTATTCCGTATGGTGTGAGAAGGATTTGGTCATGCAAATAGTAAAATCCAAGACGGCCGCTGGCAGCCATATTTTTCAACGGATTTGGGAACTAATCGATGGTTCCCATCATCCATATAAACTATGGTGACGATCGAATGAGGGCTGTGGCATGCAATGTGTGCCAAAGGATTTAGTAATGCAAAGAGTAAAATCCAAGATGGCTGCCGGTGGCCATGTTTTCATCGAAAATAGTTCAAATTCGTTGGCTCCCATCTAGAGGTGCGAAAATTAACTATATAAGGGGGGGGGGTCATTCAGCACTATTCAGTGTTAACATTAACTATATAAGGGGGGGACATTCAGCACTATTCAGTGTTAAAATTAACTATATAAGGGGGGAACATTCAGCATAATTCAGCGTTAAAATTAACTATATAAGGGGGGGGACATTCAGCACTATTCAGTGTTAACATTAACTATATAAGGGGGGACATTCAGCACTATTCGTTGTTAACATTAACTATATAAAGGGGGGACATTCAGCACTATTCGGTGTTAAAATTAACTATATAAGGGGGGACATTCGGCACTATTCGGTGTTAACATTAAATATATAAGGGGGGGGGGACATTCAGCACTATTCAGTGTTAACATTAACTATATAAGGGGGAACATTCAGCACTATTCAGTGTTAACATTAACTATATAAGGGGGGGGGACATTCAGCACTATTCAGTGTTAAAATTAACTATATAAGGGGGGACATTCAGCACTATTCGGTGTTAACATTAACTATATAAGGGGGGAACATTCAGCACTGTTCGGTGTTAACATTAACTATATAAGGGGGGGGACATTCAGCACTATTCAGTGTTAAAATTAACTATATAAGGGGGGAACATTCAGCACTATTCGGTGTTAACATTAACTATATAAGGGGGGCATTCAGCACTATTCAGTGTTAACATTAACTATATAAGGAGGGGCACATTCAGCACTATTCGGTGTTAACATTAACTATATAAGGGGGGAACATTCAGCACTATTCGGTGTTAACATTAACTATATAAGGGGGGACATTCAGCACTATTCAGTGTTAATATTAACTATATAAGGGGGGGAACATTCAGCACTATTCAGTGTTAACATTAACTATATAAGGGGGGACATTCAGCACTATTCAGTGTTAAAATTAACTATATAAGGGGGGGGGACATTCAGCACTATTCAGTGTTAACATTAACTATATAAGGGGGGACATTCAGCACTATTCAGTGTTAACATTAACTATATAAGGGGGGAACATTCAGCACTATTCAGTGTTAACATTAACTATATAAGGGGGGAACATTCAGCAATATTCAGTGTTAACATTAACTATATAAGGGGGGAACATTCAGCACTATTCAGTGTTAACATTAACTATATAAGGGGGGGACCTTCAGCACTATTCAGTGTTAACATTAACTATATAGGGGGGGGGACATTAAGCACTATTCAGTGTTAAAATTAACTATATAAGGGGGGACATTCAGCACTATTCAGTGTTAAAATTAATTATATAAGGGGGGGGGCATTCAGCACTATTCAGTGTTAAAATTAACTATATAAGGGGGGGGGGGACATCCGCACTATTCGGTGTTAAAATTAACTACATACGGGGGGAACATTCAGCACTATTCAGTGTTAACATTGAACTCTGTATATTGGGTAACATTTCATATTATTCAGTGTTATATTCATCTTTTCAAGTCGAGTACCCAGTTGAATTTAACCCGATTTCGGGATAATTTTAACCCGATTTGACCGTGTTAAATTAATCCAACACGAAATTCGGTAGAACATAACACCATATTGGTTTAGATTTATCCCGAAATCGTGTTGAATTTATCTAACATTATATCTGTCGGGTTAATTTAACGCTTATCGTGCAAGTGGGATTTCATCCCGCCAGTGGGGTTTAATTTACACATTTCAAGTTAAAACACTATCGGTTTTAGAGTGTAAAGCCAACCATTTATAAGACGCATTCTATATATTCAACGGTAAAAATGGCAACGAAAATAATTTGATTCGAGGATGTATGCTAAATGCATATGCGTGTACAAAGAACTGCAGATAATAATGTGATAGTTATACCTAAAATAGTATTTGATTGCCAGACATTTAGTAGGTTACGTTCTACAAGAAGTTTCCATATACATGTACTAGAGCTTCACGGTATCCACCTTCACAATACCGACTACGGTATTAATTTCCATACCGCGGTATGACTAAATACCGTCAAGAATAATGTCAAAACATTTCGCTAGTTAAGATCCTTTGGGACATGCAGTACGAAATGCAATATTCACGTGTGAATGCAGTGTCACGCGGACACGCGAAAAGAGGACAACGCAATGCATGTCGATTGTGATCTTAACAATTTGTGGGGTACTACTGACGTCGCTTATGCAAAACAAAAACAAACAAACAAGTATATACATGTACATATACGCGACGTAACCACAATTAATTGTGTTGATTGGGTAATATTTAGCACATATCGTATATAAATATGTCGAGACGGAGCGTCAACTCAAATTTTGTTCCGTTAACGTGTTTTATTCCAGAGCGATGTCCATTTAAATTGGTGCTAACACTTGGGATATTGGTAAACTTCAGGCTAAACAGATATTGGAAAATTGAGACCAGTCCCCATCTGAACACAATTTTGCAAATGTTCCACTGCGCGTACCGTCGACTCTTCTCATTCTGCCACACTATAACAGCAATGCTGATGGACGCGCGAGTTCCAAGACTGACCAAAATATTTTCGTAAAAGTATTGTATCTGATGACATTTTTAGTTTTCAAATCGTTCCTGGGTATACCTTTTTCATTGATGTTGATGAAACATGTTCACTTAGAACAATTTAACCGTCACTCAGAAAAATATAGATTTATAAAATAATCTGCAAATTTCGCCATTTACATACGTCATAACAAGAGCTTAGTATAAAATGCTGTGGAATCAGCGACATTATTAGTGAAAGTGTCAATGACACTGTAGCTCAACTTGGGAAGGAGTAAACTTTTTGCTGAGCAATTGAATTATACAGAAGAAGGAAAGTTACAAAAACGTTACATTAAAGGTCTTGTATTTTGTAGATGAAATAATTTTCATTTCAAACATTTCACCAATAAATGTGGGCTGCCGGGTGTGTGTGCCGATGAAATCAAATTTGAAATTCAAGATGGCTGCTGGCAGCCATGTATTATAATACGCTTCGGAAATAATCGATGGTTCCATTCTAGAGGTCACACCGAAGACCATATGAAGATTGGTGACGATTTGATGAGTGATGTGGCCTGTATGGAGTGCCGAAGGATTTAGTCATGAAAAGAGTAAAATCCAAGATGACCGCTGGCAGCTATGTTCTTCAACAAATTTGGGAACTAATCGATGGCTGCCGGCGGCCATGTTTTTCATCGAAATTTTTCAAATTCGATGGCTCGCATCTAGAGGTGATTCTAAACATGTCTGCAAATTTTCAAAACAATTTTCCAAATATGCGGATAGCAGGGTGTGCCGATGGATTCAAATTTGAAATCCAAGATGGTTGCTGGCGGCCATGTCTTTAAATGAATTTCGGAACAAAAATCGATGGCTTCCATCTAGTGGTCACCCCGAAGATCCAAATGAAGTTTTGTGACGATCGGATCAGAGATGTGACCTGTGGGGTGTGCCACATGATTTAGTCATACAAAGAGTAAAATTCAAGTTGGCTGCTGGCGGCCATGTTTTTCAACGAAATTCGGAAAAAAAATGATGGTTCCCATCTAGCCACCCAACAGATCCATATGAAGTTTGATGACGATTGTCGGATGAGGGTTGTATTCCGTATGGTGTGAGAAGGATTTGGTCATGCAAATAGTAAAATCCAAGACGGCCGCTGGCAGCCATATTTTTCAACGGATTTGGGAACTAATCGATGGTTCCCATCATCCATATAAACTATGGTGACGATCGAATGAGGGCTGTGGCATGCAATGTGTGCCAAAGGATTTAGTAATGCAAAGAGTAACATCCAAGATGGCTGCCGGTGGCCATGTTTTCATCGAAAATAGTTCAAATTCGTTGGCTCCCATCTAGAGGTGATTCTAAACAAGTCTGTAAATGTTCAAAAACAATTCTCCGATTTATGCGGACTGCAGGCTGTGCCGATGGATTCAAATTTGAATTCCAAGATGGAGGCAACGTTTTTAATAAATTTCGGGGGAAAAAATCGATGGCTCCAATCCACAGGTGACCACGAAAATCCAAATGAAGTTTGGTGACGATCGGACCAGTGATGTGACCTGTAGGGTGCGCCACTAGATTCAGCAAAAGAGTAAACTACAAGATGGCTGCTGGCGGCCATGTCTTTTGACGAAATTCTGAAAATGTTGATGGCTCCCATCTAGTGGTCACCCCGAAGATCCAAATGAAGTTTTGTGACGATCGGATCAGAGATGTGACCTGTGGGGTGTGCCACATGATTTAGTCATACAAAGAGTAAAATTCAAGTTGGCTGCTGGCGGCCATGTTTTTCAACGAAATTCGGAAAAAAAATTATGGTTCCCATCTAGCCACCCAACAGATCCATATGAAGTTTGATGACGATTGTCGGATGAGGGTTGTATTCCGTGTGGTGTGAGAAGGATTTGGTCATGCAAATAGTAAAATCCAAGACGGCCGCTGGCAGCCATATTTTTCAACGGATTTGGGAACTAATCGATGGTTCCCATCATCCATATAAACTATGGTGACGATCGAATGAGGGCTGTGGCATGCAATGTGTGCCAAAGGATTTAGTAATGCAAAGAGTAAAATCCAAGATGGCTGCCGGTGGCCATGTTTTCATCGAAAATAGTTCAAATTCGTTGGCTCCCATCTAGAGGTGTGAAAATTAACTATATAAGGGGGGGGGGGGTCATTCAGCACTATTCAGTGTTAACATTAACTATATAAGGGGGGGGACATTCAGCACTATTCAGTGTTAAAATTAACTATATAAGGGGGGAACATTCAGCATAATTCAGCGTTAAAATTAACTATATAAGGGGGGGACATTCAGCACTATTCAGTGTTAACATTAACTATATAAGGGGGGACATTCAGCACTATTCGTTGTTAACATTAACTATATAAAGTGGGGACATTCAGCACTATTCGGTGTTAAAATTAACTATATAAGGGGGGGACATTCAGCACTATTCGGTGTTAACATTACCTATATAAGGGGGGGGACATTCAGCACTATTCAGTGTTAACATTAACTATATAAGGGGGAACATTCAGCACTATTCAGTGTTAACATTAACTATATAAGGGGGGGACATTCAGCACTATTCAGTGTTAAAATTAACTATATAAGGGGGGACATTCAGCACTATTCGGTGTTAACATTAACTATATAAGGGGGGAACATTCAGCACTGTTCGGTGTTAACATTAACTATATAAGGGGGGGGGACATTCAGCACTATTCAGTGTTAAAATTAACTATATAAGGGGGGAACAATCAGCACTATTCGGTGTTAACATTAACTATATAAGGGGGGCATTCAGCACTATTCAGTGTTAACATTAACTATATAAGGGGGGGACATTCAGCACTATTCGGTGTTAACATTAGCTATATAAGGGGGGAACATTCAGCACTATTCGGTGTTAACATTAACTATATAAGGGGGGACATTCAGCACTATTCAGTGTTAATATTAACTATATAAGGGGGGAACATTCAGCACTATTCAGTGTTAACATTAACTATATAAGGGGGGACATTCAGCACTATTCAGTGTTAAAATTAACTATATAAGGGGGGGGGACATTCAGCACTATTCAGTGTTAACATTAACTATATAAGGGGGGGACATTCAGCACTATTCGGTGTTAACATTAACTATATAAGGGGGGAACATTCAGCACTATTCAGTGTTAACATTAACTATATAAGGGGGGAACATTCAGCAATATTCAGTGTTAACATTAACTATATAAGGGGGGAACATTCAGCACTATTCAGTGTTAACATTAACTATATAAGGGGGGACCTTCAGCACTATTCAGTGTTAACATTAACTATATAAGGGGGGGACATTCAGCACTTTTCAGTGTTAAAATTAACTATATAAGGGGGGACATTCAGCACTATTCAGTGTTAAAATTAACTATATAAGGGGGGGGGGCATTCAGCACTATTCGGTGTTAAAATTAACTATATAAGGGGGGGGACATTCAGCACTATTCGGTGTTAAAATTAACTACATACGGGGGGAACATTCAGCACTATTCAGTGTTAACATTGAACTCTGTATATTGGGTAACATTTCATATTATTCAGTGTTATATTCATCTTTTCAAGTCGAGTACCCAGTTGAATTTAACCCGATTTCGGGAGAATTTTAACCCGATTTGACCGTGTTAAATTAATCCAACACGAAATTCGGTAGAACATAACACCATATTGGTTTAGATTTATCCCGAAATCGTGTTGAATTTATCTAACATTATATCTGTCGGGTTAATTTAACGCTTATCGTGCAAGTGGGATTTCATCCCGCCAGTGGGGTTTAATTTACACATTTCAAGTTAAAACACTATCGGTTTTAGAGTGTAAAGCCAACCATTTATAAGACGCATTCTATATATTCAACGGTAAAAATGGCAACGAAAATAATTTGATTCGAGGATGTATGCTAAATGCATATGCGTGTACAAAGAACTGCAGATAATAATGTGATAGTTATACCTAAAATAGTATTTGATTGCCAGACATTTAGTAGGTTACGTTCTACAAGAAGTTTCCATATACATGTACTAGAGCTTCACGGTATCCACCTTCACAATACCGACTACGGTATTAATTTCCATACCGCGGTATGACTAAATACCGTCAAGAATAATGTCAAAACATTTCGCTAGTTAAGATCCTTTGGGACATGCAGTACGAAATGCAATATTCACGTGTGAATGCAGTGTCACGCGGACACGCGAAAAGAGGACAACGCAATGCATGTCGATTGTGATCTTAACAATTTGTGGGGTACTACTGACGTCGCTTATGCAAAACAAAAACAAACAAACAAGTATATACATGTACATATACGCGACGTAACCACAATTAATTGTGTTGATTGGGTAATATTTAGCACATATCGTATATAAATATGTCGAGACGGAGCGTCAACTCAAATTTTGTTCCGTTAACGTGTTTTATTCCAGAGCGATGTCCATTTACATTGGTGCTAACACTTGGGATATTGGTAAACTTCAGGCTAAACAGATATTGGAAAATTGAGACCAGTCCCCATCTGAACACAATTTTGCAAATGTTCCACTGCGCGTACCGTCGACTCTTCTCATTCTGCCACACTATAACAGCAATGCTGATGGACGCGCGAGTTCCAAGACTGACCAAAATATTTTCGTAAAAGTATTGTATCTGATGACATTTTTAGTTTTCAAATCGTTCCTGGGTATACCTTTTTCATTGATGTTGATGAAACATGTTCACTTAGAACAATTTAACCGTCACTCAGAAAAATATAGATTTATAAAATAATCTGCAAATTTCGCCATTTACATACGTCATAACAAGAGCTTAGTATAAAATGCTGTGGAATCAGCGACATTATTAGTGAAAGTGTCAATGACACTGTAGCTCAACTTGGGAAGGAGTAAACTTTTTGCTGAGCAATTGAATTATACAGAAGAAGGAAAGTTACAAAAACGTTACATTAAAGGTCTTGTATTTTGTAAATGAAATAATTTTCATTTCAAACATTTCACCAATAAATGTGGGCTGCCGGGTGTGTGTGCCGATGAAATCAAATTTGAAATTCAAGATGGCTGCTGGCAGCCATGTATTATAATACGCTTCGGAAATAATCGATGGTTCCATTCTAGAGGTCACACCGAAGACCATATGAAGATTGGTGACGATTTGATGAGTGATGTGGCCTGTATGGAGTGCCGAAGGATTTAGTCATGAAAAGAGTAAAATCCAAGATGACCGCTGGCAGCTATGTTCTTCAACAAATTTGGGAACTAATCGATGGATGCCGGCGGCCATGTTTTTCATCGAATTTTTTTCAAATTCGATGGCTCGCATCTAGAGGTGATTCTAAACATGTCTGCAAATTTTCAAAACAATTTTCCAAATATGCGGATAGCAGGGTGTGCCGATGGATTCAAATTTGAAATCCAAGATGGTTACTGGCGGCCATGTCTTTAAATGAATTTCGGAACAAAAATCGATGGCTTCCATCTAGTGGTCACCCCGAAGATCCAAATGAAGTTTTGTGACGATCGGATCAGAGATGTGACCTGTGGGGTGTGCCACATGATTTAGTCATACAAAGAGAAAATTCAAGTTGGCTGCTGGCGGCCATGTTTTTCAACGAAATTCGGAAAAAAAATGATGGTTCCCATCTAGCCACAGATCCATATGAAGTTTGATGACGATTGTCGGATGAGGGTTGTATTCCGTATGGTGTGAGAAGGATTTGGTCATGCAAATAGTAAAATCCAAGACGGCCGCTGGCAGCCATATTTTTCAACGGATTTGGGAACTAATCGATGGTTCCCATCATCCATATAAACTATGGTGACGATCGAATGAGGGCTGTGGCATGCAATGTGTGCCAAAGGATTTAGTAATGCAAAGAGTAAAATCCAAGATGGCTGCCGGTGGCCATGTTTTCATCGAAAATAGTTCAAATTCGTTGGCTCCCATCTAGAGGTGATTCTAAACAAGTCTGTAAATGTTCAAAAACAATTCTCCGATTTATGCGGACTGCAGGCTGTGCCGATGGATTCAAATTTGAATTCCAAGATGGAGGCAACGTTTTTAATAAATTTCGGGGGAAAAAATCGATGGCTCCAATCCACAGGTGACCACGAAAATCCAAATGAAGTTTGGTGACGATCGGACCAGTGATGTGACCTGTAGGGTGCGCCACTAGATTTAGCAAAAGAGTAAACTACAAGATGGCTGCTGGCGGCCATGTCTTTTGACGAAATTCTGAAAATGTTGATGGCTCCCATCTAGTGGTCACCCAAATTTACATAACATTTCTTCCATAATTATATTCGGGCTGCAGTGTGCGCCGATGGACTAAATTTGAAATCCAAGATGGCTGATGGCGGCCATGTTTTTTTAAACGAATTTCAGAAATAACTGATGGTTCTCATCTAGAGGTCACGCCGAAAATCAGTATGAAGTTTGGTGACGAACGGATGAGGTATGCGACTTGTAGGGTCTGACGAAGGACTTGGTCATGCAAAGACGGCCACTGGCAGCCATGTTTTTCCAGGAATTTTGGAAACATTTATGGCTCCCATCTAGAAGTCACCCCGAAGATCCATATAAAGTTGGGTGTGCCAAACGGATTTAGCATTGCAAAGATCCATATGAAGTTTGATGACGATCGGATGACGCATGTGTTCCGTAGCGATTTATAGTCATGCAAATAGTAAAATCCAAGATGGCCGCTGGCAGCCATGTTTTACGACTTTGTATGGTGACGATCGAACGAGGGATGTGGCCTGTTAGGTGTGCCAAAGGATTTAGTCATACAAAGAGTGAAATCCAAGACGGCTGCCGGTGACCATGTTTTTCAACGAAAAAGCCTTCGGCACAAGTATAATTTGTAATCATGTGCACCTCATAAGTAAACAATTGCACAACTACCCCCTGGTGAGAATAGCCGCACGCACGGACAACGGACGCCGACATATGGCAATAACTCAAGCTTGACTTTGTCAAGTTGAGCTCAAAATGGCAACAAAATGGCAACAAGATCTAAACCAAACAAAAAGGTAAGTTGGAATAGTTTTAGGTTTGGATAGGTTTCATTGTACTGTGATAATGTAAATACGAGTGAGCTTACCGTTACTTCTTCCCATTCTGCTATCCCCTGACACTACAACACTAACGCTGACTAATGCGACGACACTGACAACAAGCAAGCCGAAACAAACCATTATAACTCTGCGCGTTGAAACCAGCCTTCTGCCTGTCGGATCCATAATTATTTCGATTGTATCAGGTTCTCGGCTCAATCGTGCTGACATTTCGTAAACAGTTGCTGACTCTGCTGACTGTTTTGCGGACTGTTGCTCGAGTAGTTATGCAGAAGGCCTAACCCATTAATGTAGACACTCGATCCATATTCAGTTCGAGCTCCTGTAAGATGATTAGTTTATATCGGGAGGTGGATATACATAACAGATTATATGTTAGGAAATTGAATACTATAATACTTTACACACACGCATCGTCAGCGCTCAACGTGGGATTAAGGGCCAGACATGCGTTTGAAGAATGACCCAGACAGCAGGTGCACATAGTTAAAGATACGGGCGGCGTTAGTGGTGTGTATGCTGTTAAAATATTCACCTCCGTCAAAAACCGCTATAAACAGAAAGAGTAGTAAAATATAGACAGACCTTGTTCTTATACCAATCAGAAATATGACATAAACAGTATGTTATTGTCAAATGTTTTTCCTTTGTTTTTGTAAACATAACCTTTGTAAACAAAAGCAAAACACGCTACAGAACCTGGCTAAATATTTTCACTGACAAATTCTTCTGAGATCAATTGCATTATAGCAATCCGCTGTACCTACTTAATGGTTGGTTTCAGCATAACTAATTTTCCAGTAGGTTTTGTGATTGACGAAGGCTTCATTTGACCAACCTACATATTTAGTGTGTTTTACCCCAGTGGACTGATGGTAGGTTCTGTGCAGGCCACCGTCCTGAGTGTGCCCCATTTGGGTTAGGTGCTCAGGCACGTTTTAATTCATGTATATATTGTCGACTTTATTTGGGTGAAACAGACTTGCAGTAGCTAATTTTTGTTTGGTTTGATATGTTCTAATTGGTATCAATATAGCCTAGGTTTTATTGAATAACATATGTTGCTGCTGCTGTTGTTGTAACCATAACCATGAGGTAAAATCGGTTTATTTTGTGAGTACCATTATCATTGGTTTGGTTGTGATATAGGAGTATCCGTTTTTTTTTTCGCAGAACCACTTTTTCAGACGACCATTTATATTCAGCAAGAACCGTTTCTGCATTATTAGGGCATGCCAATCGAAAATGTGGTGCCATTTTCTTTCAATAAACTGTCATTAGTAGATGTTATGGAAAACAAATGGAATTTATTCAAACATTTGTCATTACAGAGCAAGATGTAGTTGCAGATTGCTATTTTTGGGACTTCTCAGTAGCAAATTCATTTTTTAACTTAATTCTATATATTCAATCATTGTTGGAAAGTATAGTCAATTTACTCCACCACAAAACATTTCCATGTTAGATAGTCCATGACAATGATCTGGTATGACCAAATAACTTACCCTCACCCATCAACATTTTTGCCAAAAGACAATTGGCATACAAACATTCTACCCGTGCACCAGATTTGTCTATTTCTGCTCCTTATACTTTATAAAATAAACTGCCTCGGCCATTACTCTTCACAAAAAATAGCAGAATAATTACATACAGCGACATTAAGACCATGTCGACCTTCAGAATACTGCTCCTCGCAAAATAAATTTAAATTAAAATTAAATTGTGAAAAATAAAAAAAATGTATCCATGTATAAGTGTGTTATACCATAACACCCTCCAAGTTTAAACCAAATTCAGCTCGTTATATGCAAAATTGTGCTCATTATTAGTGGAATTACTTACATCTACCCCACCAAAATGCACAATTTAGACAAATACGACAAAAACATAAAAAGTGCTATCAAATTATAATGCGACACTCCTCAGATGGCAAACAAGCTTCAAAAGATGCAGAATGTTTTTCTCTATCTTAAAAATTGGGTCTTCAAAATTTCGCAGAGGGGTGTGGGGTCCATATGTTGGTTCAGGCTCAAAAGTTATATACATATGTAATAGTAATTAGCTTTGCAATGATGAACATTTTATACATGCGAGCATCCGCACATTGTGTACGTTGATGTTATGTAAATGACAATTCACACAAATCAAGGGAATTGTAATGGCATAGATCAGAAAAGAGATTGAATGCATCCATTCCGGAGAATATGTGGCTATACCCCATGGCCCAATACTATGGACCATAATAATTGTAATCACAAGGTTATGGGAGGTACACAGGAGGCGTGAAGTGCAATAGACCACTGTATTGTAATAGTGTAGATTATACCCGTGTGCGTGTGGGCTCATTGCCGATGGGTGCTTGGGTTTTATCAGAATGGCATTCACACTGCGGAAATCAAGCGGTTGTCTCGTGGCAAACAACCTAAAGTCTGTATTGGAGTATTGACCAATTATGACATTCGTGCAGGGACGTTGTTAGAGGGTCTCCTTTGGGGTACACAACTTGGAGTTTAGACCTGCACCTGAGACCCTCTAGCTACGTCTCTTGTACATATTATCAATAGAATACTCCAGCTATTCTGAATGACAACCCAACTAGAAATTGAAATACATCGTACAACTTGAATTGTTGGAACAGACGATAACCATTGATGAAATAAAACACAATGCACTAACGGTTGCGGCGTACTCACTGAGCGATTATTTATAGGATACCGATTACCACTAATCAAATTGAACACGGACCACCCATGCACTAGCGATAACATAGCAATGAGTGTCTCCGACGAATCATTTTTTTTTCATTGGTCAATCAAGTCACATGTGGAAAACCTATTATTTTATTGGTCACCATGCATGTGAACGCGGCATTACAAGAAGTCGCCTATACACTGTTAGAATAAGAGTGGAAGTCTATGGTAATCGACACCTTTTGTGTGCCCCACAGAAGCTTGTGATTACAATAATTGTGTTCTATAGTATAGGGCCCTGGGTAGAGGGTATTCACGGCGGAACAACCGGTGAGTTTGACTCCCTAGCGATCCGACTCGTACACAACAACAATATTTGTAACCAAACGAGCCTTATTTGGCTCTACACTTTTCTCTATATAGCGTAACCTGTGGATTTGGTTCTTGTGGCAAACGGACCATCTGGTTCTTGGTGGTTTGCATGCGTAACCTAAACCAGAATAAAATGGTTCCACACGCAGTCAACACAGGAGCCTAATACTTTAAACCGACACCGAAAAGAAACAAATTTGAAGTTTTGGTTATATAACAATTACCGAACTGAAATTACTTTGCTTCTTCAATTTTTTTCCTATAGCAGAACCATCTAAGCTATTCGGTTTCTGCTAAGAACCACACGGTTCTAGCTTTGGCTATATATATGAACTATATACTGTTGTGCTGATTTTGTGTTCGTAAAGAACCAAGTCAATCTCATCGCTTCCGCTGGTCGCATGGTTCTACGGTGATTATCCAATAATAACTAAAAGTGTTACCCCAGTATGATTTATTATATGATAACGAATAAGCGGAAAAACCAGATGGAACATATCCACACCGGACACAAATTTTGGATATTTAATGTAAGCCACGATGACTAGAGTTATAAAGTTCCCGTAATCCTTTCTATACGAAATACTCATTGACGAGTATCGTTCTCTTTGGAAATGTTCAGATAATAATAGGTCGTTTGTTAAACTTGCCACCAATTAATATATATCCTTCTGAACTTATCATTTGATGTGGCTGTCGTCTGCTTACACTTACCTAAAGGCACGAATGACCTTCGCGTTGGGTATGTTGTTAATATAGTCGCACGGTTAGAACTGCCATAACAGCATGGATATTAAAATATAGACATATTTTGTTCTTATACATATCATAAATATCGCGTAAATATTGTTGTGGAGTTCAGAATGCCAGTTTCTGTAACATTTTTGGCCTTTGTTTACATAAAGCGTATGAATTTGACAATAACAAACTATCTATGTGACATTTATGATTGGTGAATGTATAAGAACAACGTATGTCAATATTTTAATATTCTTTCTGTTTAAGGCGGTTTTAACGGATGTGACTCCCCGTGTGGGCCCGAGTGGAGTAGGCTTATATGTTACACTGGTGTAAATGTTTTCCATAGGCCCCAGTGCTAACGTTTTAGCGTGTACTCTTGGCAATATAAATGTTGGGTCCAAAATTTTCTTTAAATCTGAAAAATTGACATTTGGGGAAACTTTTTACGCAAAAAAATCATGTCTGTCTAGCAGGGAATTCGCCTTTAAATCTTGTGTTTGCGTAGCTAGTGTCAGAACCGCATAAAAAATGCTGTCATATTTTAGATCACACCAAAAAATTCAAACTTCACTACAAAGGGTTAATTCCCGTGCCAATGGCTATTTTACCTATGGGAAATCATAGGGAAGTGGTGTGGTGATTTTTTTTATGCAAAAAGCACACAAGGCTATTGACCAATCAGGGCCCAGTGTCTATTTTATTCTCTCCTATATATTCCTCCCACATCCGCTAGATGTCACTCCGTACCCTATTTACACCAGTGTAACCTATACCGCCCCACTGCGAGCGGCAAGACTCCCCTAATGTTGCACCCTGTTTGCCATGGGGTGCATCCCGCGAGGTGTGGTGTAGGAGTCCTGGTGGTACTAGGGCCGCCACACAACGAGAGGCATCGACCTGTGGGTACGACTAACCTCATGGTCCACTTTGGTCCTACATCTCTTCAAGGCGGGTGGTTGGGTTGACCCGACTCAATCAATCGGCTATATTCGCTTCCCCAAAGTTTTTTCTGATTCAATTTTTTTATCGGTTATATTGGTCGTCTGTTTGAAGTACTGTTTTCTGGGGTTTTTTTTTAAGTATGATGATTCTGTTCTTTACTGTCTCTTTGTTGTCCGTCCTGATAAGTGTTGAATGTTGAATCCTGTAAAGTATCACGCCTGTCTCAATGTGAGGAGGTACCAGGGACTGCTACATGTAGTGGCTAAACGGATCACCGCTTCAGCTATGTACCAGTCTTTTGCCCGACAAGAATTCGAAGGGTAGTCCGCGGCGGCTGCTGGTCTCGATTCTTTGCTTGTTATATGGCAACTCAAAAAAACCACGACCTGGTCGTAAGAATGATGACTCACTTAGTTCCGATGATGCTGGGGTATTCCCTCAGTACTTGGTTCTTAAATTCGACCCGACTAATAAAAGACCTTCTGTATTTGGCATTGTGGGTCACTTGATATTAGCGCTGGACAATTGAAATATGTCAAACCGATCAGGGCGGTGCCGGTGATTGGCTCTCTCTCTCTCTCTTTCTCTCCTGATTGAGTGTCCAATGCAAGTTCAATCTGATGCTTTGTTGCAGTTAACCCTTTACCCAACAAACCGGCCAAAAACGGCCAAATAAAGCTGCAACAGCCTAAATTATCTTGGGTCTGTCTCAATAAAACCATACAAATATGGATATCATTGGAACCGGCTCCTTGACCACATTGTGATGGTCACAGTTATGCCCTGTGCCAATGCATTCTCTTATATATGCGAGTCGACCATAGCTCGCCTCGCATATATAAGAGAATGCATTGGCCTAAAAAAAATCTTTTTTTACCATTTTTTCTTACATTCTTTAACAATTTTATAATTTTTAATGTGTTAAGCCAATGCATTCTCTTATATATGCGAGGCGACCTATGGTCGACTCGCATATATAAGAGAATGCATTGGCACAGGGCCGTTCTGTTGGGTAAAGGGTTAACAACTATTGTACAAACACCAGTCACGGTTGCTCCTCACTAAACATTGCATAGTAGCAGAGCAGTTTTGAGAACCGCGATATATATCTCCAGCTCTTCTGCGTCGGAGATATTGGCCGAGTTGTTACCACAGGGAGTTGCTGTGTTCGCAGATTTTCTGTCGATGGACTAAAAGTTCCTTTGCATAGTTATCTTTTGATTTTCAATCGGTGCGAACATCCGCCGGCATTCAAGGTTGGATATATGAAAATGGATTAGTCTACATATGTTCCAAGTCCCTTACGATGTTTTAAATGTCAGGGGTATGGTCATGGCCACGAACGTTGTATAAAAGTAAACAAACCATATGTGCACGCTGTTCCGTTTCTGGTCATGATCATAAGGATTGTACTAAACCAAAAAGTGTTCAAACACTCAAGGTTCACATGCTGTAGTGGACCATTCGTGTCCCGAATGGGGCTATGAATTCAAAATTGAACGTGTATGACTGAGAAACATCTACTACGCTCACCGAATAAAGCACAATTGAAGAAATGAACACTCACACCGAGTCCGTGCCTTCATAAAAATGATATATTATATTAATAGTAGACAGTATTTTAACTGTGACTGATGTGAATATCCTTAAGAAAGACATAGATGCTAATTTTTTTAAATCCTATCAGATTTAAATCTCTCGATCTGTGACAGCGATTCCTTTTCTGGGACGAACAGGCTTTCCCAAGATGACGATATAAATCGTTTCCAAATATGGAGTGCATGCCTGGCGCAGTAATATGGAGATGCCTGGCGTAGTAATATGGAGATGCCTGGCGCAGTAATATGGAGATGCCTGGCGTAGTAATATGGAGATGCCTGGCGTAGTAATATGGAGATGCCTGGCGTAGTAATCGTTTGTGAGAATCGTAGTATTTAGTAATAGTTATAGAAACAACAAAAATGTTCTGTATGCGTGGGAGAACTGTTAACATATCATTAACCTCCGATCTCCTAATTTAAATATAACAGCACGAAGCGGTGTTTGTAATTGTTATCGTTTTTTTTTAAATAGAGATTGGATTTTGCCTTGAAGTGACCTGCTACTTCACTAACCAATGAAATCGCTCATGGTCTGAAATAGAGGGAGGGAATCCCATCAATACAGAAAAGGAATCTCTTTCACATATCCAGTCTAATAAAATTAGACCGTGTTTCATTTAAATCAACTTACGTAGATGATGTAGATGAAAGTAATGAGACGGAGTCTGGATATTTATCAGACTGTCACATATCTAGAGACGTAAATCAGATAGGATTTTCGTCGGCTTTCCAAAGAGACTGACACATCTGTAGTCCTTCATATATGTGACCCGCCATATCAAATGCAGTCGGATTTTTTTTACCCTGTGCCAATGCATTCTCTTATATATGCGAGTCGACCATAGGTCGCCTCGCATATATAAGAGAATGCATTGGCTTAACAATTTTTATCATGTTTTTTAAATAAATGTTTCTTACAATTTTTAGGACATAAAATAAAAAAAAACATCCATTACACTGCAGGGAGCCCCACACATATATAGAAGCACATAGAAGAGTGTCGTCTGCTCATGTTTGTCTGGGGCTTTGTATATGGGTGAAATTATAAAATTGTTAAAGAATACAAGAACAAATTATTAAAATTTTAAAAAATTGTTAGGCCAATGCATTCTCTTATATATGCGAGGCGGCCTATGGTCGACTCGCATATATAAGAGAATTCATTGGCACAGGGTAAAAAAAATCCCGAATTCCGACTGGATTTGATATGGCGGGTCATATATAACGTCGGATGTTTGTGAAATGAAAGTAGCAAGCCTCTCTGTACACATGTTGTATGGAGTGAATTTGTGGAAATCATATTTGTTTGTTCATACATCAGTTAATCTGTTTTCCCTTTATTTCGTCTGTTATATTAATGTATGCAAGTATGAAGGTACCCTGTTCCACGCAATCATGAATTGCTTCCTTAATGGAGACATCTGCTTTGTGTTGAACTGAGATCACGTAACTCCAAATAAAACGCCAACTTTTTCAGTCGCGATACTCATCAGTGAAACAATGCTTTTACTTGTCTTTGAGTTCACAAAAAGCAAAATGCTATTATTACACATAATAACGATGATCGTTTATACAATAAGCCGTTTATTCGACATTGTGTGCGATTACGTCATAATGTATTAACCGACAGCATATCATTCTTCGACGATTATCATCGCATAAAATATCATACGCAATCAGTCGCCTTTGATTTCTAATCCAAGAATATCTTCGTAACAAACTCTTCTTCAGTATGAAATGTTCCCCGTAGCGTTAATATTCATTTTTAGATGAGAAATTCCCTGGATATATTGCTTAATTAAGACGAATTCGCTTTCTCTCCAATCAACGGGGAAACATCCATTTAAACTGTGCCCTCCTGTTGACTCAACGATGGTGACACCACGCCTTTGTAAATTATGTCAGGAATTGGCAAGTAAGATATATTGTTTATAGAAATTAATATAATAGTTAAAAAGCCATATTGCATTTCATTGGATATCTAAACGAATTTCATAAAATCTGTACTTACACTGGTATTAATGGCCTCCTTCGTCAATCCTCAATTCAGACCAGTTATTGCACGTTATTTTTCTGTGTGGAAAATTGAGATAAGTTAAACGGACATGGCTCCTTCCAGATTTTGTCTGCGTAGTTTGGAAGGAGGTATCAGATAGGTTTAGAAATACACGAAATATTGATATAGCGGCTTCATGTGCTCTGAAAAATACATGTTCACAGCCACTTTCCAGCTGTTTTCATTTATTTGCACAGAAGTGATATAAACGCTCTTTATTTCTACCATAGCAGCAATAGACTAACACGAAACGCTTTTTCAGTTCCATGCCGTGCAAATTGCTGTTTTTGTCTGGGACCCAAACATCGTGTTCAATGACGGTATTTAGTATTATTTCAATGCGTCTGTGACATATACTGCTCGTAGAAAGGTAGTTCAAGTATTTATCGACCTTTTTCGATACCGGGAAAAATTTAAAAGCGAACATTATTAGGTACATTTTGGAGAGCAAACCGCCATGTGGCTTAACAAGTGTCTATCAATATACATGCAGAGATTCACAAGTCGACACCGGTTACCCAGTTACCCAGTCTTATAAAATGCGTTGTGCCAGCCTGTTGCTCTGGGAAATGTGGAATAACTCTATTTACTCATTACTATGAGGCGCCGGTCATTCATATCCTTCATACCACTCATATATTTTTATTCGGTAGCATTCCTTTTCCATCATTGCAATCAGGCCTCATAATATGGTGCTGGAAATAAATTTGCAGAATGAGGTCCTCAGAGGGTGCACGAATATAGTGACGCTACCCCGCACAGCTGGCTAGCGTCACCCAATTCATCCATTGTTGAGCTTATTCTGCATGGCCTCATCTGCTATGGGATACCTAGACACAGGTTTAAGTTCCCAGATTGTGATGTGCATCCATTGTGCAACTTGATTATGCATTGTGTCAATTTGGGGATATAGAGAAACTAAACTAAAAAGAAAAAGTTTCTAAAGAAACTAAAGAAATATTGTTAATTTGATAATAAAGATGCTTTACACAGGTCTAAGCAGAATGAGGTCCACCAGATAGTGAATTTAGTTATGCTAGCCCGCTGTGTGTGGTAACGTCACTAAATTCACCCTCTGAGTGTGGGGACCTCATTCGACGAAATTCACCAGTGGTCATCGCTGGTACCAGCTACGAGTTATCTCGTAGGTAAATACATATGTTTTCGACGTCTTATGCGACGTAGCCTGTAGCAGTCATCATGTATAAATTCATTTACCGTGTCTTATACACGATATGCTTGTACCTGTATAGCACTCTTCGTAATTGTATTTACCTACGAGATAACTCGTAGCTGGCACCAGCGATGAAACACTAATAAATTCCGCCCCATGCAGTTCCCGACTACGAGTTATCTCGTAGTAGTCTTATAACATGTTTCAGCATCATATAACCCGATATTGGTCGAACCATTACTCATACATACGTAAAATATCAACTACTATATCGGTAAAACATCAAATCACCCATTTGGTTTTCGGCAGTGAACGTGTTAAGAAGAAATTACATTAGGTATACACCTTGGTCAATATAGTCAATCCTGACTAAAACGTTTTCTGTCGCGGCTATATAAGATATTCGGAAATTGTGTGTTCACGTTACAGTAAATTACTTGTATCTGTGCTTCATTTATAACGGGCAGTAATCGTGAATGTTATTGTTCTCCGTGGGTTGGCTCAATATCTCGTCAAAAACTTTTATATCCGATTGTCCGAGTATAATTTGTGATGGGTTATTTAGTGTTGACTGTGAGATAAACATGGATGATAAGAGTTGTTGAACAACTTCGTCAACACGAAAAAACTATATTAACTATATTTTTTTTTCTTGAAGGTGTCTTTACTTCCTCTTTACCTCTGCGGATAGAAACCGGTCGTTTCAGAAACGAGAAAATCGAACAAAGAATCTGTATTATGTGCAGCTCTGACAAAGTTGAAGACGAAAAACATTTTCTTTTGTTTTGTCCCTTTTACAATGACATCCGGATGTCTCTTTTAAATTCCGTCCCAAGATATATTAGCGACATGTTTAAAGCAGACCACATCGACGACTCTTTTAGTGAGCTAATGTCATTTCCCCGATAACTATATAGCAAAATTTCTTTTTGATGCTTTTATGCGAAGAAAACGATTCATATACAGGTAAATTACACACCAAATGTATCAACATATAATAATACAAAAATATATAAACCCGAATATCTCCAAATTGTGTAAGATTAAAATGAAATTCTCTACTTGATATTCTCTTAGTATCATCACTGAGGATAGTCCACAAGTGTTGGACCAAACCATGTACATACTCTGACATACTTACTATTAAGCGTGACATATAGGCCCTATGGGCCGGGTGCTAATTGTAACTGAAATTTATAGATATTGATGATTTATGTATTGCACGTCGTGTCACGTTAATAAACTCTCTCTCTCTCTATCTCTCTCTATCTCTCTCTCTCTCTCTCTCTCTCTCTCTCTCTCTCTCTCTCTCTCTCTCTCTCTCTCTCTCTCTCTCTCTCTCTCTCTCTCTCTCTCTCTCTCTCTCTCTCTCTGGTTGTGATAAGGAAATCAATATTAATTTGTGTTAACCCCCAGCCGTTTCGAGCTCGTTTTTCCTTGCTAAAATGTGATTATGTGATAACATGGGATACAATGGATATCATATTCGTCGCATTAGATATTCTCCATATAACACGTTAGGATTTACTGATATTGGGCTAAATGTCTCAATCAAAATACACACATGCATGTAATGTCTGTATGTAAAATACACATGTCACACCAATCATTGATAGCATTAATCGCCTGTCCGCGATCGTTCCATTTCAACAGGCGAGACCAGTGAGTAGTTATAAGCCAAAATAAAACTAACTGTTATCAAGAGATTTCAGGCCAGTCATAAACATGTCTTTTTTCATGGGTGCCGAAATGAATAAATCCTGTCTGATATCTGTTGCTGTTTTTCACGAGTTTTAGTTCATTTCGAAAAGTGGATTTGAGTCTGTCGATTTTATACTTGATTTGTTTCTCGTCATTTCTTGGAAACAGGGTCATCCAAAATAAAAATAAATGTGTAGACTTTTATACTTGATTTGTTTCTCGTCATTTCTTGGAAACAGGGTCATCCAAAATAAAAATAAATGTGTAGACGATTGTGATACATGAGTGTTTAATGCCCCACACACTGACTCCCAATTTAATCTCGTCCAGCAAAACCCGAACGGCTCTCTGGCTCCACATTTTGGAAGTGCTATATTAATACACATGGCAATCAACTAACTCAGACATGGTGAATTCCTTGTTAAGTGATTTAGCCTAATCGGACAACGCCGAATCGAGTCAGGATAAGGATATTTGTTTCTCGACTATGCATGGCCTCAGCTCAAATTTTAACAATCCGATGGTGCTCTCATGCCTTGAACAGTTAAGGCATTGGAAAATTAAGACAGACAATACCAGTTTGTTGAGATTGCTCGGCGAGCTCATGTGATAACTTTCAATTGGGATTTCCTTGCATATATCCATTACAGCGCCAAAAACATTAATGCAGGTACAGCGTTGAAAGAAAAAAGAGTCACCCCCCATTTTAACCCAGAATTTACAGAGCAGTACAATTTGTACAAATGTATATGTTTCTCAGGCCAAAGGATGAACAAGTTCCTAACTGTCACCATTTTAGCCTGTACAGGCTTGAATTATCACATTTTGGACTATAATCCATGATTGGGGGAGGGGGTTGGTTCTCGAAAGTTTCGAATAACTAAGGGATTTAGTTGAATGTATCGGCCGGGATTATCTGGGCAAGAATGTACAACATAATGTTTTACTTAAATATTCCATAGTTGTAAATTGTGCGTATATAACACAAGAGATGAAAGGTGACGTATAGCTGTGGACTCGTAGCAAGACAACCCTGTTCCCGAATGAAGACACACATGCAGCAACACCACCTTCGGTATACCTTCAAATTTAAAGCTGTACTAATATGTTCATAATTATATGAATAGCATCAATTGCTGCATATGCGATTAATCACTCGTAGCAAACAGGCACGACAGATATGACTGTCAACTATACAATATTTACAAATCAGGAGTGGCTTCGTGGCTCCAGTGAGGTAGGACTCATGTTGCTGCATGCCCCGCCTCCGGTCGATGAAATATGTAATGGTCAGTCCGGTAGCTTCTGGTATAATATAGCACCCATGTTGGGGATAATAGCTCCTGCATTGTGGAAATCCTGGGACCATCACTGGTATACAATCAAGAGAAGACTGACAATGATTTAAGGGTCAGATGCACGTTTGGCCAAAATTTCCTGGTATTTCAAAATCTATTTTCTCTAAATCTATCAGGAATATCTTTGTGAAATTTTGTACAAGAGATAATTGTGGTACCATATATAAGAACCATTGGACATTTGGTTATTATAATCTTATTTACTTTACTTTTATGGCATGAAAAATCTTTAAAATTTCACTGTGTTCAGGTACCGAGAACTACTGTAAAACAGATTTTTTTCGAAAGTGCATTTCATATATACATGATATCATATCTGAAGATCATGAGAGGAGACTTAATTTTTCTTGATTCATGATATTAAATGATTATTTTCATTCAGAAAGACAACTACCATAAATATTTTTTTATTATTGAGAATTTGCATGCCATGTTTGTTGGTCATTGAAAAATTGGGCTCAGTTGAGTTCTGGGTCATGGGTTCATAACCAAGTTAAATCTGACCACCATATCTCTTAACACTGTGGCCTAATTTCTGTTGATTGCTCCCTGCTTGAGTGGACAGCACCACATTTGAACATTTGTTTTCATTGGGCTGGCATATTTGTGACTGCTTTATTCTTCATTATAATACATGGGGTATGATGCTATAATATGCAATTAAAAAGCTAACTCAACATTATGATACAAATGAAGCCTCCTCTCATGGAGTCAAGACAATAAGCTATTTGATGGTTGACATGTTGTTTGAATTTATAAATTTTTCTGGCAGTTCTCGGTACCTAAAGGGACAGAAACGAAACAAATATTTTCAACCTCTCAAATGTATTAAAATCCATTATTGTTATTGTCTCTTTATAATTGCTCTGATTCTATATATAATGAAAATTATCATATGTAAAATTCAAGATTGTTCACCAGATAGATCCAGAGAAATTCTTTGTTGAAAATCACTTGCCATTTCTGGCTGGATTTACTGTGATTTATGCAAAACATGCGTCTCCCCCTTAAACAGAACGTCCAACATTTGGGTTATCGCGCGAACAATTATTTTAAGCGGCCTGACGACTTCGTCCAGTCAACGACTCTCTACACGTTCAGAGCTTTACTCACTGTGGTCAAACATAGCCGCAATGATTGGGTTGTCAGCAGACACATATTACATGGTCTGTATGATCCATGTAAAACGCCAAATACACGACATTTACAGAGATTACATGCATGTGTGTATCCACCCTAAATCGACGATGAACGATACCCACCGCGGTGACTTTTTCCAGAAATTAACGATTTTGGTAAGGCCAGCCCTGTGACTAAGTCCTAACTTATTTGACAACATTGTTGGTGTTAACATTACTACATCATACCATATCTCTATACTTAATCGGGAAAACGTGTTGGGTGATTTGAATTTTCCTGCCATTGCTGAAAAATCGCTCTTTTTCACAGAAATATATTTTTTCAAACATAACTGAAACGGATCTTACAATAATGACAAAATATTTAATCCATATGGTGTAGTAGTTATCTGACAACCATATGTTGAAAGACGTTAATTGAAATTTTTAATCGAGATACTGGATTTCAGCTATCCTTCCCCCAAACAGGTTTTGGTCGAAAGATTACATATATTTGATAACGGCTTCACATTGTCTTATTAAGAAAGATAGGCCCAGAGATACCGTTTTATTGATTACAGATGTGTTCAGGCTTCCAGACCCCCAACATATTTTTATGATAACAGGTAATTCTGCATGCATTAACATCGATTTTGTAGTACTAAAATATTTGTTATAAAGAACACATTGCAAACTATATAATTCATATGGCTCAGTAGATATCTGGACATAACATGTAGAAAGAGTTTGACAGAAATTTTGAATGGTTAGCGAGATATGTATAGCGCTCCCCCGAACACGCTTTGGTCGATGAAATACATATTTATGAAAACGACAACACGTACTTTTTTTTAGATAATTCTAATGGGACCAGATCATGATTCATGTTATGATAATTCTAATGGGACCAGATCATGATTCATGTGATGATAATTATAATGGGACCAGATCATGATTCATGTGATGATTATTCTAATGGGACCAGATCATGATTCATGTGATGATAATTATAATGGGACCAGATCATGATTCATGTGATGATAATTCTAATGGGACCAGATCATGATTCATGTGATGATAATTCTAATGGGACCAGATCATGATTCATGTGATGATAATTCTAATGGGACCAGATCATGATTCATGTGATGAAAACCGGAAAGATGTCCTCGGGCTTCCAAACCCCCCAGTTACAAAAACAACATATTTTATTTATAACATGTAATTTTATATTTTGTAGAACTAAATTATTTATTATATACGACACATAATACAGAACAAACTCAGTGTTGCTGCCATAGTGAGTGAGTGTCCCATTAAATCGACCAAAATATAGAAAAAATGGATATTGTATAGTATATCTCACTATCAAGGTTACCCGGCGCTGCACATGGTTAAAGTGGTGTGAAACCCTCTGCATGATGTGGATATTTGGTGGGAATAGAGAATGCTCTTGATCAAAGTGTTACACATATTCTCGTAAATTGTATATCCAAATGGCATCACAAAACGTCATTCTTATACATGGATTATATGTAGTGGCTCACCTTGTCGGAGTGATTGTCATTTTTGTTTATCGCGATTAATTCGTCCCACCAATAAAGAAGTATTTATTTATTTACATCTGCGCGTACTTCAGACGTTATCATTGTCAAATCGTATAGTCGACATGGTTGGAAATGACATTTGTTTTTGTTTTTATTCTTATATTTTTTTATTGGGAACAAAACATGAAGATCATAAACACAATAATTCGCAAAAATAAAATACCACATTTGGTTTTACATAGAGCTGTATTTAATCAATCTAGTGGGTTATACTAAGATTTTGAGGACACCTGGTTATCATATCTCCATGAAGATGCAGATGTTTTAAATAAATGGCCAGGTGCTCCTCTGTTCGGGTGCTAAACTGACTAATTATTCTCAGTTTAAAACAAACGTTGCTATATATCAGCTATATGTGCACGATAAAGTGCGAGATTTTGAGTTATTTATTTTAGGCTATGAAACTGTTCTAAAAAATTAAAGAAACCCTCTGTATCGGGCAGATGTACCATTGTCATATACCAGTATTTGATGATCCTGAAAAGTCATGTGCTTATGATTGTGTTTTCATTTTTCTTAGAAGAAACCATATTTGACTGCACGCTTACCACTATGTTTGAACAGTCCATCTATACATTTCCATCTCTCTTGACATATTGTATCTTTTTTGTGGAAAATATCTTGAATGAGCCAGACTCAATTGTTCTATAGTACATGAGCCATTCTGACATACCATTCTCTGGCGGTGCAATGTCCCTCAGTTTGAAAAAAATATATGTATATACCGGTATCTTAAATAGAATGATAAATATACTTTTAATGCTTTCTTCTATGTATCTGTTTTTGCTAGCTCACTATATGAATTCCATGATTCCCGTCCCCATATAAATATGACAGTTGAGAAGATATAATTGTTCAAGTGACTTCATTCAGTCACCATTAAATATTGTCGAGGATGTTAAATTTGAACGCCAGAAACTCCTTAGAACGAATTATGGAGAGGACTCTATATTACGTTGGTGAATATCGGCGACTAAAACATTCTTATCCATGTTAGTGCCCCTACTCTCTCTCTATCTCTGACCCAAATGACACCAAATGTGGCGTTTTTTTTTAACCCACATGATTTGATTTCTCGCATCATCAGAGAAGAGCGTGTTTGAATTTGGTTGAAATTAGTGCTATACATCATTGCACTGGCTTTTTTTGGCCCCGAATGACTCGAACGGCGCTACTTTTTACATATTTAAGCTGCGTCCATTAGATTCCTGATATCATGGAGGTGATTATGTATCAGTTTGGTGGTAACTAAACAAATTCTTATCAAATTTAGTCCCCCCCCCCATCTCTCACCTAAACGGAACTAATTTGGCGTCTTTAAATCAGAGAATTAGATTCCACGCGTATCACAGATAAAAGAATATGTATACATTTGGTGGAAATCGGCGACGAATATATTTCGGCATTTGTCATGCTCCTCCCCATGTTCTGCCCTTGACACCTACAGCGTCACTCTAGAACATATTAGCCCGCACCATTATCTCCCTCGTAAAAAGTACCCACGTTATACCCCGTTGGTGGCATCTAGATGGTCTACCGTCACATGAAGTTACATAGAACACAGACAGACATGCTGACATCTGCAGATATATATAGGCACCAAATGTGGAGACTTTAACCAACACGATTTGATTTCTCGTATCAGTGGAGAAAAACGTGTATTAATTTGGTGGAAATTGGCGCAAAACATATTTGTATCAGTTTTTGGTGACCCTCCCCTCCCTATCCCTGACTCAAGCGGCGCCACTTTTGATATCTTTAAAAAACACAATTAGACTCATTATGAAGATGAATATATATAAAATTTGTGGAAATCGGCGACTAAACAAAAGATTCATTTATCATCGAGAAGAATGTGTATCAATTTGGTTGAGGCATTAAGTGCCCGGGAATACTCTACGATGTATGCATCAACTGGTCCAATACGTAAATGGTGCCCGAATATACATGTACTACGATATATGCATCAACTGGTCCAATACACATGGGATGCCCTGGTATATTACGATATACACATCAACTGTTCCAATACGTATATGGTGCCCGGGGGTACATGTACTACGATATATGCATCAACTGGTCTAATACACATGGGAAGCCCGGGTATATTACGATATATACATCAATTGACCCAACACGCATGGGGAGCCCGGGTATACCACGATGCATGTTGTGGATTCATTTCCCTTGCAATATGTGATACCACCGGATGATCCACATTATAACACAACAAACGGTTTCATGCACACATATGGCTTGTCGTGGAAGCAGGATATGTCGTGCCAGTCAGACAACTTCGAATTTATTGCTCCACAATACTCATAAAGGAGTGCTGGGTTCGCAGGTGCCCAATTGAAATATGTCAGTTCTTCTCCATCGATGAATTTCCACGTGTTGTTTTGCTCTCTGTCTTCAAATCCCAGCCAGTAGTACACTTCAGTATCACTGGAGAAACGAAAATATTTTAAAAGTATCATCGGAGGCGCAATCGTGCCCACAATGTATGTTTATGTATAACGATTAGCGGGTAGGAATAGGAATACAGCTGACTCTATCGCACAATACAAGTCTTGTCAATATAACAAACTATAGCGAGCTCTCTTGATAAATTACCAATTAAACCACACTTTAGCTGGTTTTATCAAGAGAGAACTCCCCATTTTAAATGTAAACATACATAGACCGCATAAATGAATTGATCGTATTTTACTTCATGTTTGGTGGGAATGTTGGACAGTGCTATATTTAGCATCAATAGTAGAATTTTGGCCCTCCTCTTCCCCGTGTCCACCTTTTAATACAGGGATAGAACACCATTTGACCGACGTCCACCCAAGCCAGTATCAACTTCAATATCACTACACGAAGCAATGCAGATGATTGTAAAAACACTTGCTATGTGCATTGCTTGCCATGTTTCCATCTCAATTACATAATGAAGTGTTCACCAACCAAACTTTTGTAATGTAGTGAAACGTTTATCTTCCTGGTTTGATGCCGTTAGATTTATCATCTGCCGGATTACAATATTACGCGAGTTCAAGATGTTTATGTAACAAATAAAAAAAAATCGCAAATAACACTCTTGGTCAATGTTTAATTTGAAAATTAAATTACATAGCCGTGAAGTACGAAGCAGAAAGCATAACTCACGATAAAAGTCTCAATTTGGAAAATGTGCGTCACCGTCGTGAATCTCGCGACTCCTCGTTTTCACGTGAACGTCTCGATACTGACCTTGTGAGGATTGATATGACCTTGTCGTTGTCCTCCAAGCTTCTGATCTCCATAAGACTACCACTATTGGTCACACAGTTCGCTTGGGCGTTGTCAAAATCCATTCGTGTGGTGAACTCTTTCAGACAGAGATTCCTCGGACCATAGGCAGTCCAACCATTAGGACACACCGCTATAGTATGAAATAAGCAAAATTAATCAAAATATTGGTAGAATTACTTCACTGACAATAGAGAGGTATAGATTGTGACTTTTCCCGTCGAACATAACAGACTACAAGTCCCTGTGCCTGGGAAGGTATTATCCAGTAGTCGACCAAGTATGTTCTATTTCCTAACGACATCCGAGCAAGACAACAGGGATTTAGTTAGTTCTCAATGAGACACGAAACGGGCCATACTAAATACAGCATTTAAAAAGCCAGCTACTCGTGTCTAACATTCCCATTCGGGAGTAGTATGGTCTTATATAGTATGGTTTTATATAGTATGGTCTTATATAGTATATTATATAGTATGGTCTTATATAGTATGGTCTTATATAGTATTGGGCCAATACTATTGGTAAAGAAGCCGCTTTGGTCTCAAAACTACTAAAGTCAGCGTTTAGTAATTCTATACTTGTGCTTAACATTCACATTTGGTGTTGTGCAGCTTTTATCAGCAGACTATATATATGTATAGTTGTTCTACGATTGGTTACGACATCTCGTCACACCGTGTGGTATTTGATGGCTAAAATGGGCCATTTTATACCCTTTGAAGCCCTGTTGTGGTCTCGTTCTGTTAACGGGGTGCTAGTTTGCACAAGACATACATTAACTGCTCAACCGCGACGCATCCGGTCATCATGGTGTATATATGGAGTATTGTGTAGCTAGTATCTTCTCGTGATGCGGCAGTTTAAGGAGTGAAAATAGTTGGTATTGAAGCGTGAAATCTATGTCCTTCATCACATATTTCATTAACTTGTATTCAGTATTCACCCCTCTGTTGGCTGGCATTCAGTATTCACCCCCTCTGTATATTAACTGATATTTAGTATTCACCCACTCTGTTAACTGGTATTTATATTCACCTCATCTAGCTGTTAACTGGTATTCAATAATCACCCCTCTGTCAACTGGCATTCAGTATTCACTCCTCTGTTAAGTATAGGATAATGACTGAAAAGTGTACATTATTTCAGCGAATGGATCCTTTCGCTGAAATAATGTACAGTTTGAAGCTGCTATCCAGCTAAAAACATGATATAGTCCAAAGCGTCATCACTGATCATAATGGATTAACTCCAAGTTGTATCAAGACATCTGAGTTGTACCATGTGGTCGGCCCTATATCCACCCGCTCACTGGCTACATTAATGGCGGCGGGACATCTTAACTCATTGTCAACTTCATGAACGGACAGTATCCCATTGCATTTCCAACCGTTGACTGAACATGATGTTTCGGCCATGAGCTCCTTCTACGATAGAGTTAACGTATATGTCTTATCATTTGGTATATTTGGAGTTTTTGCTCTTTTATTTCGGCAATTTTATTAAATTATTTATGCGGCGTATTTCGGATTTGGCGGAGAATTATAAATTGAATTGTGTACATTAAGATCACTGATAAAGGACTGCATTTACATGTAAATTACTATGTTAGTTTAGATTTTGTCGTGAGGGGTGTTACAACATGCCACATGGGAAAGGAATTAGATTTTAGAAAATTTAACAGTTAAAAATTAAATGCCTGCGTAAAATAACATGCCTGAAATTTGAAGTTAGACACCCCTCCCCCAGAGTGAAGTAGCTCTATATGAGTATTCCTTTGTCGTGTTTTCAGCTATCAGTCAGGGTGACATTATACTTGAATAACTCAGTGTAGCGATAGCTACATGTGTATATTATTGTATCATACATGCAAGTCATATAAAATGAAATGATTAATAGTAAAATTATTATTCATTAAATTGGATATTGAGTATTAAAATAATGTATCATTGTTTCGAACATAATGTACAATCTCGACAATAACCACCCATTATCATATTCACTGGACGCGAAAAACCAAGGAGTGACGTCATAGTCATGTTGTAACTGGAATTCGGGATCGGGGGAGGGGGTGACACCCCAAAGGAACATAATTATCGTTGCTGAGTGCATGGTAATTTCATGCATGTATATTATAAATATATCTTTCTAAACTGATCCAATACGCATCGGGTGCCCGGGTATACCGCGATGTTTGTTGTGGACCCATTTGCCTTACAATATGTGATATTATTATCTATCCCTTAACTAACACTATTTCTGATTGGGTAAAAAACTTTTTTTATCGGAAATCCGTGACGTCACGAAGTTATTATATTTAAGAAATAAATACACGGCGTGTAGAGTAGAATTTGAACACAAAGAAACTGATTGTTGGACGACGCGAAGCGGAGTCCTACAATCAGTTTATGTGGTCAAATTTTACTATACACGCCGATGCGCAGTGTATTTATTTCTTTTGTAATTCGAATGTATGTTTTTGTCGAAACTGTTATGACATAAACTCAACCTGCTATGTAATAACGCTATGTAACAAAGCCGGAAACTTGTGCGTCTTTCAATGGCCGGCGTCCAAATTGAGGGGAGTTGCAATGGGGTGGCCTAAAATAGAAATATCATGTGCAATGGGAATATCTCATAGTCACTATGGCTGGGCTGGGGACAATACTGGAATCGAAATCGAAATTCGTTATGCAAGCAAACGTTATTATATCGCGTTTAAATTATCATAATATTACCGAGTACATTCAGTATACGTGAATGTGATAATCCTCAGATATCCTTCCATTTTCATGAATCGACAAGAAATACATATTTATGAACAAATCAGAAGATACATTCAGGTTATCGCAAATTCAGTCGATGGTGAAAGCTACACGATGACGTTGCTCGTCGAGTTTCGTTGAAATCGACATGATGACATTTTTATGAATGAAATGGACATGATGAAATCGACAAGCTTCTTACTATAGTACACATCTCACTCGGATTTCGCACACATGCAGCGTCAATGGTATAATGGTTAATTTCAGTAAAATACCCCCTCTAGACAACAACAAACAGTCTTGACTTTTGAATAATTTCAGTTTGATGTTGGTAGTTTATATTCTATAATAATTTGTTCAATAGGAATGGCTTTTAAAAGTTTTTAATTTTGGTTTCATGTCTGAGTCGGTGAGTTCGTAGTCTGTTTGCATTGTGAATCGCTGATTTCTCACATGCCTTGATGTATATGATACATGTATGATTGACCTAATTTATACACGAACTTGCTATAGAACCCACTATGTAGATGAACCCTCGAGTGTTATATATCATAATCACACCACGATATAAGGCCTGAGTTAATCTTATTTGATTGGAATACGCATCTATGATTGATTGATTGATTGATTGGGGTTTATTGTCGCTTTAGCCACTAAGGCCATATCACGACATTGCCAGTTTTAGTGGTGGAGGAAATCAGCACACTTGCGACTAATCTAACAGTGATTTCAATGGCTGATAAACTCGTCAACCATGTGTGGCAAACCACCGGCCATCGGCGAGTAACTGGTAACTCCACCAGATAACGATTTCGAGTTACAAGTCCACGATGGAAACATGTGGATTTGAACCCTAATCGCCAGCGCTGGAGGGCGAAACGGCTTGGAGTTGTACCCCTAACCGATTGAGCCACCGAGGCCCCTTACGCATCTATGAAGTTATTTGTAGGATTAAAAAGACATAGATATATCCTAGCCTATGCATGTGTTTTAGCTGTGGTTCGTTAATTACGCTAGCGTATGGTCATATTAGTTCAGTTTCTAGCTCTGCGTGTTACGATTTTCCACCAATAGAAACAGTTCTTCTCTTAGAACTGTAACGTCAAACATGACGTCACTATTGAACGGCGACCCATTTTCATTGCCTTTTTGGCAAAATAATTTCAGTTAAGACTTATTTTTGTTCTATCTTAAAATAAAATTCAGTATAGTACAGTTCTATCTTAAATATATAATTCACTATAGTACAGTAGGTAGGCCTAGTCATTACATGTCTCTTTCTTCAGTCTATAGCATGACATTAACCAATGCCCGTATGTTTTGACTTCTGAAAGTTTGAGGCGTTGGCAGCATTTCACTCATTGTACCACATTTTTTTGTGGTACAATCCAGAATATCTAGAATTGTACCACAGAATGACGGTCGTGTCTCCATGGGAATACAGACGAGCCTTGTATGTAGGTTTAGGCAAGGTCGTATTCCAATATAAAGTTATTATACAATGTTGTGTACAGCATGTGGGTTTTTTGTACGAGTCCAGGTTGTGGTGAAAAGTCATATTGGACGAGACACGCAGTGTCGAGTCCAATGACTTTTCAGCACAACTTGGACGAGTACAAGACAAAACCCATACTGTACACAACATTGTAAAATGACATTTTTATTATCCATCTGTATGTTTATCCAAATTTTGGGAATAAAACTTTTGTGGTTATTTTTGGTATTTGTCGGCACTTGATTATCTATATAAGCCTGTATTTGATCATCAGAAACCATGATTTGGAACAGTAAACACGGAAGTGAGAAAAAAACTCCATGCGGAAGTGAAACGTCTGCTAAATCCACCAGAGTATTGCGCACGCATCACAATTGCACCGATTTATTTGGTGAGCGTGAGAAGGAACCCCAACCGGGAAGGTCTGGATTTATGACCTTGACCGAATAATTTGTGACGTCACATTCAATGTGATTGAGTGCGCTGTCATTTCAAGTTCAAAACATGACGAAAATGAGCGATTAAAACATACGAATTAGTCTATATAATAAAATAATTATATAATAGGATCTAGATGCAACATGGACCAGTGAATATGTCGTTACATGGATTATATATGCTACCGTAAGTCGCCGTAGATTTAGATTAAATGAACATTTTGCAGCGAAATTTGTGATTGTTTCGTTGAGTCTATTTTTAGCACTCATTACAATGCTAAAAACTATCATACTATGGCAGCTAAATTATCGGAATTATTTAGGCCTATGGCAGTCTATCCAAATTGATGGCGTTTTATGCATACGATCTCAAACAATGGCATGGAATAAATAGTGGTGTTGGAGCAATGCTGAGGTGGTGGATTGATTGGGGGGGGGTGATAAAACGGATAAATACTAAAAAAAGGTAAATTCAAAATAATGAATAAATGATAAGTTATAGGTTTAGTTTATAGTATACCCCAGTCCACAGTGAACGCATCCTGGAACATTGAATTGTCAGTCGCGGTGATTAAGTGAATTGGCACAATCATTTAAATCAGAAATGCTAATTAAGATCCAAATGCTAAGATAAAATAATCTAATAATATAAAATTTTGTCATTTTCTTTGATTATTTTCTTTTTTTAATCATGTTGTTTAAAAAAAAATATATATAATAATAAGGCCTTTGTTTACTGTAACCCACCAGCCCCTATTTATATTCAGATATCCACCCCTACTAATTGTATCCCCCCCCCCCCACCCCGCTAAAAAATATTAAATTGTACTCAGCTCAGCTCTAATTTCTTATCGCATTATTTTTATCTCTGTTAAATTAGGTGCCAAATCATTTCAAAATTTGCAGATTTCTTTCTCTTGAATTACTAGTACATCTGTATACACCCTGATAGTTTAATAACCCTTTTATTTTTGTATTTAATGTGCAATTGGTACTGATATTAAAAAACCTCCTTGGCTATGGGGTAACTTGAGCTGAATAGGTCACTCTCACCGGTTTTCTGTGATAAAGTTACCCAGGTTCCTAATTTTGTGATAAAGTTACCCAGGTTGGTGAGAATTGTGATAAAGTAACCCAGGTTAAGCAAATCTCACAATATCAACTCGATTTAAAAGTGACAGAGGGAAATATTGTTCAGTTTTGGCAAGTAATAGCCCTTATCAAGCATAAATTAAGACATATTAGTATTGTAGTTCGTCATTTTGATCACAAAAATCAATAATTTGTTGCTAAACATGAACTATTATTAACCTTGGTAACTTTATCACATTCTTCTCCAACCTGGGTAACTTAACTAACTTTATCACAATTTCAGGAACCTGGGTAACTTTATCACAGAAAACCGGTGAGAGTGACCTATTCAGCGTAACTTGATTGCAAAGCAAATAAAGAAGATACATGTAGTAGTTTTCAAGTTTTGGGGGTTATAATGCAGTATGTAAAAACTTAAAAGTTCCCACACTATGTGAGTATGTGTGGCTATAAATAAGAATACATTCCATAACATTAGATTAAAAATGTTCATAGATTTGTAGGCAAGATTCAGCTAATGCCCATTGTTATTCCCCTTCAAATGAATTGGGGTTGCCTGGGATGGCACATGCACCTGGAAATAAGCCTAGAACATCAACCAAACACATACATTATAGCATATTATTCTAGGTATTGGAAATTATAAATGAAGCCTAAATGAAGGCAAATTATTGTGTAATCCATTTGTTTCTTTCCTTATGTCCCTGTATGGCCCAGACACTGCTGATGTCTGGGATAAGCACACGCTGGGTATGTTCCTCAATAGATGGAGTATTCACCCCTGGTTAAGTGGTACTGCTAATTTGCTATGCTGCTGGTGGATCCTGATGAATTGATATGATGCTGGTAGCCTAGTGGTAGGGCAAACCGATGCTGTTAAAAAGTACTGGTATCTATACTAATACCAACCAATTCTGTTTCTTTGTTTGTCAATTAAATCAGAATATTTGCCATTGACATCATAATCAGATAATGATCAGATGTCTTAAAAGGGCACTAAGTATTCATGATTAAATTTAATTAAATATTATAAATTAATTACATACATGTACTTAAAACAGTTGGACCCATGGAACTGAAAATTGTTACATAGGTTTAAGTCTGCTGGTATCAGACGACTTACAGGGGAAATAATAAACAATTTTAATTAAATAGTTAATCATATCCCTAAAATGATTGGACCATGGTCACTGAAAATATGTAGGACTACTTAACCACTAACCAGAGGTGAGATTGTAGTTATATTTTGTATATGATTGGTCTCAAGTTACCATATATCCTAGGTACTTTTCTGTGTATCAATTTACACTCAATTAGCCAAAGCTTGGTTAAGCAAAAATATAAAACGGTCCACAGAAAAAAATACAAACCAGTCCCAGCTCAACAAAAATAGCCAATATGAGGTCTATCAGAATGTATGAAGAATTAAAGATGTAACTAAGATAAAGAAATTTTATAATGTTGATCAAGCTGGTACGTAATTTAAACGAGAGATAAAAGACTGTGACAAGAAATTTGAGCTTGGTGATTAGTACATTGGGGGGGGGGTGGGGGCAATTAAATTGGGGCAGAGGTCTAAATTAGTAGCGGTGCGTTACCAGAATCATTACTATTTGGTAGACATTTTACAGATGGTACTTAAACATTTTCATACTTTTTGTCTTAATCTTAAAGGTACTCAATCCGAGTCCCCATATCAACAAGTTACAACTGAACAACATTTCTTCAAAATACGCTTTTGTTATCAGAATCGATCAATTACAACATAATAATGCTAACGGCTGTCAACTATGGTATAAAATTTCTCAAAATGTGTTATTTATCAACATGTTGTTCAACAAAATTTGGCCATATTACCACTTGATTTTAGAGTTATCCATCTTCATCCACTGCTTCATCCGCAATTTTGTCCAAGACCGTTGGTTTGACGAATATTTTCTGGGCCACAAATAATTACACATTTCGAGAAATAACAAATTTCAAAAATCGATATCTGATCAACCTGAGCTTTGATGGGTGGGTTTCTCAACTCAATAAATCCCCAAAGAAATAGTCATCTGGGAGCATTAATTCGGATTATGCATCTTTAAAACAACAAATTTTACACTAAATTAAATACTGTTTGGAAATTCAAGCTATCAGTTTCAGATTCAGAACAGTTTCAACTACTTTCAGTATCTGAATCTGTTTTTGGTCTGAAATTTCCAAAGGTGTCAGGTACAAATTTCCAATTGTTGACATTGTTTACCAAAGTTGGAGATTAGACAGTCATTTAACAGTGTCACACACCCACCCCACTTCACTTTTCAAAGACCGTGAAGTGATGAGAAGTCTTAAATTAAAAATCCTCACCAATGTTACTGTCACTGACTCACTCGTCGACTGAAATTGGCCATAACATTAACAATGTGTCAAATTAATGTAAGTATCTAACTTTTATTTTATTTAATCATGGTTGGTCGAATACATATGCTCTAAATAGATCGTGATTTATAACCGATTGTTAATGTTATTGAACATTCAGTTATTTCAGTATTCAGCTTTTCAAGTTCAAATCGGCATCTTCAAAACTTTGTTGATATCCGCGCACCGTTAATGCTGGATAGCCTGCGACGAAAGACCATCCTGTTAGATTTGTGCGCATGCGTAAATCGGACCTTCCCGGTTGGGGTTCCTTCTCACGCTTACCGATTTATTTGGCATTGTAATACGACCTTGCCTAAACCTACATACAAGGCTCGTCCTGATTGGTCAGTATTATGTATTCCCATGGAGACACGACCGTCGTTTTGTGGTACAATTCTAGATAATCTTAATAGTACCACAACAAATGTGGCACAATCAGTGACATGATGCCAACGCCTCAAGCGTTCAGAAGTCAAACCACACGGGCATTGTTAATATCATGCTATAGAAAGAGACATATAAAGACTACCTACTGTACTGTACTGAATTTTATTTAAGACAGAACAAAAACAAAGTCTTAACTTAAATATTGTTGCCAAAAAGGCAATGAAAACTGGTCGCCGTTCAATGGTGACGTCATGTTTGACGTCACATTTCTGAGAAAAGAACCTTTTTGGTGGAAAATCATACCACGCAGAGCTAGACACTGGGCTATTATATAGCATGTTGAAAGTATGTCACTACAATTTCCAACAAAACATACAGTCGAATTACAAAGAAATTAATACACTGCGCATCGGCGTGTATAGTAGAATTTGACCACAAAGAAACTGATTGTAGGACTCCGATTCGCCCTACAATCAGTTTATGTGTGGTCAATTTCTACTATACACGCCGGTGCGCAGTGTATTTATTTCTTAATTACTAGACCATTTTACTACTCACCAAACGGTTTCATGCACACATATGGATTGTTGACGAAGCAGGCTATATCGTGCCAGTCAGCAAACTTCGAATTTATTGCTCCACAATACTCATCATAAACGAGTACTGGGTTCGCCGGTGCCCAATTGAAATATGTCAGTTCTTCTCCATCGATGAATTTCCACGTGTTGTTTTGCTCTCTGTCTTCAAATCCCAGCCAGTAGTACTCTGTCGTAGCACTGGAGAAACGAAAATATTTCAAAAGCATCATCGGTGGCCCAATCGTGCCTAGAATATATGTTTCTGTATAATGATTAGTGAGCAGGAATAGGAATAAAGCCGACCCTGTCGCATAATAATAATTGTGGTTTGGGGGGCTAACCCCAGGATCTTCGAAAGGGCCGAATGTTCCTTTCCCTAACCCCTCATTTTCAGCTTTTAATTGATAAATAAAAATATATATATAAAAAAAACAATTTTTATAGAGTTTTCATTTCTTCTTTTTACTTTTTTGGGGGTGCTGCTTTTCCCCTGAAGATGGAGGAGACGTCGGTTGTTGTTGTTGTTGTTTTCTCATAAGATGTTCTATTCTCTTTTTCTGTTATTCCATGTTTCTTTGATGTTTTTTTTATCGAATCCTCATTCAGCCTTCTTTGTTCCTCCAAGAATTTTTCCTGTTGGGCTTCTTGTTCTTCCATGTATTTTTCCTGTTCTTCAGTGAGTGACGCCGGTCTCTCCATGTATCTCGGCGTCGCAGGGACGGTGGTGGTAAATTCCGCCCCTGTTGGAAACTGGCAAGGTGGTGATTCCAGCTCCACAGCGAAGACGGTGGCAGGGACGTCCGAATGACATCGGTGTCCCCCCCCCCCCTTCCGCTGTCTTCGTCGACGGCAGAGACATCCGGGTTGACAACGACGTCCCTGTTCATGTCGGTGGTGGTGACATCGGTCGCAGGCTGATCTTTTAGCCCAGAGGCCAAGTGGGAGGGAACTGGGCGTCTCTCAGTTCCCCTTTTCCACTTGGCCCTCCTGTTGGCATCTCTGCGGCGCCTTGATGGTGTCTTCTTCCTCTTCCCGGCAATCTTGGAAGCCCCTGTCTGGTGAAGTCCAGAAGGTCTAACTAAACAGACCACCGCCGGTAGAGGGTTCTACCGGAGTGACCTGGAACTTCACAACCACGTCCAATCTGCCCGTATTAGCATGGAGAGACCAGCTAATACAATGGGTAGACTGGAAGCCGCTCAGCACGTTGCGAACTTGGCTGGGGATTAAATCACCCATGGTCAGCCAAGCTCGACAAAAAAATCAACGGCCACTCTAGGATTAGCGAGGAGCTCTCGCTGGCACGTCCATCCCCTGAGTGACCGGAAACGTGAATGAATTGAACCCTGTCGCATTACAAGTCTTGTCAATATAAGTATTATCATATAGTGAGTTCTCTTAATAAATTACCAATTAAACCACACCTTAGTTGGTTTTATCAAGAGAGAACTCTCTATTTTAAATGTAAACAAACATAGACCGGCATAAATGAATTGATCGTATTTTACTTCATGCTTGGTGCGAATGTAGGTCAGTGCTATCTAGCATCAACCATATCCGCCATTGTATAGGAATTCAAGGTGACATCTTTTTATCGATAGTAGAATTTTGGCCCTCCACTTCCCCATGTTCGCATTTTGATACTTGCTGAGCTATATATCCATGTTTTGGTATATCCTTCATGTAAGAATACACAAAACCACGCACCCCCTCTATTCTCCGTATGTGTTAGGGTTAGGGTTAGGGTTAGGGTTAGGGTTAGAGTTATGGTTAGGGCTAGGATTAGGATTAGGGCTAGGACTAGGGTTAGGGCTAGGGTTAGGGTTAGAGTTAGGGTTCTTACATGCCCATGTTTTTATTCCACACTCATTGACGTGAGTGACATGTATTCAACGGAATCCCAGCCATTGAATACATATTAGTGTATACCTCTAGTGGAATACAAGCCGGAACTATTCTTGTTGACGTTGTCGCCAAGAAAGATGACGTACATTACGTCGATCATCCGCTGCCGGTGATCCCCCTATAATTACTGGTTATTTGTCAGACTTAAATCACAATAAAGGTGGCTATAGTAACAATGAAGGTGACATTCATGGATTGAATTTATCTGACTGAACGGTGTAGAATAAATACAGAACACAACCTGCATCATAATCTCGAATCTTTTATAGAACTCGTTGCGGACGGCGCAAAGTTATATTTCGCTCTCGCTACGCTTTCGCGAAATATATCCTTGCGCCATCCGCAACTCATTCGATAAAAGATTATCGATTAAGATGCGCGTTGTGCTCAGTCTATTTCTTTTTCGTTCCGGTCATATGCATTCTTTTTTGTTTACTCAGCCTTTGTTCCTACCCTCCCCCTGCTTATATATTTCACCAGTTCCTGATTGTTATATTGCTTTTGTATTATGTCTATTTGTCAGCTGTTCTTGAATTTGTGAGGCGCAATCGTGCCCACAACGTATGTTCCTGTATAATGGTTAGTGGGTAGGAATAAGCTGACCATATCGCATTTCAAGTCAAGTCAATATATACCCGGTACATATTATCACAACAGTGTATTGATCCGTGTCGTAGTACCACGTCTAGTAGCCCACCTGAACGAGATGTGATGAGACGATACTACTGTGATAAAAGGTTTATTAAATGACGCCCAATTTACAATAATAACCATTTAATTGCAGATGTTTTCACTTCATAGTTTCAATTTCTTACTGGATATAACGGGGGTATACACAAAACGCTGAATCAGCTACTGATCCGCAGGTTACCACCTAAAATGCTGATCAACATATTTCCCGATTTCAGTTTAACTCAATTATAACAGCGATAGTCGGTCGTGGGCAGGGATGTGGCTAGAGGGTCTCCGTTGGGGGTGTCCACCTTGGGGAAATTCCAACTGCATCCCCCCCCCCCTTGAGTCGGAATCACACCAACACAACTTTTTGCATAATTCCATTTGCACCACCGCCCCCCCTCCCCCTTGAATCAGAATCACAGACCAAACACAAGTTTTGCATAATTCCATTTTGAAATCTGAACAAGAAAATCGCAAAATCCTAGCATCTAGACTAGCCTCAAGTCTTCTTAGAATTGGAAATTTCAAACCTGACACCCCCCCCCCCCCCCCCCCCCCCCACTTAGGTTGGAAAATTTCCAAATGATAATTCCAATGACAATGTTGACCAAATGTATGACAATATTGTTTTCTTAAATTTAGTAGCAGTTTTGACTAGCCACGGGGGAGGACCAGGACACAAGCTTTCCAAGTGTTGGAAATTTCCAACCTGTCACCCCCCTAAGGTTGGAAAATTGACCATTTCAGTCCAAAATTTTGACAAAAAATAGGAAAATATGCAAATATTGGTCCAAAAACAAATAATTCTCCCCCAATAAATTGTTTGAAAATCAAACGACAAGAACATTTTCAATCCATTGTTGGTGTGAAATGAAATTTCCAACTGTTGAAAATTTTGAGACACCCCCCCCCCCCCCCCACCCCTCTAGCCACTTCCCTGGTCGTGGGTTGTGCAAATGGCACGTGATATATGTGTCATACTCCAATACAGGAAGGGGATACCGTTTGACCGCCCGTCATGCTCGTTCAGCGGTTCAAAATCCTGTTCAGCACTGCATATGGAGCAGATTCCCCGAATGCAATTTAACTCAATTATAATGAAATTAGTCATGACATGTAATCGATGGGCCATAACCAAATACAGGGAGTGAACACAATTTGACCGACCTCCACTCCAGTTCAGCAGTTCAAAATCCCGTTCAGCACTCTAACTGGAGCAATTCAGCAGATTCTCCAAAACTCAGTTTAACTGAATTTTAACGAAATTATTCGGGTGTATGTTATGTAAATGGCTTATAATCGATGGACCATAAGGAAATACAGGGGGGAACACCATTTCACAGACATCCACCACAGTTCAGCAGTTCAAAATCCCATTCAACACTCTATATGGGGAAGTTCAGCAGATTCTATCACTCAGTTTAACTCATTTTTAGCGAGGATAGTCGGGTGTAGGTTATGCAAATGACTTTTTTATGAGATATAACCAAATACAGGAGGAAACACCATTTGACCGACGTCCACCCCAGTCCAGCAGTTCAAACTCCCGTTCAGCACTTTATCGGGAACAGTTCAGCAGATTCTCCCAAACCAGTTTTACCTATTTTTAACGAAGATAGTCGGGAAATGTTGTGCAAATGACTTTTTATCGATGGACCATAACGAAATACGTAGAGGAGCAGTTCTGCAGATTCCACCGAACGCAGTTTAACATATGTTTAACGAAGATAGTCAGGTATATGTCATGCAAATGGTTTTTTTTATTGATGACACATAACCAAATAAGGGAGGGAACACCATTTGACCGACGTCCTTCCCAGTTCAGCAGTTCAAAATCCCGTTCATTGCGTTATTGGGTGCAGTTCAGCAGATTCCACCGAACGCAGTTTAACCGATTCCTAACGGAGATGGTCGGGTGTAGATTGTGGAAATTACTTTTGTTTATCGATGAGACATAACCACATACAGCGAGGAAACACCATTTAACCGACCTCCGCCCCAGTTCAGTAGTTCAATATCTCGTGCAGCACTTTATCTGGAGCAGTTCAACAGTTTAACCCATTTCTAACGGAGATAGTCGGGTGTATGTTATGCAAATGAATTATTATCGATGAGACATAACCAAATACAGGGATGGAACACCATTTGACCGACCTCCATCCTAGTTCAGCACGTTATTTGGTACAGTAGATTCCACAGAACGCAGTTTAACAGATTTTTAGCAATGTTATGTCTGGTATATGTTGCGCAAATGACGTTTTATCGATGGACCATAACGAAATACAGAGATGGAACAACATTTGACCGACGTCCACCCCAAGCCAGTAGTACGTTTCAGTATCACTGCACGAAGCAATGCAAATGATTGTAAAACACTAGCTATGTGCATTTTGTAATTTAGTGAAACGGTTATTTTCCTGATTTGATGACATAGGATTTGTCATCTGCCGGATTGGAATACTACGCGAGTTCAAGTTGTAGCAAATCAAATAAAACAAATCGTACACTGGACGAATTTGCTCGGGTATCGGGTCTGCGCATAAATCCTGAAAAATGTCAAGCAGCGTGGATAGGGATTGAGTCACAAAATAAAATACGACAAGTGCTTTCGGAATTAAACCTGTCTACCGTAAACACCTTTAATTTTCTAGGCATTCATTTCGACACTAATTTAACAAACATGAATATAAACTACAGTTATAAACTCGAAGATATTGATAGGACCACAAAAATTTGGAAACACAGACTCCTGACCCCTTTAGGTAGAATAACAGTTATCAAATCTCTAATCTTACCTAAATTGACACACCTATTTATAGCTCTCCCAAGTCCGGATACAGCCTTTTTGAAAGCCCTAAATACCTGTCTATATAATTTCATTTGGAATTCCAAACGCGATAGAATAAAAAGAAAACAATTATGTGCTGACCATATGTACGGAGGTTTGAAGATGATTAATGTTGAAAACTTTGATGCCGCCATGAAAATTACCTGGATACGACGTTTGATTTGCAAACAATCGAAGTGGGCTTCACTATGCAATGCCACCCCTCTCTTAAACGACCCACTCCTTCTCACATACCACGCAAATTATATTGTAAAGCAAACAGACAAGTTCGCAAATCCATTCTGGAGAGACGTCTTCCGCGCATGGTGTAAATTTATGCGACTAAATAATGCAAATGATAATATTATGGCCTCAACTATCTGGAATAATCCGAACATAAAAATCGGAGGTTCGTCGATCAACTTGAAGTCGTGGAAAGATGCGGGAATATATTATATAAATAATCTATTCCAATCAGATAATAAATTCCATACCCCATTCACATTATATGCCACTTTCAACATCCGCGTCGATTTCATAACAATCAACAACATAAAGCGTCAGATTTTCTCATTGGCAAGTTCTCTTAATCAACGCTTAATCCGTATGCCATGTCCATTCCTACCCAACAATCTCGCTCCGATACTCCGTGACGTAAAAGGCGGGCAATTATTTTACAAAACTCTAACAAATGGGGAAAATATGCCGAATGCATGCCAAAAATGGGAATACGAAATAGGCGAGAAGATAGAAAATTGGGAAGAACATTTGAGCATGCCCTTTAAAACGACAACGGATACGAAATTACAGTGGCTCCAATTCAGAATAAACACACGAATTATTAGTACCAATAAATTTCTGAAGATGGCTAACCTTAGACTCGACGATTTTTGCAATCGCTGTCAAAATGTACAGGAAACCATATCTCATATTTTCTGGGATTGTCCCCACGTCCAAACCTTTATACTAGAAATTAAAACATGGACAAGAAACAACCAATTTCCAATTGATCTAACAAAAAAGTATATCATTATAGGTATCGATCATGAATACAGATATTCAAAAATTAACCTTTTCCTACTAGTGTTGAAACAATATATATATAGGACCAAATTAACACCGACACAGCTGTCGCTTCGCCCGTTCCTTTGCGATCTTCAATTTAGGTATGAATGCGAGAGATACAACGCAAAATGTAACATGAATCACGACTTCGATAATCAGTGGCTGGCACTGCGAAATGCCTTAAAAATAAAATAATATAATATTATATTAAAAACCCTGTTTTTTACAGACTCAAAGTATACCCTACCTTAACAGTGACCCTGAACAACACACAGCATAAATCAATTACCCGGTACCCGAGCGATCATGATCATTCTCATTCTTATTGGTCCAGTAATACAGTCCACAAGAACGTCAATATATACATGGTATGCTTAACCACATCACAACATTTTACAATCACAGTCCCAAACGCAATTCAAGCGAGCGTTGTGTATTTTTCCCCTTTGCTATCGAACCAGGCAATATTCACAATATTTACAATACGGTCTCAATATGGTTAAAGTTACTAATTAAACTGTTTATGTTAAATTCAGAACTTAAATCAATTAAAGCTGCACATAGTGTTGGAACATTGAATTTGCAAACCTTAAATATTGCAAACCATCGACCACTTTAGCCGGTTAATAAGGGAAATTTAAAGTTATTCTGAAGACAAACAAATAATCTATTGTTTTTTATTATCATTGTTGTTGCTAAAGAAAGTCCTTTTCAGGCAAAAAATATATCAAGGTAGTACCTAGTATCGATTATTGGTCTTGCTTTTAAGTTGAACGATGACTGTTAAAATTGTCCTAACACATAATGTGGCTTTAAATATTTTCTAATTGCATGTCACAGGTAAGAAAGTAGGCCAGGGCATGGAAGAGTGAAACTCTTCCATGTTTTGGACAGAGAGCATGAATGAGTGAATGTATTTTGTCTCTTTCTTTTGTTATTATTCTTCTTTATCAATAAAAAAATTATAAACAAACAAACAAAAAAAAACAAAAAACAAACAAACAAACAAAAAAAAACAAAAAACAAAAAAATCGTAAATAACACGTTTGGTCAATTTTTAATTTGAAAATTAAATTACATAGCCATGAAGTGTGAGGCAGAAAGCATAACTCACGATTCGAGTCCCACTTTGGAAGATGTGCATCACCGTCGTGAATCTCGCGTTTTCAGTCACGTGAACGTGTCTCGATACTGACCTTGTAAGGATTGATATGACCTTGTCGTTGTCCTCCAGGCTTCTGATCTCCATCAGACTCCCATTATTGGACACACAGTCCGATTGGGCGTTGTCAAAATCCATTGGTGTTGTGAACTCTTTGAGACAGAGATTCCTCGGAACATAGATAGTCCAACCATCAGGACACAATGCTATATAGTATGAAATAAGCAAAAATTATCAAAATATCACTTTACTTACAATAGAGAGGTTTAGACTGTAACTTTTCCCGTCTAACATAACAGGCTACAAGTCCCTGTGCCTGGGGCGGGAAGGTATTATCCATTAGTCGGCCAACTATGTTCTATTTCCTAACGAAATCAGAGAAACACAACCGCGATCTAGTTAGTGTTGTCATTGAGACACGAAACGGGTCATACTAAAGACAGCATTTAAAAAGTCAGATACTCGTGTGTAAAATTCCCATTCGGGAGTCTAGATCTATCAACAAAATATATATATATATATATATATATATATTGTATTCGCCAACTGGGTTTATATATAGTATGGTCTTATATAGTATTGGTCCAATACTATTGGTAAAGACGCCGTTTTGGTCTCAAAACTAATAAAGTCAGCGTTAAGTAATTATATACTTGTGCGTAACATTCACATTCGGTGTTGTGCAGCGTTTATCAGTAGACTATAAGTATAGTTGTTCTACGATTGGTTACGATCTCTCGTCACACCGTGTGGTATTTGGTGGGTAGAATGGGCCATTTTAGACCTTTTGAAGCCTTTTTGTTGTCTCGTTATGTTAATGGGGTGCTAGTTTGCACATGACAGGCATTTACAGATGAACCATGTCGCATCCGGTCATCACAATGCGTATATGGAGTAATGTGTAGCTATTATCTTCTCTTAATGCGGCAGTTTAAGGGGAGAAAATAGTTGGTATTGAAGCGTGAATTCTGTATCCTTCATCACATATTTCATTAACTTGTATTCAGTATGCACCCCTCTGTAAAGGGGCATTCAGTATTCACCCCATCGGTTAACTGGTATTCAATATTCACCCCCTCTGTAAACTTGTAAACTGTCATTCAGTATTCACTCCTCTGTTAACTGGTATTCAATATTCATTCACACTGTTAACTGTCATTCAGTATTCACCCCCTCTGTTAAGTATAGGATAATGGCTGAAAACTGTACAACGTTTCAGCGAATGGATTCATTCGCTGAAATAATGTACAGTTTGAAGCTGTTATCCAGCTTAAAACATGATATAGTCCAAAGCGTCACCACTGATCATAATGGATTAACTCCAACTTCGATCAAGACATCTGAGTTGTACCATGTGGTCGGCCCTGTATCCACCCGCTCACTGGCAACATTAATGGCGGCGGGACATCTTATTCCAATGTCAACTTCATAAACGGGCATTATCCCATTGCATTTCCAACTGTTGACTGAACACGACGTTCCGGCCATGATCTCCTTCTTCGATAGAGTTAAAGATGTATAATCTGAATTAAAGCTTCCAAATTACTATTTCTTTGGCTTCGGTGGCCAAATTACTATTTCTTTGGCTTCGGTGGCCAAATTTCATTGAAGAACATATTGATAAATAACTTGTTTGAGAAATTTTATACAGAGTTGACAGCGGTAAGCAATATTTTGTTGTAATTAATCGATTCTGATAACAAAGGCGTACTTTAATGTATATATCTTATCATCTGCTACCCTGGGAGTTTTACTCTTATATTTCGGCAATTTTATTAAATTATTTAGGCGGCGTATTTCGGATTTGGCGGAGAATTATGAATTGAAGTTTGTAGATTGAGATCGTCACTGATAAAGGACTACATTTACATGTAAATTACTATGTTAGTTTATGTTTAGTCGTGAGGATGTTACAACGTGACACCCGGGAGCGGAATTAGATTCGAAAAAATTAAATGCTTGCGTCAAATAACATGCCTGCAATTTGAAGTTAGACACCCCCCCCCCCCCCCCCCCCCCCCCCCGCAGAGGGAAACGGCTCTATATGTGTATTCCTTTTGTCGATAGTTACATGTATATATTATATCATACATGCAAGTCGTATAAAAAGAAATGATTAATAAAATTTGACCACAAAGAAACTGATTGTTGGACGACGCGAAGAGGAGTCCCACAATCAGTTTATGCGGTCAAATTCTACTTTTCGCAAAATGAGAGAATTAGTAAATTAGCATCCTATAATAAAACAAAAATGTCAGTATAAATTGTGTTGTCGGGACTCGATGCGCAGTGTCTTTATTTCTTTTGTAATTCGACTGTATGTTTTTGTCGAAACTGCATGTAATAATAAACGCTCAACCTGCTATGCAATAGCCCAGTTTCTAGCTTGTATAGAGAATCAAGTGTCGACAAATACCAAAAATAACCACAAAAGTTTTATTCCCAAAATTTAGATAAACATACAGATGGATAATACAAATGTCATTTTACAATGTTGTGTGCAGTATGTGTTTTTCTTGTACTCGTCCAGGTTGTGTACATACTGTACACAACATTGTATAAAAAATCCAAACTTGAGTTATCGATAGGCGGACTCCTAGACGGAAGGACGGACGGACTGATTACATAACACGAACTTTTTTTTAAAAGAGCGTATCAAAATAGGTATAGAATTAATTCACTGACAGGTTTAGATTGATAAACTTCTAACATTTCCAGTCAAGCATAAGAGGCTACAATGCCCTGTGCTCGTGGCGGGAATGTATTATCCAGTAATCAGCCCGCTATGTTCTATTTCCTAACGAAATAGTGCAACACAAAAGCGATTTAGTTAGTAGCCAAAGAGGCACGAAGTGGGCCACAATAAAAACAGTATTAAAGAGGTTCATCTACATTAAGTGTAACATTCGCACTCGGTGTTGTGCAGCAGCTAGAGTCTATCGACATAATATATATAACAACTACACGGTTTATAAACGCAGTTGGTTAATACGAGCCCTATTGTTCTACAATTTGTCACGAGATCAATACTAATTGGTTTTGAACCAATCATTCTGATTGTAATCAAATTCATCTTGGTTTTGAATCGGCGTTATTTGCATTTGAACATACCCTTCTTGTTTTGAAGAAATCATTTGGGACTTCAACAGTTGTGTATGCGGTCTACGGCATGGCTATGAACATACATGCTAGTCTACGGCATGGCTATGAACATACATGCTAGTCTACGGCATGGCTATGAACATACATGCTAGTCTACGGCGTGGCTATGAACATACATGCTAGTCTACGTCACCGGGGCTTGTCGTTAAGAAAACGAGTAAAACAAATTAAAACTAGAGGTCTGATTCCATGTAATCAGATATACTTCCATGGTATCCCATTCCATGTGTGTGTTCTGTTTATAGGTGTGTTACTCTTCATGTTAATGTGTACTGGTGCTTTTTGACCTGATGGTGGACTTGAATTGACATTTCTAAATAAGATATATATTCCAAACGTTTATGTCATCCAGTGTGGATTGTTAATGACAGTCTCGTGCATCATGGTTCAGACCAATTGAGCCACCGTTCGCCCCAGCCAAATGTTCAGTTTTATTCGATAGGGTTACATTTTAGGGCTAATTGCACCCCTCCCCATGACGCCCAAATCCTGCTCAACGGTCACAAAATTTGGCATGTCTGATTACACAAAGCATATTAATGTACCATAACTCTGTTATTTCGCATTTATAGATAATTCTTTCAGTTTCGGATTCAGAATCTTTTAGAAGTTTAAATGGCGGAGGATAGACCGCTTAGTTAGTTAATACTTTTTGTATTTCAGTGCGTCATCGCTACAGAGTAGTTAGCGTCTCTGTAATAGCAGTTAACTGCAATCGAGAGATAACTGTATCACAATCGATAACGCTAGCTGAGTGCTTACCCTTCCGCTCTAAAACCTGGAAAATCGCATTAATCTTGTCCGTGTATGCTATTCAACATATGCAGTGTTAAAAATATAAAACACTAGATTCGCGATTTTCCATTTGTTCCCTTATACGAGTTTCGGTGGAACTTGCAAAAGCCTCGACACCCCCCCCCCCCCCCCCCCCCCCCGGAGGGCGGGAGGGCTTACGCGAGGTCTCAGTTGGGAAGGTTGCTTTCATTGTAGAGCGGTGAAACTTTGGGGCACATCTATGGTATATCGACGTACCTGCCTATCCATTATAGACTTTGAAAATCGCACTAAAGTTGCGCGTGGATACTGCTAACCACGTCCACTTGTCAAAAAGTTTTCATCTAAATGTTTGATTTTTGGAGCAATTTTCCCCATTTGTTTTCGGTAGAATTTGCCAAATCTGAACCCACCCCGACGCAAGCTCTCCGTTGATCAGGTTGCATTAATAATAGGGCTATCAAATATTGGAGGCGTACCTACAGTATACCGACGTACATGCTCCTGCATTAAACTCGATCCTTAATTGGCTCGTTTGGAATTGGGGATAAAAATAGGTTAGTGATATATTACTGAAGTATACGTTTTATGTTATATAGCGTTGTCACGAGTAAATCGTTCCCTCTGAAAATTAGTAAATCGCACTCTAGATGCGCGTAAACACTACCCATAAGATGCACGAGTCAAATAAATTGTATTTTTATGTTTGAATTTTGCCCCTTTGCAAATTTCGGTGGAATTTTCCAAAAGTCTCAACCAACCCGACTCGCACTCTCCGTTGGGCAGGTTTCTATTAGAGTATAGCGGTCAAACTTTGGGGGCATACCTAAAGTATGCCGACATACCTGCTACAGCATTACCTTGATCTTTCATTAGACCGTTTGGATTTGACGGGAAAAATAGGTGCAATTTTTCCGTTCCCCGTATAGCGAAAAGGACTGGGAGAAAAAACTTTTAAGAGGTACATTCGAGTTAAAATCACTCTTCTCATTCGGAATATGTGATTAAAAAATAATAGCGATGGACATATATATATCAAAAAAACAACAGCTTATACATCCTGATGCATGAGGTGTGCCTATCTGTGGGCAGTAAATCCGCAGGGAAAAGCGGACACAAGTTTTGATACTCGTGGCCAGTATGGCATATCGAGGTGTACATATGGTCAACATTTGGAAGCCCTGAGTTCCAAGATAGTAAAATTAATTTTGTTCAGATAAAGGGAGTAAACTCTGCGAGGAAAGTGCGGACAATATTCGTTATGCGACTAAGGGATACAACAACTGATTTGCCCCAATGCACTTACCAACTTTTAGTGTGCTACTCCTCACACTTTCCGAAATATAGTGATTATAAAAGTGTCGAGTATTTTAATAATAATAATTGTGAGAGAAAAAAATTAGTTTTTTAATTTCAATCTGCGATGAAGCGCTGGGCCGAAATCGCGATATCTTCATTTTCAGTATCCCTTAGATGCCTACATTCCCTACAAATATCGCGGTCCTCCTCCCATTAGTTTCTGAATATTTCCAATTAAACAGAAAACGGCCCCAATAGAAGAACAATATACTTCCTTGGTTACACCATGGAAGTATAATAAGGAATATCCTGAATTCAGCTAATATTGCTATAAGTATTCGAATATAATGTCAAAATTTCCTCCGTCCTTATCCATATAATGATACGCTGCAAATGTATTTGGTGTTAACCCTTTCTGTGCCAGGTCCGATTTTTGTATCAACCCATATACCCTGTGCCAGTGCATTCTCTTATATATGCGAGTCGACCATAGGTCGCCTCGCATATATAAGAGAATGCATTGGCCTAACAATTTTTCATCATTTGTTATTAATTTTTACAATTTTAATAAAAAAAAAATTCTTACATTCTTTAACAGACTTATTTTGTAGGTTTAGTGCCAGGGAATCTCACGTTTTTCATGGGCATCAAAATTATTACTATGCATACTTGGTGATAGTTTTGAGTTATAACATGCCCTTAAGGTTTAATCCAGTTTGTTTTTAAATTTGCTATAGCATGCTTAAGCATACCCAAAACATATTCAACATATTTTAGGGCCGATTTTACAGATCGTTAATTAGGGCCGATCTCATCCGCCCCTGGCACTGAAAGGGTTAATGATATATGCCAAACTCGTACAATGACAAGGAAGTGTGTGCAAGTACGAAAAAACAACAACTGGTGGTGTATCTTTGTCCATTTTCACATATTTGAGAACAATCTAATAATTTGTCCCAATTTGTTCATAACTTTGCACATTTATTACGCCCTTCTATGTATCGCAAATCGGATAATTTTGTTTGGAACAACAATGTTATAGCTTTAAAAACTTTACCAGGACATAGGTAGATATCACAACCGCTGTCAATGGAGCAAAAAATAAAGTAACCTGACATTAAACAGTAACCCTCCCCCCTAAAATGAATTTTTATTTTATTTTCCGAAAATGATAAAATCAAGCGAATGTGGTTGTTTGCTACACTTAAAGGTACTCAATCCGATAAAACTCCTCTCAATTACTATTTCAATGGCTTCGGGGGTCAAAAATATTTTATTCGAGTCGAGGAAGTCACCCATCAAAGCTCAGATTTGTTAGATATCGATTTTAGAAATCTATTATTTTTCATTATCGGGAATACTATCTGGCCCAGAACTCAGTCAAAATTGCGTTAAAATTACCACTTGATTTTAGAGTTATTCATCCTTGTCTGTTTGAATAGATTTGGAGTACACATCCAGAGCAGATTACGGCAGTTATTAGTACTCATCTCGAGTTAATAACAAATTTCAAAAATCAATATCTAATAACTCTGAGCTTTGTTTGACGGGTTCCTCGACTCGAATAAAATATTTTTTACCCCCAAAGCCAAAGAAATAGTAATATAGGACCCTCTGATCGGATTGTTGTTGTTGGAATCTGTTGAGATCATGGGGACCCTCTTTACGGATTGAGTACCTTTAAATCAAAATAATTAATGAACCCACGACGAACACCCACCAGCGAGTATCAATTAACTTGCAATGAAACAAAAAATTGCAAAATCTTCGGGTCGATTTTGAGAAAAAAATATTAAAATATCACAAAAATATATATATGTAGCTCTTTTCTGTGAAACCCTGTTCTTATAATCGCAAGATTGTCAAAATAAACTACGAATACTGGGAAATCAATATTAGAAATCAACGTAGGATCAGTACATTGAGCCTAGAATTCCTTCATTTCCTCGCGATTGAGGGAAAACTGCCTCTGATTCATAGAAGCTACTATTGGCGGTTTCTTGTAATGCCAGAGTAAAATCTCAAAAAGTAATACAAACGTTTCTATAGTTTCTTTTGTTCAGGAAAATTATCCGAACAAGAGTATATAAAACAGCCAATAATGCGCACATGATTAGATAGCGAAAGATACTTAATCGGGGTTGACGATTATATAGCGATTGATATTGCATGGTGAGATAAGACGTGCTGCCACGCGAATTTAGGATTGATGCTAATATATAGCATTAAACATACTCAGGTCTGTATTGAACAAAATATTGCATTAGACAAACTCTGTCAAAAAACATGATTGATTCTCTTCTTGATTTCAGCCAACGACCGAGTTGGATTCTCACGTATAGCGTTTTGGCATAACAAATGGGCAATATATTCTGGGTGAGACTAGCCGGTTTTACCAAATATTGGGGAAACAATCTATTTATAAAACAACTTTCTGGAGTAGCTGGTAACCAACATATGGAGTATGGAGTCAGCCTATATTGGAACTAATGTATAGTATCAACAAGGTTTTGTACTATAGTAGTACAATGTATTTCAACATAAAAGTATGCATATATTTGGAAGCCAAATTCATGCTATTGTGCTAATTATTATGTAGCAACCACAAGTAACTTGTTCATATATCATTCCTTGTACTTGTAAAGCTGTCATAATTCCTACAAACCATGAGATGGATTATCATACTGGCATTATATTGACGATTGCGATACTTCTTGTGGCAGGATGTATTTGGACAAATTTGGTTATCAAGGTCTATATAATTATAATAAATAATGTATAGCATTTGTAAAGCGCCTTTCCCATGAGGCCCAAAGCGCTCAAAGTTTTACAATTATTACCCTGATGAGCCTGAACATTCAGTAACCATCTACTGCTCCCCGGGGACAGGGGGAGGTACAGCCGGGAGTATGCGAGGATACCATATGGCTAGCATACTGACAAGATCTTTCACTGCTCATTATCAGGTACCCTTGTAATGCATGGGTGGTGCAAAGCAGACACAGTGCGAGCGACCTTGCTCAAAGGTCACAACTTGGCGCGACATTCAAACAGTGTACAATCCAACAATTGCACATCGCTCAAGTCGGCCAAGCCACTGCTGTGTGGAAACTCATAACAGACCACCAGCCAGCCGCGAACTCGCCTCGCTGTGTTGACAGCGAAGACAAGTCCAACGCGCTAACCACTGTAACATTTTTTGAAGTAGTCTCTCCTACTTTCCTCAACCTTTGCATACTTTTTATAACCGGATGTTATGTTTATTCGAGTGAAACTAGTTAATGCATAAATGGAATGACCACATGCACATGTTGTCACGCACCAGGCGGGTAAATATTCGTATTTATATACACGCACCCGTTATACGTTCATCAAAATCCGAGGGTCCATACTCGCAAACCACAGGATTGTCTTCATATGCTGGTTCAGTCACCCAAAGGGCATTCCAAAGCATCTCGTACGTACACACAGTTGGTACCCCCACTGTAGGGCTGTACTGCCATCTAGGATCTGGTTCAATCTTGCTTTGATTATTGCCGATCCAGTACCACGAGTCATTTATCAACTCCAGTCCGATCCAGACGAATGTGATATTATTATCTGTTGATTAAAGAAACAGTTGGTAGGTTAACCCTTTCTATACTAAATCGATTATCCCAGTCAGTTAAGAGGTGTACATCGGAAGGGTCTATTGTTGATTTGATTGGAAGTTAACATTATAAATGCAGACGACAGATAAATAAAAGTGCAGAAGGATTCTTACTTATTGAGGGAAATGTTCAGATAATAAGTTCAATAAACGTTGTTGAACTTATTATCTGAACGTAACTTATGTGATAAATACTCAGCAGTGAGATTTTAGTATAGAAAGTGTTAACTACTGCTCAACAACAAATAAGAACAAATGTAGCTGTTGTGTGATCAGCTAGCCTAAACGTTCTTACCCATATGGGGGACTCGCATATATGAGGCCCCCACCCCCCTTTTCGTACGCCGTATTCCATGCCCCGTTATGAGGTACGCCGTATTCCGGCCCCTCTGTTAGGAGGTATTCGGTATTTCAAAAATACCGGTATTCGTACGCCGACCTTCCAAAAAACATATTATCTGAACATTTCCCTCAGTAAATCAAACTAATTCTGAAATTAAAATTGTTCTCGTCTGCTTCATGTTCACGAACACCCCTCCAGTTGAATAATAGACTATTCCAATGTATACTTTTATTACTTTTAGATCATTTTATCATCAATAAATAATCTTATCTGATCTTAACTGGTACTCCGTATTCCATATGGCTGTTAGCTGGTATTCCGTATTCCACCCTCTGTGTTAAGTGGTATTCCGTATTCCAGGGGTGGGGTGGGGGCCTCATATATAAGATACTCAACTGACGCATGATATTTAATGCTTCACCAGCGCAGCTCCTTTAAACTAAGGGTTAAACTATAATTTTGAATTAAAGAGAACAGGTAACATGAGCTTCCATCACTAGCAAATAACTGTTTGCTCTAATATACGTTATTAAAGCTGCAACATATCGCCAGGCATTTATTTATGTTAAAAATAATGCGCAAGGATACCGAATGACGCAAACATTGACGTCATGACGCAGTGTTGAGAGTAAGATAACATCTTGAGAGTTGGATAACACGTTCGGTCTTCTGGGAGTTGGATTATGATTTATATGTTGACGTAAAATGTTGATGAAAATATAATAAATGACTTTGTTACACCGTATAGTACAATGCCAGTATGAGCGACAAGTGTATATGAATGAGAAAAGCCAGTTTAAATTATAATTTATATGTGCGATATTCAGGAGGATAGTTCCAAAATTCTTGAAGATAGTTCCATTATAAGTTTCATTATGTTCTTCGCATTTCAAGGAACAATGAAGAGACCTTAGCAACGGAGAACTCAAATTAATTATGTGAGTATAAAAATATTCGCCAGAGACGAAAACATGGAAAACAAACAAGATTGTCAATCAAACATTATTGCAAGGAAGTGCTATGCTTGCAGTGAAAAATTCCGATATAAAGCACATAAATTAATCTGCTATTTCTGTAAGAGATCGTTCCATTTTAGCTGCCAAGGATTGAAATCTGAGGCCGCAGAAGACGTTATGAATAGATCGAGCGCAATACTTTGGTCATGCAAACTATGTAGAGAATCACGAGAGCTTCAAACTAAACAAAATAGTATATCACAGACAACAGATAATGAATCTAAAGAGATCGTGAAGTTCAAATCGACTAATACATGTACAATTAACGCTAAAACACTAGATATGATAATGACTCAAGAATGGATGCTGAGTATAGAAAGAAAATTAGAGAAGTTTGTGTTGATTTTGGAAAAATACGAGGAAAAACAGAACAAACAAATTTGACATTAAATTTGATTCATTCGACAGGAAACAAAAAGCGAAGATCGATAGATATACTGCTGAAGTAAACAATAAGATTCAGAAAATGGAAATTGTTATGTCAAGTTTACAAAGTAGAATAACAAAATTAGATGAAAAACACGTTACAGAGAGAGGAGAATCTCAAACAAGAGAAGACTCTTCGAAACGAAAACAGGATAATAAAATAAAAAGTTTCGATGACCAGCAGACGAATGTGTTTGTAAAACAAGAGAAACATTTGAAAGAATTGCAGAAAAGACTGGAATATAATATCAACGAGAATTTACTGGAACTAATACAAAATCGAAAACAGTATAAACAACAACATAGTAGCCCTAAAATTTCCAGATAAGCAAACGGAAGAAGAAGATATGATAGGAATAGAAAACACGATAAAAAGGATAACATAATGTGATATGAAACATGTGTCAATTCAGAGAATTTTATTATTGACAGAAAATAAACATCGACCAGTACACATTAAGCTCACTGAACAACGTTATAGGAATATAACGATACAAGAGGCAATTCAATTTAACAGAGGAGAAACTAAAATCGATGGACGCAACAAAGTATATTTCAACAGAGAATGCTCAAGAAAAGAACTTAACGAATCGTACAAACCTAGAATAGAACTAAGAAAATAAATATAAAAATATAAAAACAAAAACTTCCGCATCCATAATATGGAAATAGTGGAATAATGAACAAGCCTTAACATGGGGTGTCTGTCATTTGCAGAATGAGGTCCCCAGAGGGTGAATTTAGTTATGCTACCCCCGCATAGCGGGCTAGCATCACCAAATTCACCCTCTGGGAACCTCATTCTGCTGAGGTGTAAGCAGAATGAGGTCCCCAGAGGGTGAATTTGGTGATGCTAGCCCGCTATGCGGGGTAGCATCACTAATTTCACCCTCTGGGCTCTGGGGACCTCATTCTGCAAATGACAGACACCCTATTTCAAGGCTTGATAATGAATGGACTTTACATTGACTTGTGAACTAAAAACAAGTACTTATTGTGATGAATAAAATGTTAATTTCCGTTATGTAATACGGGAACTAAGAGCCTATGGTTCGTTCCTAAATAAATTTATATTGATATTGATAACATCGCATGTTGAATGTCCATGAATCCAAAAGGGGCGGCGATACTCAATCTCGGGAATGGCTTCGAGATCCATGTCACGTGGTTTTTGTATCACCATCGGAAGCAGGGATGTGGCTAGAGGGGGGTGTGGGGGGGTGTCTCACCCCCCCAGCAGAGAGCTATATTTCCAATAGTTGGAAATTTCATACCTGCCACAACGAAATTTCACACCAACAATAGGTTGAAAATGTTCTTGTAGTTTGATTATAAAACAATTTATTGGGGGGAATTTATTGTTTTTCAACCAATATTTGCATATGTTCCTATTTTTGGTCAAAAAATTTGACAGAAATGGTCATCAGTTGGAAATTTTCCAACCTTAGGGGGGTGACAGGTTGGAAATTTCCAACACTTGGAAAGCTTGTGTCCTGGTCCCTCCCCCGTGGCCAGTCAAAAACTTCTAGTTAATTTAAGAAAACAATATTGTCATACAATTGGTCAACATTGTCATTGGAATTGTCATCAGTTGGAAATTTTCCAACCTAAGTGGGGGTGTAGGGTTTGAAATTTCCAACAGTAGGAAGGCTTGAGGCTAGTCTAGATGTTAGGATTTTGCGATTTTCTTGTTCAGATTTCAAAATTTTCGCACACCGGGCCGAACCATGGTCGGCCAGGTGTGTCATTGCCCCATCCACATGGCCAATACAAAACTGCTAATTAGTTTAGCAAAACAATATTTTACTACATTTGGTCAAACTTGTAGACATAAATGGTCATCAGTTGAAGAATTTTCCAACCTGAGGGGGAGCATGAGGTTTGAAATTTCAAACACTAGGAAAGCTTCAGTTGAGGCCAGTCTAGATGCTAGGATTTGCGATTTTCTTGTATAGTTTTCAAAATTTTCTCACACCGGGCCGAACAACCATGGTCGGCCCGGTGTTTCCTGGTCTGTTGTCGGTAGCTGTGTGCATTTGTCTGGAATTAGATCACTAGTTGTTTTTTTTTGGTGAAATTTTCAGGTTAAAATATCTTAATGTTCTCATACTGGGAAAATAGAAGCATGGCTTATGAATATATAGGAAATTAGGCCTGAGCATGATGTACAAGGGGGGGGTGGAAATGGAATGATGCAAAAAGTTGTGTTGGTGCGATTTTCTGACTCAAGGGGGGGGGGGGTGCAAATGGAATAATGCAAAAAGTTGTGTTGGTGTGATTCCGACTCAAGGGGGGGGGTGCAGTTGGAAATTCCCAAGGTGGACACCCCCCCCCCCAGCGGAGACCCTCTAGCCACATCCCTGATCGGAAGGCATATGTGCAAACTCATTAACGTAACGTATTTTAACTAATTGTGTTGGAATGTTGCTGCTGGACCTGGCAGAGGAGGGCTAATTAATGTTATGTAATAAGACATTCCAACTTACCAAATGTCTAACGGTAAAAGTGTGCACATACATTTAGTTAGGAAAATTTCGTGCATTTCATTGCTCGGCTGTTTCCTCAGGCTCTTACTAGTAGGTGGGTATTATGTATCAGCAATATATCTGCCCAACTAGAACAAGTTAGTCCATGTCCTTCAAGTCCGAAGAAATAAACTAGGCGATATGCGGACTGTCAAAATATGATGGCTAGCAACAGTTAACAAGAAAACCAATGTCAGAAATGGTAACACGCTCAAGATCGTATATTATATACCCTGTTTGTAATTATAGAATATAAAATATATCGGTTTCGCGAATGACCAACTCAGAATTCCGTTAAAACAACAATAACAACCAGCACCTAATTAGCGAACCGGCGGCCGACTCGGCCGTCTCCGACCACAACCCTCAGTGGGCTGCAGAACGAAACATGTCTATAAAAGTTGAAATATAAGACTTACAAATTATCTTTTTCATTTCTTTTATTTGTAATTGACATAGCTTGTCACAAACCATTGACATAATAATGTAAGGGACAATAAACGAAATTGAAATTCCCAACTACACCTTTTACCGGACTCGGCCTCTGTTGTGGATTTTTCGGGTCGTAAACTTCACAATGGGTTTAAGATGTGTGGCTGATTGTTGATTCTTAAATAATGTGTCACATTAGTAGAAATAGTAGAACAAAACGTTTCCCAATCAGAGCTTGCGAAAATCGGTTTTGAGTTAGTAGGAGTTTGTGGGAGAACGTCTAATATAATGCATTGGACCACACCCGGATGCAAGCTCCATTCAGAGTGCAGTCTCCAACGCAGGACTTACCGCTGCCAGCACCTACACATATTGTGAAGAAATCGCACATTTATTTATTTGAGATTTGTGTATGTTACAATTCATTCCGCATTATTCTGAGAAACTGTCCGTATTCATTTGAAAATTATCTAGATCAAGCCCGAATTAATTGTAACTGACACAACACTTCAATAAAAAATGTTAGATTTAATTAAGAAAATACACATGCCGGCAGCGGTCAGACATGGCGTGGCGATGGGACTGGACTCTGTTTTTTGCAGCTTGTCCCGAATGTTCTTAGCTGTTTACGGATGTTCCCGTTTCATATTTCTCGAAACATGCCACATTTAGAAAATAGAACAGTACTGTTTTCTTAACAGAATCAGCCACCCCCCCCCCCCTCCCCCCACACTACCAGCATCACATACCAACATCGTATTAGCAGGACCACTTAACCGGTGGTGTGGACATATACTCACGTAATTGTGAAGCCACAAAATCATGTTCTGCTACCGTCTCCAGGAAGAGAACATGAGTACCGGCTGATTCGCAGATTTGTTTTGCTATAGGATAGGTATACCAACTATCCAGCTGATAATAGCATGTGTTGTGTACTGTATCCTCCCAGGAGGCCCCGGTAGTTACCGTAAACGTATGGCTGCACACTCCATCTGAAGCGGTATTTTCTGAGTTAATGTCAAGAAAACACAATATACCAAAACCAAGCCCCATAAATACTAACCCAAATATAAACCTAACAACAACCGTAACCCTAACCATAACCATAACCCGAACCATTAACCCCAACCATACCTATAGCATTAACCATATAACCTTAACATTAGCCATAACGCTAACCCTAATCCTAAACCTAGCCATAACCCTATAAGTTGCACAAATCCTAGCTGGCACCTTCATCATAAACATAACAAACCTAATAAAAAACTAACAGCAATCTAACCATAATCTTAGCCCAATGTAGAAACTAAAAATCTAAAAGTCATAGCCCTAACCGCGTCACTCTAACTTCATAACACCAATAATCCCAAACATAACCCCAATCCACTACCCCATAAGAGCACTGATCGCACTATGGAGGAATTTGCAACTGTAATATCAGAAAATTCTACAGCATATCTCTTGTGTGGGTTTTGTTCCAATGGGATTAAAGAATTGAATTGAATTAAAAGAGCACTTGTTTACAAAAGAAACTAATTTACATAAAGTCCCACCTTGGCTAGTTGTCGCTGTTACTGTTGTTGTTGTTGATACTGTTGTCGCTTCTGCTGCTGGTGTTGCTACTGTTGTCGATGATAATGTTGTCGCTGTTGCCGTTGGTGTTGCTACTGTTGTTGTTATCGTTGCTACAGTTGCTGCTCTTATTGTTGTGGATGTTGACGTCCGGTAACCACTTTTAATAGTTGATTTTATAGCGCTTGTGGATTCACCCTGATGCATGTTTAATCCTTCTGTGAATGTAATTAGTTCGGTATAAATAAAATATGCAAGTTATTATTCCTAGATTTCTATCAAATTATGAAAAAGGTTGGACTCAAAATGAAAGAAAAGGTTGAAATAACACTCAGACAGACGTACATCTCTAATTGCCAATGTTCCAGTATCTCTTTGATTTTCTTGACTCGGGTGTGTGTATGCCCCAGCAAAACTCAGTGACGTCAAGTTGTAGATCCTCTATGTCTATGGCTCATATTTGGCCCATAAAATAGGTCTATTGCCCCTTTTGTAGAAAAAAATGGACTGGACTAATGAATTCCTCACAAAAAAGTACTTCCGAGCACCATCCAATTCCGTAAGAGCGCAATAACGAGACGACTAATAGTAACCCAAAAGCAATATTCCGAATTTTTTGGGGAGGGTTATTTTTGTGGACTATGCATACCATCATGTTCTATGTTATGTTGATGTGAGCTGACAAGGTCAGACAAACATTTAAGACTACCATGGGCTGAAATATATTTACTGAGTGTAATGCGAGTCTTTAATGACAGGTTTGATTGAAAATACGGTGTGAAATATTTTGTTCATTTGATACTACTGCTGTGAAATATTTTTTACATCCGATACTACTGGGACTCTATTCTGTTTGCAGATTCAAGTTTTTATAACCACATATAATTTATTAACACCATGAACTGCTAGATGTGTGAACTATTCATCAATGAAGTTTATATTCCAGAAGTCTTCGATAATTTGTGGCAATTTGCTGTGGGTCCCCTATTTGCGGAGATTACATTTGCGGATGTCACGAATTCGCGGAAGTCCCCTAAATTCGTCGAAATATGTTGATTTTAATGAGGGAACGGGTTCGAATATCTCAATTGATACGTATTTTAAAGAGTTTAGTCGGATACAGCCGAGTTAGCCACCGGTTCGTTAATTAGGTGCTGATCGGTGTGACAATTTGCAGTAGGTCCTCCCTAATTGCGGAGGTCCCCGAATTCGCGGAGTTCCCCTAAAATGGTCGAAATAGATTGATTTAAATAATTGAACGGGTGCGTATATGTCAATTGATACGTATTTAAAACAAATAACGAATAATGGTTTGTTGTATCAATTTTATTTCATATCTATCAACGTAATTCGCACGATCGCACGAGTTTCCAGGCGTGTGATAATTCTCAGAATTGCACTAGTGCAATCTGTCGACGGAACTATTTCATTCAATGTTAAAACTCAATTAAATTCACATTTTCTGTACCGGAGATGTACGATTGTAAGTCAACTTACTATGATACGGAGATATGTAATAAAAATAGAACCGCATGCGTCCCGACTCGAGGTATCGCTATATACGCCAACAAATCTCGTGCGATAATTTCGTCAAAATCCAGAACTCATACGGTTCTATCTATATGTCGTCACCATCATCATCATCATCATCATCATCATAATACGGAACAAGTCTTGCGACTTTTCGTCCCAATAACATTATTTGCAATGTTTGTTTACAAATAAATGTATCGTCATTCAATCGTTTCTTGTGAGTCACTTGAACATATTACTTGTCGTCGAACTCGTATTTTATATAATAGAAGAATGTGAATGTTTTTTTGAATTTGAGTTGGATCCTCAAAAGTGAAGTCTGGCAGAGAGTTCCAGCTATTTACCACCCTCTGCATGAAGAAATATTTTCCTTTGTCCTTGTTAACAGTGTGCATCTGTAGCTTTTTATTATGTCATCTTGTTCTTCCTGATGAATTTCTTTCTAATTGGTCACATGCGTTGATATTCAACAGTTTATATACATCGATTAGATCTCCTCTAAATATTCGATATTTTAAAGACATCAGATTGAGTCTTATCATTCGGTCTCGGTAGCATAGAGTTTTGATTTGACGAACTAGTTTCGTTGCTTTTCTTTGTATTTTCTCTAACACAATGCTATGATATGTGTGATGTGGGTTCGATGCAGAGTTACATTATTCGATGATAGGTCCCCGATTTTTTATCCGCATTTAGAGGCTTTCTGGTGTGATGAATGAGAAACCTGCAGTGATAAGCCGTAACTTTTATTTTGTAATAAAGAATATATATATATAATATAATTTATATTTATGCCTAATAATAACGATCTTGAGGGCGTTACCATTTCTGATTATGGTTTTCTTGTGGTCTTATGCATGCCATGTTCTATGCCAGTAACATATGTGTGTGTGTAGGTGAGGGTGTGTGTGTGTGTGTATCTACATGTACCTACTTTATTGTTCACTGCCAGAGGAGCAACTCGTTGCATTCCTTATAGGGAACAATGATGTATATATGTGACCCGCCATATCAAATCCAGTCGTAAGTCGGGATTTGTTTACCCTGTGCCAATGCATTCTCTTATATATGCGAGTCGACCATAGGTCGCCTCGCATATATAAGAGAATGCATTGGCCTAACAATTTTTTATCATTGTTTTTAAATAAATGTTTCTGACCATTTTTAGGACATAAAATAAAAAAAACATCCATTACCCTGCAGGGAGCCCACACATATATAGAAGCATATAGAAGAGTGTCGTCTGCTCATGTTTGTCTGGGGCTCTGTATGGGTGAAATTATAAAATTGTTAAAGAATACAATAAAAAATTATTAAAATTGAAAAAATTGTTAGGCCAATGCATTCTCTTATATATGCGAGGCGACCTATGGTCGACTCGCATATATAAGAGAATGCATTGGCACAGGGTAAAAAAAATCCCGACTTGCAACTGGATTTGGTATGGCGGGTCACAAATAGAGTTAGACGTTCTCCAGTTCATGAAGGAAGTGTTCTCTCGACACGGTTATGTTCTTGTTCGCTATATGTAAACTTATTAGAGGGGTCAACTCAGTGAGTGAAGAAAACTATAATGATATGGCGTTATTTTGGAATCATTATAGCATCAATATTTCGTTATTTCCTACGGTAAATCTGAACTATATATCAACTTTCGCTTTTGTTCGATGAATACCGTAGATATCGGTATATAGGTACAATCCCTGCCAGATCGGACCACTTTCTCCCCCACCGGTCACGCTTCGTTTGTCGAGCCTCTGGGCCGAGGCGAGTGAACACCGTGCATGGAGATTGCGATAGGTCTGGCTCATGTTAGTGGGCAACGTTTAACACGATTCTGAGTTACATTCAACTCTCTAACTGGGTGACATTTAAAACTATTCAGTGTTAAAATTAACTATATAAGGGGGGACATTCAGCACTATTCGGTGTTATATTCAACTCTGTATATTGGGTAACATTTCATATTATTCAGTGTTATATTCATCTTTTCAAGTCGAGTACCCAGTTGAATTTAACCCGATTTCGGGAGAATTTTAACCCGATTTGACCGTGTTAAATTAATCCAACACGATATTCGGTAGAATATAACACCATATTGGTTTAGATTTATCCCGAAATCGTGTTGAATTTATCTAACATTATATCTGTCGGGTTAATTTAACACTTATCGTGCAAGTGGGATTTCATCCCGACAGTGGGGTTTAATTTACACATTTCAAGTTAAAACACTATCGGTGTTAGAGTGTAAAGCCAACCATTTATAAGACGCATTCTATATATTCAACGGTAAAAATGGCAGAGAAAATAATTTGATTCGAGGATGTATGCTAAATGCATATGCGTGTACAAAGAACTGCAGATAATAATGTGAAGGTTATACCTAAAATAGTATTTGATTGCCAGACATTTAGTAGGTTACGTTCTACAAGAAGTATCCATATACGCGACGTAACCACAATTAATTATGTTGATTTGGGTTATATTTAGCAGATATCGTATAGAAATTTGTCGAGACGGAGCGTCAACTCAAATTTTGTTCCGTTAACATGTTTTATTCCAGAGCGATGTCCATTTACATTGGTACTAACACTTGGGATATTGGTAAACTTCAGGCTAAACAGATATTGGAAAATTGAGACCAGTCCCCATCTAAACACAATTTTGCAAATGTTCCACTGCGCTTACCGTCGACTCTTATCATTCTGCTAGTCTGCTACACTATAACAGCAATGCTGATGGACGCACGAGTTCCAAGACTGACCAAAATATTTTCGTAAAAGTATTGTATCTGATGACAATTTTAGTTTTCAATCGTTCCTGGATATACATTTTCATTGATGTTGATGAAACGTGTTCACTTAGAACGATTTAACCGTCACTCAGACAAATATAGATTTATAAAACATTCTCCAAATTTCGCCATTTACAATACGTCATAAAAAGAGCTTAGTATAAAATGTGGAATCAGCGACATTATCAATGAAAGTGTCAACGGCACTGTAGCTCAACTTGGGAAGGAGTTAATTTTTCTGCTGAGCAATGAATTGAATTATTACAGAAGAAGGAAAGTTACAAAAACGTTACATTAAAGGTCTTGTATTTTGTAGATGAAATAATTTTCATTTCAAACATTTCACCAATAAATGTGGGCTGCCGGGTGTGTGTGCCAATGGAATCAAATTTGAAATTCAAGATGGCTGCTGGCAGCCATGTATTATAATACACTTCGGAAATAATCGATGGCTCTATTCTAGAGGTCACATCGAAGACCATATGAAGATTGGTGACGATGGGATGAGTGAAGTGGCCTGTATGGAGTGCCGAAGGATTTAGTCATGAGAAGAGTAAAATCCAAGATGACCGCTGGCAGCTATGTTCTTCAACAAATTTGGGAACTAATCGATGGCTGCCGGCGGCCATGTTTTTCATCGATTTTTTTTCAAATTCGATGGCTCGCATCTAGAGGTGATTCTAAACATGTCTGCAAATTTTCAAAACAATTTCCAAATATGCGGATTGCAGGGTGTGTCGATGGATTCAAATTTGAAATCCAAGATGGTTGCTGGCGGCCATGTCTTTAAATGAATTTCGGGAAAAAAATCGGTGGCTTCCATCTAGTGGTCACCCCGAAGATCAAAATGAAGTTTTGTGACGATCGGATCAGAGATGTGACCTGTGGGGTGTGCCACAGGATTTAGTCATACAGAGAGTAAAATTCAAGGTGGCTGCTGGCGGCCATGTTTTTCAACGAAATTCGGAAAAAACAGATCCATATGAAGTTTGATGACGATTATCGGATGAGGGTTGTATTCCGTATGGTGTGAGAAGGATTTAGTCATGCAAATAGTAAAATCCAAGACGGCCGCTGGCAGCCATATTTTTCAACGGATTTGGGAACTAATCGATGGCTCCCATCATCCATATAAATTATGGTGACGATCGAATGAGGGCTGTGGCATGCAAGGTGTGCCAAAGGATTTAGTCATGCAAAGAGTAAAATCCAAGATGGCTGTCGGTGGCCATGTTTTCATCGAAAATTGTTCAAATTCGTTGGCTCCCATCTAGAAGTGATTCTAAACAAGTCTGTAAATGTTCAAAAACAATTCTCCGATTTATGCGGACTGCAGGCTGTGCCGATGGATTCAAATTTGAATTCCAAGATGGAGGCAACGTTTTTAATAAATTTCGGGGGAAAAAATCGACGGCTCCAATCCACAGGTGACCACGAAAATCCAAATGAAGTTTGGTGCGATCGGACCAGTGATGTGACCTGTAGGGTGCGCCACTAGATTTAGCAAAAAAGTAAACTACAAGATGGCTGCTGGCGGCCATGTCTTTTGACGAAATTCTGAAAATGTTGATGGCTCCCATCTAGTGGTCACCCAAATTTACATAACATTTCTTCCATAATTATATTCGGGCTGCAGTGTGCGCCGATGGACTAAATTTGAAATCTAAGATGGCTGATGGCGGCCATGTTTTTTTAAACGAATTTCAGAAATAACTGATGGCTCTCATCTAGAGGTCACCCCGAAAATCAGTATGAAGTTTGGTGACGAACGGATGAGGTATGCGACTTATAGGGTCTGACGAAGGACTTGGTCATGCAAAGACGGTCACTGGCAGCCATGTTTTTCCAGGAATTTTGGAAACATTTATGGCTCCCATCTAGAAGTCACCCCGAAGATCCATATAAAGTTGGGTGTGCCAAACGGATTTAGCATTGCAAAGATCCATATGAAGTTTGATGACGATCGGATGAGGCATGTGTTCCGTAGCGATGTATAGTCATGCAAATAGTAAAATCCAAGATGGCCGCTGGCAGCCATGTTTTACGACTTTGTATGGTGACGACCGAACGAGGGGTGTGGCCTGTTAGGTGTGCCAAAGGATTTAGTCATACAAAGAGTGAAATCCAAGATGGCTGCCGGTGACCATGTTTTTCAACGAAAAAGCCTTCGGCACAAGTATAATTTGTAATCATGTGCACCTCATAAGTAAACAATTGCACAACTACCCCCTGGTGAGAATAGCCGCACGCACGGACAACGGACGCCGACATATGGCAATAACTCAAGCTTGACTTTGTCAAGTTGAGCTCAAAATGGCAACAAAATGGCAACAAGATCTAAACCAAACAAAAAGGTAAGTTGGAATAGTTTTAGGTTTGGATAGGTTTCATTGTACTGTGATAATTTAAATATGAGTGAGCTTACCGTTACTTCCCATTCTGCTATCCCCTGACACTACAACACTAACGCTGACTAATGCGACGACACTGACAACAAGCAAGCCGAAACAAACCATTATAACTCTGCGCGTTGAAACCAGCTTTCTGCCTGTCGGATCCATAATTATTTCGATTGTATCAGGTTCTCGGCTCAATCGTGCTGACATTTCGTAAACAGTTGCTGACTCTTCTGACTGTTTTGCGGACTGTTGCTCGAGTAGTTATGCAGAAGGCCTAACCCATTAATGTAGACACTCGATCCATATTCAGTTCGAGCTCCTGTAAGATGATTAGTTTATATCGGGAGGTGGATATACATAACAGATTATATGTTAGGAAATTGAATACTATAATACTTTACACACACGCATCGTCAGCGCTCAACGCGGGATTAAGGGCCAGACATGCGTTTGAAGAATGACCCAGACAGCAGGTGCACATAGTTAAAGATACGGGCGGCGTTAGTGGTGTGTATGCTGTTAAAATATTCACCTCCGTCAAAAACCGCTATAAACAGAAAGAGTAGTAAAATATAGACAGACCTTGTTCTTATACCAATCAGAAATATGACATAAACAGTATGTTATTGTCAAATGTTTTTCCTTTGTTTTTGTAAACATAACCTTTGTAAACAAAAGCAAAACACGCTACAGAACCTGGCTAAATATTTTCACTGACAAATTCTTCTGAGATCAATTGCATTATAGCAATCCGCTGTACCTACTTAATGGTTGGTTTCAGCATAACTAATTTTCCAGTAGGTTTTGTGATTGACGAAGGCTTCATGTGACCAACCTACATATTTAGTGTGTTTTACCCCAGTGGACTGATGGTAGGTTCTGTGCAGGCCACCGTCCTGAGTGTGCCCCATTTGGGTTAGGTGCTCAGGCACGTTTTAATTCATGTATATATTGTCGACTTTATTTGGGTGAAACAGACTTGCAGTAGCTAATTTTTGTTTGGTTTGATATGTTCTAATTGGTATCAATATAGCCTAGGTTTTATTGAATAACATATGTTGCTGCTGCTGTTGTTGTAACCATAACCATGAGGTAAAATCGGTTTATTTTGTGAGTACCATTATCATTGGTTTGGTTGTGATATAGGAGTATACGTTTTTTTTTTCGCAGAACCACTTTTTCAGACGACCATTTATATTCAGCAAGAACCGTTTCTGCATTATTAGGGCATGCCAATCGAAAATGTGGTGCCATTTTCTTTCAATAAACTGTCATTAGTAGATGTTATGGAAAACAAATGGAATTTATTCAAACATTTGTCATTACAGAGCAAGATGTAGTTGCAGATTGCTATTTTTGGGACTTCTCAGTAGCAAATTCATTTTTTAACTTAATTCTATATATTCAATCATTGTTGGAAAGTATAGTCAATTTACTCCACCACAAAACATTTCCATGTTAGATAGTCCATGACAATGATCTGGTATGACCAAATAACTTACCCTCACCCATCAACATTTTTGCCAAAAGACAATTGGCATACAAACATTCTACCCGTGCACCAGATTTGTCTATTTCTGCTCCTTATACTTTATAAAATAAACTGCCTCGGCCATTACTCTTCACAAAAAATAGCAGAATAATTACATACAGCGACATTAAGACCATGTCGACCTTCAGAATACTGCTCCTCGCAAAATAAATTAAAATTAAAATTAAATTGTGAAAAATAAAAAAAATGTATCCATGTATAAGTGTGTTATACCATAACACCCTCCCAGTTTAAACCAAATTCAGCTCGTTATATGCAAAATTGTGCTCATTATTAGTGGAATTACTTACATCTACCCCACCAAAATGCACAATTTAGACAAATACGACAAAAACATAAAAAGTGCTATAAAATTATAATGCGACACTCCTCAGATGGCAAACAAGCTTCAAAAGATGTAGAATGTTTTTCTCTATCTTAAAAATTGGGTCTTCAAAATTTCGCAGAGGGGTGTGGGGTCCATATTTTGGTTCAGGCTCAAAAGTTATATACATATGTAATAGTAATTAGCTTTGCAATGATGAACATTTTATACATGCGAGCATCCGCACATTGTGTACGTTGATGTTATGTAAATGACAATTCACACAAATCAAGGGAATTGTAATGGCATAGATCAGAAAAGAGATTGAATGCATCCATTCCGGAGAATAGGTGGCTATACCCCATGGCCCAATACTATGGACCATAATAATTGTAATCACAAGGTTATGGGAGGTACACAGGAGGCGTGAAGTGCAATAGACCACTGTATTGTAATAGTGTAGATTATACCCGTGTGCGTGTGGGCTCATTGCCGATGGGTGCTTGGGTTTCATCAGAATGGCATTCACACTGCGGAAATCAAGCGGTTGTCTCGTGGCAAACAACCTAAAGTCTGTATTGGAGTATTGACCAATTATGACATTCGTGCAGGGACGTTGTTAGAGGGTCTCCTTTGGGGTACACAACTTGGAGTTTAGACCTGCACCTGAGACCCTCTAGCTACGTCTCTTGTACATATTATCAATAGAATACTCCAGCGATTCTGAATGACAACCCAACTAGAAATTGAAATACATCGTACAACTTGAATTGTTGGAACAGACGATAACCATTGATGAAATAAAACACAATGCACGAACGGTTGCGGCGTACTCACTAAGCGATTATTTATAGGATACCGATTACCACTAATCAAATTGAACACGGACCACCCATGCACTAGCGATAACATAGCAATGAGTGTCTCCGACGAATCATTTTTTTTTCATTGGTCAATCAAGTCACATGTGGAAAACCTATTATTTTATTGGTCACCATGCATGTGAACGCGGCATTACAAGAAGTCGCCTATACACTGTTAGAATAAGAGTGGAAGTCTATGGTAATCGACACCTTTTGTGTGCCCCACAGAAGCTTGTGATTACAATAATTGTGTTCTATAGTATAGGGCCCTGGGTAGAGTGTATTCACGGCGGAACAACCGGTGAGTTTGACTCCCTAGCGATCCGACTCGTACACAACAACAATATTTGTAACCAAACGAGCCTTATTTGGCTCTACACTTTTCTCTATATAGCGTAACCTGTGGATTTGGTTCTTGTGGCAAACGGACCATCTGGTTCTTGGTGGTTTGCATGCGTAACCTAAACCAGAATAAAATGGTTCTACACGCAGTCAACACAGCAGCCTAATACTTTAAACCGACACCGAAAAGAAACAAATTTGAAGTTTTGGTTATATAACAATTACCGAACTGAAATTACTTTGCTTCTTCAATTGTTTTCCTATAGCAGAACCATCTAAGCTATTCGGTTTCTGCTAAGAACCACACGGTTCTAGCTTTGGCTATATATATGAACTATATACTGTTGTGCTGTTTTTGTGTTCGTAAAGAACCAAGTCAATCTCATCGCTTCCGCTGGTCGCATGGTTCTACGGTGATTCTCCAATAATAACTAAAAGTGTTACCCCAGTATGATTTATTATATGATAACGAATAAGCGGAAAAAACAGATGGAACATATCCACACCGGACACAAATTTTGGATATTTAATGTAAGCCACGATGACTAGAGTTATAAAGTTCCCGTAATCCTTTCTATACTAAATACTCATTGACGAGTATCGTTCTCTTTGGAAATGTTCAGATAATAATAGGTCGTTTGTTAAACTTGCCACCAATTAATATATATCCTTCTGAACTTATCATTTGATGTGGCTGTCGTCTGCTTACACTTACCTAAAGGCACGAATGACCTTCGCGTTGGGTATGTTGTTAATATAGTCGCACGGTTAGAACTGCCATAACAGCATGGATATTAAAATATAGACATATTTTGTTCTTATACATATCATAAATATCGCGTAAATATTGTTGTGGAGTTCAGAATGCCAGTTTCTGTAACATTTTTGGCCTTTGTTTACATAAAGCGTATGAATTTGACAATAACAAACTATCTATGTGACATTTATGATTGGTGAATGTATAAGAACAACGTATGTCAATATTTTAATATTCTTTCTGTTTAAGGCGGTTTTAACGGATGTGACTCCCCGTGTGGGCCCGAGTGGAGTAGGCTTATATGTTACACTGGTGTAAATGTTTTCCATAGGCCCCAGTGCTAACGTTTTAGCGTGTACTCTTGGCAATATAAATGTTGGGTCCAAAATTTTCTTTAAATCTGAAAAATTGACATTTGGGGAAACTTTTTACGCAAACAAATCATGTCTGTCTAGCAGGGAATTCGCATTTAAATCTTGTGTTTGCGTAGCTAGTGTCAGAACCGCATAAAAAAATGCTGTCATATTTTAGATCACACCAAAAATTTCAAACTTCACTACAAAGGGTTAATTCCCGTGCCAATGGCTATTTTACCATAGGGAAGTGGTGTGGTGATTTTTTTATGCAAAAAGCACACAAGGCTATTGACCAATCAGGGCCCAGTGTCTATTTTATTCTCTCCTATATATTCCTCCCACATCCGCTAGATGTCACTCCGTACCCTATTTACACCAGTGTAACCTATACCGCCCCACTGCGAGCGGCAAGACTCCCCTAATGTTGCACCCTGTTTGCCATGGGGTGCATCCCGCGAGGTGTGGTGTAGGAGTCCTGGTGGTACTAGGGCCGCCACACAACGAGAGGCATCGACCTGTGGGTACGACTAACCTCATGGTCCACTTTGGTCCTACATCTCTTCAAGGCGGGTGGTTGGGTTGACCCGACTCAATCAATCGGCTATATTCGCTTCCCCAAAGTTTTTTCTGATTCAATTTTTTTATCGGTTATATTGGTCGTCTGTTTGAAGTACTGTTTTCTGGGGGGTTTTTTGAAGTATGATGATTCTGTTCTTTCCTGTCTCTTTGTTGTCCGTCCTGATAAGTGTTGAATGTTGAATCCTGTAAAGTATCACGCCTGTCTCAATGTGAGGAGGTACCAGGGACTGCTACATGTAGTGGCTAAACGGATCACCGCTTCAGCTATGTACCAGTCTTTTGCCCGACAAGAATTCGAAGGGTAGTCCGCGGCGGCTGCTGGTCTCGATTCTTTGCTTGTTATATGGCAACTCAAAAAAACCACGACCTGGTCGTAAGAATGATGACTCACTTAGTTCCGATGATGCTGGGATATTCCCTCAGTACTTGGTTCTTAAATTCGACCCGACTATTAAAAGACCTTCTGTATTTGGCATTGTGAGTCACTTGATATTAGCGCTGGACAATTGAAATATGTCAAACCGATCAGGGCGGTGCCAGTGATTGGCTCTCCCTCTCTCTCTTTCTCTCCTGATTGAGTGTCCAAAGCAAGTTCAATCTGATGCTTTGTTGCAGTTAACCCTTTACCCAACAAACCGGCCAAAAACGGCCAAATAAAGCTGCAACAGCCTAAATTATCTTGGGTCTGTCTCAATAAAACCATACAAATATGGATATCATTGGAACCGGCTCCTTGACCACATTGTGATGGTCACAGTTATGCCCTGTGCCAATGCATTCTCTTATATATGCGAGTCGACCATAGCTCGCCTCGCATATATAAGAGAATGCATTGGCCTAAAAAAAATATTTTTTTAACACTTTTTACCATTTTTTCTTATAATTTATATAATTTTTAATGTGTTAAGCCAATGCATTCTCTTATATATGCGAGGCGACCTATGGTCGACTCGCATATATAAGAGAATGCATTGGCACAGGGCCGTTCTGTTGGGTAAAGGGTTAACAACTATTGTACAAACACCAGTCACGGTTGCTCCTCACTAAACATTGCATAGTAGCAGAGCAGTTTTGAGAACCGCGATATATATCTCCAGCTCTTCTGCGTCGGAGATATTGGCCGAGTTGTTACCACAGGGAGTTGCTGTGTTCGCAGATTTTCTGTCGATGGACTAAAAGTTCCTTTGCATAGTTATCTTTTGGTTTTCAATCGGTGCGAACATCCGCCGGCATTCAAGGTTGGATATATGAAAATGGATTAGTCTACATATGTTCCAAGTCCCTTACGATGTTTTAAATGTCAGGGGTATGGTATTGGCCACGAACGTTGTAAAAGTAAACAAACCATATATGCACGCTGTTCCGTTTCTGGTCATGATCATAAGGATTGTACTAAACCAAAAAGTGTTCAAACACTCAAGGTTCACATGCTGCAATGGATCATTCATGTCCCGACTATAAATTCTAAATTTAACGGTGTATGGCTGATAAACTTCTATCATAGTTCTTTGCAAAGAAAATTGTTGGTTCTCGACCATCAATTCAATCATGCAGTCACATACTCTGATGTGTTTTTTACAAAAACAAGTGTGCTAATGCCAGCACTCATGCAACAACCAGACGGACACCATGCGGTATCACAAGCGACACAACTCCTGTCCCAGAACCTGTACCACATGCCATGGACAAATATACCGAAGATGCATCCGTTGCTCACTAACGACCCACTCAAGTTGAGTCTGTTACTGTAACACATTCTATTCGTGTTGATGATATTGCTCCACAATAAAAATCCCCTGTTGCTTCAAAACAAATATCGCTAGAGTCTCTACAACGTTTAGAGAGGTTCATAGCTGAACTATCAAATTTTGACCATATGTTTGATGAGAAACGTTTAACACTACAAGGCACCAAACAGTAGTTGTGGATTGAGACTATCGGTTCGGTAAATGGGGACATTCTCCTGTCTCACCCACCCGACCGTCAGCTTGACGCATTGACAAAGGTTCATGCATTATTCCTTTACCCAACAAACCGGCCAAAACCGGCCAAATAAAGCTTCAACAGCCTAAAATATCTTCGGTCTGTCTCATTAGAACCATACAAATATGGATATCATTGGAACCGGCTCATTAACCACATTGTGATAGTTACAGTTATGCCCTGTGCAAATGCATTCTCTTATATATGCGAGTCGACCATAGGTCGCCTCGCATATATAAGAGAATGCATTGGCCTAAAAAAAAAACTTCTTTAACACTTTTTACCATTTTTTTCTTACATTCTTTAACAATTTTATAATTTTTAATGTGTTAAGCCAATGCATTCTCTTATATATGCGAGGCGACCTATGGTCGACTCGCATATATAAGAGAATGCATTGGCACAGGGCCCTTCTGTTGGGTACAGGGTTATTCATCAAATATTATAAATACCATATCAATGCAAACTCTGAATTTAAAAGCTACTTTACTTATTTCGATGTGCAGACTTGGTAATTTTTTGTTGTTTATTTGCTATCTATTATGTATTCTTGTACTAATTTTATATGTTTTATAGTATGATTTCACACAAGTCAGTTCTTGAATTTATATTCCTGACTCCAAGTGGAAAATGGGTGCTTTTACTTGTGAATAGCTCGGGGGGGGGTAGTAAACATTTGCAGGAAGGTATGCCGGGGTGGTGTGTGGCCCGAGGGGCAAAAAACGCGTTTTTTACACCCTCATGCAAATTGTTTACTAAAGACCTTGTGTGCCCTTATATGACATTTGTAACAGTTTAAATCATATTATAAGAATTTATAACTGCAAAAACACCATATCTATGTTACTGGGACCTCATATGGGCCTTAGGAGAGATGAAATTAAGCTATATGGCATGTTGCATATGGGGCGGTGGGGTGAAAACAATCCTTCCCATGCACACAATGATCCCCGACACCCTTCGGAAAGAAGCTTCGAGAAATGTAAAACTGACATATATAAACTTGTCTTGATGTAACTAAAGACAAGATCATTGTGTGCATGGAAAAAGAGCAACTGCCACAAACATTAATGTGACTATCAATGGCTAGAATATAACTGTTTTCACACTGTTCATCAGCGCATCAAGCCAATCAGTGAAATATTTGCATGTCTATCAACTCATATGATCTGTTACTCTCACAACACCTAAAATATCCAAGTCTGGCATAGTGACTGTTTGTCATTTATTATAACAGAGGTTGATCCAGTAGACTAACAAAAGTGTTAAAGGCACGTGAGGCCTTAATTGTCGAAAATATTCATATTTGTTCCAAACACCGTAAACAGAAAAACATTAAAACGCATACAGTTTCGTTCATATATACCATGACTTTCGCGTAAACAGCATGTTATCATAAATACCTACTATATTTTACCTAAGCAAGAGCCTGATTTGGGTTTCGGCGGACAGCATAATGCTACTGGCTAATCACACACAAATGGCATAAACGCTCTTTATTATTTCCATATCAGGAATTCACCAACAAAGAACGCTCTTTGTGTTTACCATCATAATATAAACAAACACCAGAAAAGTAACTTTTTATGCTTTTGTTTATGTTATACAGTGACTTCGTCAGGATAAATTATATTTAAATACATAATATAATTAGCATTAATAATATTAGTATATTTCTCGGTACGCAAGACATTTATAAAAATAACCGGCACGGCATGAGTTAATTTACTAATGTTTGTTGCACTCTTAGCTTTGCACACGACCTTTTCTATTCACTCATCCCATGCGCCCTAAATTTAGAGTGGTCAACAAACATTTGATTGCCCGGACCTCGTGATCGAACATTTAACACGCACACACAAACAGGTCACTTGTTAATACCTGGAGCTGAGGGCAACATCTCCTCGCATGTTTGGATCAATATAAACATACACTTATGCTCTTTAACGCTCTTGACTTTTGTCAATACAGACAAGAGTCTACCAACTACGATGTGTGTATACGATGTGCTTAATATTTGATGGGCTAGATATAAAGCCGACTTTCATGCTATACAGAATTTCATTTATATAAAAGTATAGAGACTCATAAGGTGAGATCGTTCCTTTCTTAAATACCCTGTTCATCACACGTATCTATATACCACTCAAATATTCAGAGAGGCTAAAGTTTACAAATGACTGTCGTGCTCGCCAGAGTTAGCCAGGAACCCCTATACCCACGGTGTGCGACATTTACATAACAATGGTTAAACATATGAGAATAACATACTGTTTATGCGATATTTCTTATTTATATACGGACAAAGTCTATCTACATGTTGATGTTCTTTCTGTTTCTGGCGGTTTTTGACGGGTGGAAATATTTTCACAGGTTACCCACCGCCAAGGCCAACCGTACCTTTAAGGCATAATGCTAGATAATGGGCTGGTTGACAGACTAATCGGGAAATGGTTAGAAATTATGGAATTGTGTGTATCCTGTACAATGACCTAAGTTTGAATATATAAGTAAACTTGTCCTGATGCAACTAATGCCTAGATCATTGTGTGCATGGAAAAAGAGCGAGCAACTGTCTCAAACATTAATGTGGCTATCAATGGGTAGAAAATATCTGTCATCAGTGCATCAAGCCAATCAGTGAATTATTTGCATGTCATTCAACTCAGATGATCTCTCACAAGACGGAAAGTATTCAAGTGGTATAGTGCTGTGACTGCTTGTCATCTATATATATAAATGAGTAGGATCTGTCCGGAGTTTTCTGTCAGACCCCTGGACCGAGTTCAACCAAATTTGGTGTGGTGACTCGGGGTACCCTGGCGGATGTTATAATGGTATTAGTTTTTCAAAAGATTTAATTAAAACAAATTAAATAAAATTGGTTTTGTTAAATTGAGCAAGGAATTCAATCTTTAAAAAAAAGTATTTTAAAGCAAAATATATAAATCAAAATGTTTCAATGACCAAATGTGCTTGAAGCGCACAAAGGGGCTGCCGCTAAGAGAAGGTCTGTCGAAGTCCAACAAAGGGGGCCACACATATCTCCGATGCTGAATATAATTTCAGCTAGTTTAGTATAATAGAATTAAGTTGCATCAGTAGACTAACATAGTGGTAGGGAATATGTTAGATAATGGGCTGGTTGACACACTAATCAGGAAATAGTCAGAAATTATGAAATTTTGTGTATTCTGCACAATGACCTAGGTTTGCAGATGATCAGCAATTTATAAACTTTTCTTTTCAATTAAAACAGCTTCTGAAACAGGTTAAACTGTTATTTGAACTAATTGAGATAATTCCCAGTCACAAGAGTGATAGCAGTAGAGTTTTATGAGATTTGAGACAAATTTAGTGAAATTTGGGGGGTGGGTGTAAAAAAATTGGGACTAAATTTTTTTTTTTGCAGGTTTGGGGGTGGTGGGTCCCAGAAAATGCCAGATGCAAAAAACACGGCATACCTTCCTGCAAATTTTTTACAACACCCCCCCCCCCTAAATAGCTCATTGTTTTAATCAAATCCGCTGTCTGATTAATCTACACAGTTGCTTTGTTACGATCTTTTTTTATACCTGATTCTGTTATTATTCTAGCGGCTAAAACGACGTTAAATCATTGGATGTGACTATTTTAACAGCAATACCCACCACGCGTGCCATCTGTGCGGTTGAATAATAGACCATTCCATATAACTGAATTGGATAATCCATTCAGTAAAGAACGGGTTAAATGACTCAATTTACGTTCGATATCTTTCAGGATGTCGTACTATTCACAAAAGCTGATCGTAACTTTAAATAAACATTTCTTGCAAATACGCAATCTCTACCAGAGTTATCGATCTTACCAACATTCACCTGTCACAGCACGGATGTTTACAACATTATTGTAAATTCAGATAAAGTCACACACATTATGGATTTCGACAGCTAAAACACAGACTGCTAACATAATACCACAATTGTGTTGAAACATGTCCATAGATGATGAGTTTCTATGTTGTCCCCTTTGTTCACTCTCAATGAAGAAAGCACTTTGAAGAAATGAACACCCACACTGAGTCCGTGCCTCCATAAATGTGACCCGCCATATCAAATCCAGTCGTAAGTCGGGATTTTTTTTACCCTGTGCCAATGCATTCTCTTATATATGCGAGTCGACCATAGGTTGTGATAAGGAAATCAATATTAATGTGTGTTAACCCCAGCCGTTTCGAGCTCGTTTTTCCTTGCTAAAATGTGATTATGTGATAACATGGGATCCAATTAGATACCCCCTATATAACACACATGGCCAGTCTCTTTGAAAAGCCGATGAAAATCCTAACGTAATATCAAAAATCATATACTCCTACTATACCCCCGGTAGAACAAGTTGAAACCATTTTTTTTAAAAGAGAAATATATATCGTTCACATAATTGATAGTGAAAAATAACGGAATCTGTGGTGGTTAAATCGACGATGAATGATACCCACCGCGGTGACTTTTTCCAGAAATTAACGATTTTGGTAAGGCCAGCCCTGTGACCAAGTCCTAACTTATTTGACAACATTGTTGGTCTTAACATTACTACATCATACCATATCTGTATACTTAATCGGGGAAAAGTGTTGGGTGATTTGAATTTCCCTGCCATTGCTGAAAAATCTCTTTTTCACAGAAATATATTTTTTCAAACATAATTTAAACGGATCTTACAATAATGACAAAATATTTAATCCATATGGTGTAGTAGTTATCTGACAACCATATGTTGAAAGACGTTAATTGAAATTTTTAATCGAGATACTGGATTTCAGCTATCCTTCCCCCAAACAGGTTTTGGTCGAAAGATTACATATATTTGATAACGGCTTCACATTTTCTAATTAAGAAAGATAGGCCCAGAGATACCGTTTTATTGATTACAGGTGTGTTCAGGCTTCCAGACCCCCAACATATTTTTATGATAACAGGTAATTATGCATGCATTAACATCGATTTTGTAGTACTAAAATATTTGTTATAAACAACACATGGCAAACTATATAATTCATATGGCTCAGTAGATATCTGGACAACATGTAGAAAGAGTTTGACAGAAATTTTGAATGGTTAGCGAGATATGTATAGCGCTCCCCCGAACACGCTTTGGTCGATGAAATACATATTTATGAAAACGACAACACGTACTTTTTTTTAGATAATTCTAATGGGACCAGATCATGATTCATGTGATGATAATTCTAATGGGACCAGATCATGATTCATGTGATGATAATTCTAATGGGACCAGATCATGATTCATGTGATGATAATTCTAATGGGACCAGATCATGATTCATGTGATGATAATTCTAATGGGACCAGATCATGATTCATGTGATGATAATTCTAATGGGACCAGATCATGATTCATGTGATGATAATTCTAATGGGACCAGATCATGATTCATGTGATGATAATTCTAATGGGACCAGATCATGATTCATGTGATGATAATTCTAATGGGACCAGATCATGATTCATGTGATGATAATTCTAATGGGACCAGATCATGATTCATGTGATGATAATTCTAATGGGACCAGATCATGATTCATGTGATGATAATTCTAATGGGACCAGATCATGATTCATGTGATGATAATTCTAATGGGACCAGATCATGATTCATGTGATGATAATTCTAATGGGACCAGATCATGATTCATGTGATGATAATTCTAATGGGACCAGATCATGATTCATGTGATGATAATTCTAATGGGACCAGATCATGATTCATGTGATGAAAACCGGATCCATAGACACCGCGAGCGTGGTTAAAGATGTCCTCGGGCTTCCAAAACCCCCAGTTACAACAACAACATATTTTATTTTATAACATGTAATTTTATATTTTGCAGAACTAAAGTATTTATTATATACGACACATACTACAGAACAAACTCATTGTTGATGCCATAGTGAGTGAGTGTCCCATTAAATTGACCAAAATATAGAAAAAATGGATGTTATATCTCACTAGCAAGGTACCCGGTGTTGTATATTATATCTCACTAGCAAGGTTACCCGGTGTTGCACGTGGTTAAAGTGGTGTGAAACCCTCTGCATGATATGGATATTTGGTGGGAATAGAGAATGCCCTTCCTCATAAATTGTATATCAAAATGGCATCACAAAACGTCATTCTTGTACATGGATTATAAGTAGTGGCTCACCTTGTCGGTGTGATTGTCATTTTTGTTTATCGCGATTAATTAGTCCCACCAATAAAGAAGTATTTATTTATTTACAACTGCGCGTACTTCAGACGTTATCATTGTCAAATCGTATAGTCGACATGGTTGGAATTTGGCTGAGGCATACACATCAACTGAGTGTGTAGGGGTGGTCCCGTAAATGTCCGGATTTGGTTTACCAATTTATTATTATATTAATATTCCATCCTCCCCTGTATTACAAAATGACTGGGGAAGAGTCTCATAACGATGACCATTTATAATAAACGAATATCTGAGTATTATGGCCCAAATAAATAGATAAAGGTGGAAACACTATTTGCCGAGATGAAGAAGTGACCAGTTCAAAAACATTAAGTATTTCAAAATAATGTGAAATTAAAATAATGCGACCTGACATTCTCATCGAAATTGAAATGCCAGTTAAATTGTAGAGGGACTAAAGGTAATACTACAATATATTCCACCACGATTGACACTAAGACTAACGAACACAAAGTAAATTCTGACATACTGAATTCTTTATAATCGGCTTGCTTCATAATTTATTATGATTAATCAACCCGGGAACAAGCGAGTCATTTTCATGATCACGCAAAATATGTACTTATATATGTTATTTATATTTTTTGTATTTCAAATTTATTATTGTTTGTCTCACCACTCATCACACTCTTCCAACGAACACACTTGTAGCGAACGCTGCCACGAATATGGTTTCGTACACAATACCCCATTGCCTGCCTGTAAACAGCAACGTGAGTTATTACCAATTTAATCCGCCATGACATCAAATATAGTGCAATATAGGCAGGCGATATGGCTTTTCAACTTACGTACCAGTATGTGCAATGTGGATAAATTTTCCAAAACTCGGCGTGGTAATACTTCAAACATTAAATTACCTAAATTCGGACACATGCAAAAATGACTTGTTCGTACAGTTATAATAAGTATGCTTTTGATTATTTTGAGCAATGACGTGCATAAAAATCCAGGTCCGCGTGAGAAGGAGACATTATCAATTATCCATTATAATGTCCGAAGTCTAAGACACAAATTGTCCAAACTAACTGAGCATATTGATGAATATGATATTGTTTGTTTTACAGAAACCCATTTAAATGTTGGTTTTCCAAGCGAAAAAATATTGCTTCCTAATTATCAGGGGCCAATTAGATTGGATAGAAACAAACGAGGAGGTGGTCTAGCAATTTACTTTGCTGACGGTCTCGTATTTAAACATATCCCTCAACTCGACTTTGATGATGAAATACTCTGGTTCGAAATTGTTTCGAAACAAAATATTCTGCTAGAGTGACCCCGATAATTTGATTTGGATTTTTTCTGGCCCACCCCTCGCTGAATTTGAATATATTTTTTCTGGCCCACCCCCTCGCTCGGGGGTGGGCCAGAAAAAATCCAAAACAAATTCTGCGTTTTTCTACCAAATTTTTCCGAACGTCAAATCAGATGTGTTTCTTTTTTGTCAAAAACATCATATTTCTATGAATAAAACACCGATTTGACTCGGGAAAATTTATCTGTACCATTTTACCATTATCTCATAACATATTTCACTGAAAGGTAACTTCTACGAGTACATTTTACAACGCTAGCGTCTTCGAATTTATTCGAAGACTTTCGCTTTTGTTAAAAATGCACTGGTAAAGTAGCACAATTTACCAACACATCTATTTTTTCTCGGTATTATTCTAAGTTCAATGTGTACAGCGAAGGGGAGCGCCCTTCACTTACCACACTGGCATTAGAATACGAGAAAAAATCGATACATTGGTAAATTGTGCTCTTTTCTGTAAAAAAAAACACTTCGAACCGCTCACCTTACTCTATGGAATCTAACACAACCTCTGGACCGATGAATCCGACCCTGGGCTGTCACTCTGGCCCACCCCTCGCTGACTGTCACTCTGGCCCATGGGTCAGAGTGACAACCCAGGTTATGGGACCTGTCACTGACACACCCCACGTCGCTCGAGGTATTCCGGAAAAAAAGAAACACACTTGAATTGACGTTCGGGGAGATTTGGTGAAATACGCAATGACGTCGTCAGCGGCGTCCGCGCGTTTCTTGTAATATGGAGCGCAGTGTAGTGTTTTTTTTCTCTTCAAAATGTTCTCTAAAATTCTCTACCGATGCTCGATTAAAGTATTGGCAGAAGACTGTTAGAGATTCGGAGAGTCATAAGTTAGCCATTAGAGCTGGAGTTCAAGAATTCCTGCAAAGACGGAGACATAGTCCTCCCAAGGTGTATGTGGAAACTTCAGAGTGGAACCCCACGTATAAGGAGGGAGCATTATATCCAGACTTGTCTGAATTTAATCCTCCAAAGCCGCTACCAAGGTGGATTACCACTGAGGCAGCAGAATACGTGCCGGATCCATACTGGAGACCCACATATAACAAGGGAGGATTTTATCCTGATTTGTCTGAATTTTATTGACTCAGCAAACAATTTAAACGGCCCTTTTCAGGGCCACCCAAATTTTTCAAAAGATACGCTCTGAAATGGCTAAAAAACGTAACAAGTAATTAAATCAATAATATTTTATTCACCAATTTTAACTTTCTTGGAAGATTATCGCGATAAACGTCTTTTTCTCTTTCTGTTAGGCAATGTGTTTTGCTTAATTTCAGTATCGTTAGCGCCTTTGGCTACAGCGTTTATCACTTCCATCTGCGAATCCTCCGTGTTTAGAATAGTGATTTCATCATTTGACACCTCGGTTGAGGCGTATAATTCACCACTCTCAGTTTTCACATCCGCGATCTCGTTAATTGACATCGCGGTTGAGTTGCATTGTTCCCCACTTTCAGCTTTCACATCCGCGATCTCGTTAGTTGATGTCTCAGTTTGATCAATGTCCATTACACCACATGGTGTGAGATAATCGTTGTCTAATGTGTGCGTCCAAGTAGACTTCCCAGGAGTAGATTCACTCACCATCAATGATGATTTTTTCATCTGATCAATCTTTTTCGTAGTGCCATCACATTGAAAAACCCAATGTGAACTCGAATTGCATCTAAAACAGTTACCTTTATGGTGGTATCCACTTTGTATTCTTTAAAACTTCTAATGCAATTTTTCGTAAATATTGTATGTTGTTACTCTGCAATGTGGATCCATTGTGAGCGTTCGGTGCGTTATTCAGTCGTCAGTGAAATTACGACGTGATGAAAAAGCGCGTCGCTTTATGCTCTGACACGGACGATGACTGCGCATGTCCGTGTCAGAGCATAAAAGCGACGCGATTTTTCATCACGTAGTCATTTCACGATGAAGCGCCTTGTGCCATATTCAGATAGCGAAAGCGAACGAGATAATAGAAAGAGAGTGCGACTGGATGATGACTGTAAATATTATACTATAAAAAATCTGACCGATAAATACTCGAGGAAATTTAAAACAGCATCAAAGAAATACAACGTTACATTTTAAGAATTTCATCAACCATTTCAAACTTTTCACAGAATTTTCAAAGATCTGGTGAACAGTTTGAAAGATGAGTGTTAAGCAGGACCAAAAGATCAAATGAGAATTTCCATCTTTCATCCAGGGTTAGATCTAGGGATTCACGTCCCGTTCACTGAAGCAAAAGACCTGACGAGTGAATTATTGCTTGACAACATAGAAAAAGTTGCACAATCGAACAAAAAATTCAAAATTCATGACGGACAGATGACATTTAATATCACTGTCACGAATTTGCCTACAGGTACCGCAAGACATACCTTACATTATGGAGCATTCGGTGAAAAAAATCAAATGAAAACAGTAAAGAAAAGTATTCTTCTCATTCAGAACGCAGAAGATAACATGTGTTTTGCGAGGGCTGTCGTTGTTGGTATGTGTAATGCTGACAAAAAAGATACCGCTGAATGGAAGCAACAATGGAAACGGATTACGAGACCAGCAAGAGCTCCACAACGGGAAGCTGCAAAGTCATTGTTGGATAAAGTGGGTTATCACACGACACCAGTTGTGGGGTTGAGGAATACAAAATTATTCAGGAACAATTATATCCGGAGTATGTTATAAAATAACATAATCAATTTGCTGACGAAGGCTTTCTTTTTCAACCACCACCAGTTGGGAAAGAAAGTAAAGTTGTCCATCTATATTTCAATGACAACCACTACGATGTGATCGCAACTGTCACAGGATTCCTTGGATGTATTTATTACTGTGAACACTGTGATGTCGGTTCGAACAACAGAGGTGATCATTTATGTCCATACAAGTGTATGTGTTTCGAGGGTCAGATATGCCCCTTTGAACGATGGACACACTGCATCAGATGTAAGAGGACTTTTAGACGTAAACGATGTCTCGACAATCATTTGAAAAAATCACCAAAACAAGACAAAACTATTTGTGATATGATACACAAATGCCAGAAATGTGGGGTTGAAATCGTCACACGAAAGGAGAAAAGACATATCTGTTCAGGAACAAAGAAGTGTAAAAACTGTAAGGAAATCGTTCCATCAGACCACATATGTCATATTCAACAGTACGAAAAGAACAAAACACAGAAAGAAGTAAAGGTACCATTCATATTTTTTTATTTTGAATGTCAACAAGATACTGGTGTTCATATACCCAATTTTTGTGTTGCACAAACTGCTTGTGAAAATTGTATATGTAAACCCATTGATGAAATATGCAATTCATGTGATTCTGTATTGTCAAATAGAGAATATGTGTTTAAAGGTGACAATGTATTGGAAAGATTTTGTAGATGGTTGTTTTACACCAACGACCATAAAGGAATAACATGCATTGCTCACAATGCAAGAGGCTACGATAGTCAGTTCCTCTTACATTACTTGGTGAACAATGGAAATTCAAAACCTAATGTTATTATGAATGGTAACAAAATACTGAGTTTACAATGTAATGGTGTTAGAGTAATCGATTCATCGAGTTTCATCCCAATGGCATTATCTAAATTTCCAAAAACATTCCAACTTGAAGAAATGGCTAAAGGTTATTTCCACATTGGGCAAATACACATGACTTTCAGAATTACGTAGGACCATATCTAGACAAAAAATACTATAAACCTGAAATCATGTCTGAGGAAAATAGGGATTAATTTCTGAAATGGTACAAAGCTAGGGGTGAGGATATTTTTGATTTCCAAAAAGAAATTCAAAAGTATTGTAAATCAGATGTAGACATTTTAAGACGTGGGTGTGGCAAATTCAGACTATGTGTAATGGAAACTGATCAAATAGATCCATTCCGGGAAGCAATATCATTAGCTCAAACCTGTAGCCTTGCATGGAGAAAAAATTCATTACCAGAGAATTCTTTAGGTATAATTTCAGACGCTGGATATCCACAAGCGCGTAAATTTTCAATGAAAGCAATTCGATGGCTACAGTACATTGCTACAAAACAAAATATAAACATAAAACATGCTTTAAATGGTTGTGAAGCTAAAATAGGCACACATTTTGTTGATGGTTATCATGCAGAATCAAACACAGTGTATGAAATGTATGGGTGTTTTTTTCATGGCTGTCCTACTTGCTATCCAGATAGAAACCGCCGAAACCCATACAGTAATATAACAATGCATGAATTGTATGACAAAACAATAAAAACGGAAACTGAAATCAAAAGCTTGGGATGCAAATTAATATTCATCTGGGAACATGACCTGGACAATAAATGTAAAGCAGACAAAAATTTAAAACAAACTATGGATCAATTCTATTTGCATCAAGACCCAATTAAACCAAGGGAAGCATTATTTGGTGGTATGACTAATGCTCTAAAATTATATCATGAAATAGAACCAACATCTAAACAGGAAATAAAATATATTGATGTATGCAGTTTGTATCCTAGTGTGAATAAATATAGGGAGTACCCTCTTGGTCATCCTACAATTCTAAGTCAGGAACAAATAGAGACATCAAATCTTACAAAGGACTCATTACATGCAAAGTATTACCTCCAAATAAATTGTACATTCCAGTGTTACCGATCCACTGTAATAACAAAATGATATATACATTGTGTAAAACTTGTGCAGAAAATGAAAGTGGACAGTGTAGTCATAAAACTGAACAGCGTGCTTTAGTTGGAGTTTGGACGCATGTAGAATTATTAAAAGCAGTTGAATTGGGTTACCAAATTCTGGAAGTGTATCAAGTTTGGCATTGGACTGAGTGGTCGGACCACAGTCCCTAGGAATCACTGTTAGTTGAATAAAATATTATTTAATAATATTAAATCAATATTTTATATTTAGTTATTATAGTTATATTAAGTACAGTTTGGAAAGTAACAAGTTTGTGTACTGCATTTTCATTGGTGGATGATTTTCACGAAATTACAAGAGTTAAAATTTTATGCCACACAAACATTCGCGCTTTCTGAGTTTATATCATATTGTAATACGACCCTGCCTAACTATGCTTAAAAGCCATGTCCTGATTGGCCAGTGGCCCGAGTTACCATGGCTATCTCGTTCCAGTTTTGTGGTATAATTCTACTTTTTCCAATTGTACCACGAAAAAAATCGGTTTATTCATATCGCCGCACGCGACTTTTCCCGTCTTTTCTAACTCCGCGCAAACGGGGCATCAACGGAGTACACCCGCACCCGTAACCCTTTGAATTCTTTTGCTACATCTTGACAATCTTGCGAATTTTCTAGCGATTTTTCGCTTGAAACCAGTTTGGTTGCCAATGAATATGGTCCAAATGATGTTATTGTATACTGATATACGTTACGACCAAAGAAAGTTACTTAATAAGTATATTAAATGACAAACTAAATCCATGGGGCCGGGCTGTGCATTCGTCGATTCGAATCTCGATCATATTCGATATTTCGGAATGGAGTTGAAAATGAAAGCGCTTGTTCACCAGTACAGAAGGGGAATAAGATTAGTTTAGTAAACTAGTTCATTTAGATCGCTTTGTGTAAGGAAAATGGTCCATAGTCAATGATAATATTCATGTTGTCCCAACAACGTTCAACACAAAAATGACAGCAATCGTATTTCCTGTACAATTTAAATGAAAGGCACGTTTTTTAGCCAATCACAACGATTATTTACGCAAACAAATTACTAGAGTACTCCATGCAAAGAATCGAGTACGCCCAATACGAATTACACCACGAAATGATTTCTCACCTGAGACCGAAAAAGCGCAGTATTTCGTTGACTATTCAGTCGAATTGTGACCATAAACTTTCAGTCGTATTACAAAAGAAATAAATACACGGTGTATCGGTGTGTATGGTCAAGTTGTACCACAAAAAACTGATTGTAGGACTCCGCTACGCGTCGTCCTACAATCAGTTTTTTGTGGTACAACTTGACCATACACACCTCTACACCGTGTATTTATTTCTTAAATATTCCGTATTTTTTTCTTGAAACGATGGTGTATTCAGCTTGTTAGTATCTTTAACCACTTACGAGAAAATAGCTGTTAGTTACTCGAATATTCCTTCAGGTGCAAACTCTGTGGAATTCTTTACGATTTTGGAAAAAAATATCCATTCTATAAATACCATTTTACTTATTCGCACCCGGTGATAATCCGAATAAAAGGGATTACGGATGTGAGTAAACAGACGTCGGGTGTGGTAAAACTGGCTCTGCTGTACACTACTAAGTGCACATTTTAACTCATTCTCATTACTAGAGAAATGTAGAAATGACCATCTCAAACTAATATATCTATATATTTTCAAGTAGGGCCCTGGGGATGGTTGATACCTTGAGATGTGAAAGCAAATTTTATATTACAAGCTCCCGGTTAACTCCGCATCTCAAGAGTGGCAATGGGAGATAACTCGTGCTGGATTTGGCTGCAAAAGTAATGTGTAATAGGGAACTGGATTGATAACTTCCTGTTTTAAAACATTTTGCAGAATTACGTCACTTGATAATAGCCGACAGTTATTCAATGTGAATATTGGATGGAAAATTAAGATTTATGTACAACTCAGACAAGGTACAGTTGATATGACCCGACGAGCACATTAAGAACAATTAACTTAATTGTCACATGTCAAATGTGGGGAGATAAATGCATTTTTTTCGAACGAAAAATTGAATTGTTCGTTTTAGTGATAGAGCACAGGGGGTGGTCTCCAGCCAATGAGATGATGGTTTTCATAATAACAAAATCTGATGTTGCCCAACTGTACCTGTTATCTCTATAGTAGAGGTAATGTATCTAGATCTATTTGTTATATTTTAATCAAATTTAATATTACATGGACAGTGATTCCTAGGACTGTGGTCGGACAAAGTATACAGGGATTACATTGATAAATACCTCAAAATTAAACAAGAAGCAAGTGGATATCCAAATTCTGTTAAAAGTGAAGAAGATAAAGATAAATACATTAAAGATTATTATGAGGTTGAAGGTATAAAACTTGAAAAAGAAAAAATAGAAAAAAACCCAGGACTCCGCCAGTGCGCAAAATTAATGATAAATTGCATATGGGGAAAAAATGCACAAAATAATATTCTTACTAAAACTGAATAAATCTCAGAACCATCCAGATATTTTGAACTACTAACTGATAAAAATATCACCGTTAAAGCAGTTGAAATTTTTGAACAGGATAAATTCATATTATTCAGCTATGAAAATAAAACCGATATTATAGAACCACATCCATCTGCCAATGTAGTTGTTGCATCATTTGTCACAGCATATGCACGCTTGGAGTTGTATAAAGTTTTAGAAAAACTCCAAGATAGGGTGTTGTATTTCGACACCGATAGCTGTATGTATATTTTCGATCCAGAAAAAGAAAATATCAAAACTGAAGACAGCTACCTTGGTAAATGGACTGATGAGCATCCAGATGCTAAAATCATGAAATTTGTAGGGTTAGGACCGAAAAATTATGGATATCAGTACGTGAAAGATGGTGTCATAAAATCTGTATGTAAGGTCAAGGGCATCACTCTGGATTATAAAACTAAACAGCAAATAAATTTTCATTCAATGGTTGAATGTGTTAACGACCGGTCAAATTTTCAACGTGTCATAAACTATCCATGCAGAATTAATTAGTGAAGAGCAAACTAAAACATTCCGATCTGTGTACACCAAACGACTTGTGGGTGAATACAACACAATTCCTTATGGATGGAATTGATGTGTTACCAGCAGAGATGCTTTTGAAAATTTATAATAACTTGATCGAAATGTCAAAAATGGATCAAGAAATCAAACAAGAACTTAAGCAAGCTTGGTTTTTGAGGGCAGACTTTGCTGAACGGACATTTCTCTGAGGGGCAGAGTCGACTGAGATGTTTGATTGAGAGATCAGAATTTGAAACTGATTTCTTAATGGATATATTGGATCAACTGTTTTCAGATTATTGGATATTTCATGGTGCTCCTAAAAACAAAATAAACGAAATTCGTGAATTAGTTGAAAATAATTGTATTCGTTTTGCTGAATATCAAGACAGGATTCTCAATGCAAAAACTTTGAAATTCGAAAAGGTGACGAGAATATATGGATACATTATTCTCCGAGAACCATGTACAATTTTCACTTCTGAAAAGTTATTTGAAGAAAAGGTGTCTTTGGATTATATTGTAAAAACCACTAGACCTATTTCAGACTGAGATAATGAACTCATATGGACATTTGGAATAATCTGGAGTTATGGTGACTCTTCATTAAAAATTAAAAAGTTTGATTCCGAACAATCCTAATCAGTCTTACATGATATGTCTCAGGGCAAAGATGGACGAATCACTGTTGTTCAAACATCCCTGTAACATTTTCATATCGGGGCCAAGTGGTTGTGGTAAAACAGATTTTGTTAAGAAATTAATCGAATATAAAGATGATTTGTTCAAACCTGTTCCATACAAAGTCGATTGGTGTTACAAAGAATGGCAAAATACCTATAGTCAGATGCAAGAATTTCATAATATTCAATTTATAAATGTAATACCGGATGACAATGAACTTGTCGATGACACAGACTTACCGCACCTCGTCGTTTTTGATGACATGTTAGGTGATAAAGATGAAGAAAAAATTATGTTGTGGTTTACAAGAAAAGGACATCACAGAAATACGTCTGTTATTTACATAACCCAAAACATGTTTCAGAAATCTAAAGCGAGTAGAACTTTGAGTTTGAATGCACATTACATGGTATTATTTCAAAGTGTGCGTGATAAAGGCCAAATAAAAATTCTTGCCTCTCAAATGCAAATACCTCATTTAATGCAAGCATATGATGATGCAACTTCAACCAATCATGGCTATTTACTACTCTATTTTCACTCAAAAACGGATAAATTGTTGAGACTTAGAACTGATATTTTCCATCGCTGGCTCACAAATGACGATCGAGGTGCGGTAATATATTCATCGATATAAAGATAAGTGTATCAACATAATATTTCATTTCCAATCATGGAGTCGCATGAAGCAGTCTTGAGTGTATTTTCGACTATAGCTAAATTAATACTTGATGATTACTTAAAGCTTCCAAAGCAGACACGAATATTCCTGCAAAAACACAAAAAAGAGCTGAAGAAAATAGCTGACAGTAGATCTCATATCGATTCAAAAAAGAAAATACTTTTAAAAACTGGTGGAGGTGGTTTTCTTGGTGGAGTTTTGATCAGAAGTCTTCTCAGACTAAAAGAAAATATATCAATTGCATGAGTTAGATAAAATAGAGTAAATGCTACTCGAGAAAATTCTACGATTGCACAGCGAGCTAGTCCAGTTAGAGTAAATTCTACAATTGCACAGCGAGCTACTCCAGCTAGAGTAAATTCTACTGGATTAAATTCTACATTTGCTAGATTTCAACCACTCAACGATAATGGTCCGCAACCAATTCCATCAGTTCAAGAAGCAGAACATTACCCGTTGGTTCAACGATACTCAAAAATTATGAATCTTTCAAACCCATCGAAATTAGCTTTGATGGCATTTTATCGTAATTTTAATAAACGTAAAAGAAAAAAACGTATCCCCATTGAAGGGTGTGAGTGTACCGCAAGGTATATTTCCATCTCTGATCGAGGGTTCGCTCGTGTTTCGGGAGTTGGATCAAGAGGATGGATTTGAGTTCCTAAAGACCCCTTATCCACTTTTCTTGTGATCTGACGTAAAACGGCCCTTTTCGGGGCCACCCAAAACCTGCAATCAGATGGCTCTTGCATGCACATTTTCACAGCGCTAACGTCTTCGAATTTATTCGAGGACTTTCGCTTTTGTTAAAAATGCACTGGTAAAGTAGCACAATTTACCAATGCATCTATTTTGTCTCGTTATTATTCTAAGTTCAATGTGTACAGCGAAGGGGAACGCCCTTCGCTTACCACACTGGCATTAGAATCCGAGAAAAAATCGATGCATTAGTAAATTATGCTCTTTTCTGTCAAAAAAAAGCCCTTCGAAGCGCTCACCTTACTCTTTGGAATCTAACACAACCTCTGGACCGACCCTGGGCGGGCCACTCTGGCCCATGGGTCAGAGTGCCCCGCAGATTTTGTTTTGGAATTTTTCTGGCCCAACACCTCGCTCGGGTCACTCTGGCCCATACCCCGAGAATTTGATTTTTTGATTTTTTTATGGCACACCGCTCGCTCGGGGTCACTCTGGCCCATGGGCCAGAGTGACCCCGAGAATTTGATTTGGATTTTTTCTGGCCCACCCCCTCGCTGAACTGCTGAACTGAGGTCGACGTCGGTCAGATTGGGACTCCCTCCTTGTATTTGGTTATGTCTCAAAAAGGTCATTTGCACTACATATACCCGGCTATCTTCGTTAGAATCGGTTAAACTGAGTTTGGGATAATCTGCTGAACTGCTCCCGATACATATACCCGGCTATCTTCGTTAGAATCGGTTAAACTGAGTTTGGGATAATCTGCTGAACTGCCCCCGATAAAGTGCTGAACGGGAGTTTAAACTGTTGAACTGGGGTGGACATCGGTCAAATGGTGTTTCATCCCTGTGTTTGGTTATGTCTCATTGATAAAAAGTCATTTACCCGACTATTTTCGCTAAAAATCAGTTAAACTGAGTTTGAGAGAATCTGCTGAACTTCTCCATGCATATAAAGTGATGACCGGGTGTTTTTTGTTCTATCGATTACAAGTCTTTTGCATAACATACACCCGACTAATTTCGTTAAAAATAAGTTAAACTGAATTTTGAAGGCTCTGCTGTACTGCCACGTGCAGTTAGAGTGCTGAACGGGTTTTTGAACTGTCGAACTGAGATGGAGGTCAGTGAAATGGTGTTATCTCCCTGTATCTTGTTATAAATTTATTTGCATAACCTGTAGTCCTATACCTGACTAACTTCAGTATAACTGAATTAAATGGCATTAGTGGAATCTGCTGAACTGCTCCATATGGAGTGCTGAACGGGATTTTGAACTTCTGAACGGACATGGCGGGGGACCAAACGGTGTCCCAGGAGTATTGGCTGTCACTCTGGCCCACCCCCTCGCTCGGGGTCACTCTGTTATCCAGCTTAAAACATGATATAGTCCAAAGCGTCACCACTGATCATAATGGATTAACTCCAACTTCGATCAAGACATCTGAGTTGTACCATGTGGTCGGCCCTGTATCCACCCGCTCACTGGCAACATGAATGGCGGCGGGACATCTTAATCCAATATCAACTTTATAAACGGGCATTATCCCATTGCATTTCCAACTGTTGACTGAACACGACCTTCCGCCCATGATCTCCTTCTGCGATAGAGTTAAAGATGTATAATCTGAATTAAAGCTTCCAAATAACTATTGCTTTGGCTTCGGTGTGAAAAATAGTTTATTCGAGTCGAAGAAACCACTCTTCAACGCTCGGAGTTATCAGATATCAATTTTTTAAATTTATTATTTCTCGAAATGTGTAATTAGTTGTGGCCCAGAAACGTGTCAAACCCATTGTCTCGGCAAGAATTATGGATGAAGATGCATAATTCTAAAATCAAATGGTAATACGGCCAAATTTCATTGAAGAACATGTTGATAAATAACTTGTTTGAGAAATTTTATACAGAGTTGACAGCGGTAAGCAATATTTTGTTGTAATTAATCGATTCTGATAACAAAGGCGTATTTTGAAGAGATGTTGTTGTCGTTGTTGTTGTTGTTGTTGTTGTAACTTGATGATATGGCGACCGTCTGATCGGATTGAGTACTTTTAAAGTATATATCTTATCATCTGCTACCCTGGGAGTTTTGCTCTTATATTTCGGCAATTTTATTAAATTATTTAGGCGGCGTATTTCGGATTTGGCGGAGAATTATGAATTGAAGTTTGTAGATTGAGATCGTCACTGATAAAGGACTACATTTACATGTAATTACTATGTTAGTTTAGGTTTAGTCGTGAGGATGTTACAACGTGACACCCGGGAGCGGAATTAGATTCGAAAAAAATAAATGCTTGCGTAAAATAACATGCCTGCAATTTGAAGTTGCAGAGTGAAGCGGCTCTATATGTGTATTCCATTTGTCGTGTTTCCAGTTATCAGTCAGGGTGACATTATACTTGAATCGATAGTTACATGTATATATTACTAGCAGGTGGACCCGACTTCGTCCGGGCTGTTTCCCCTCTGCTTTTCGGCGAATTGCGTGATTTGACCTTGAATTGTCCATTTTGAAGGTCAAGGTCAGGTGGGGTCACGATTTGACCCGCCCAAAACACTGCCCGGACAAAAGTACCCGACAAAAGTACCCGTCGAAATCCATCCGGTTTTACCCGATTTTACCTTGAATTGGTCCGGGCTGTTTCCCCTCTGCTTTTCGGTGAATTGCGCGATTTGACCTTGAATTGTCCATTTTGAAGGTCAAGGTCAGGTGGGGTCACGATTTGACACGTCCAAAACACTGCCCGGACAAAAGTACCCGACAAAAGTACCCATCGAAATCCATCCGGTTTTACCCGATTTGACCTCGAATTGATCATTTGAAGGTCAAGATCAGGTCGGGGTCACGACTCATCCTGTCCAAAACACTCAGTGGACAAAAGTAACCATACGTATAAAATTTCGTCGAAATCCCATCAAAATTCGCGATTTGACCTTGAAATGATCCGATTTCAAGGTCAAGGTCACGTCGCACGGGCAAATTAAAAGTACCCCCACATACCAAGTTCCATCGAAATGGGCTCGGCTGTTTTCGAGTCCATCGCGAACACAGAGACAGACAGACACACACACACACACACCCTGATTTCCCAAAATATATAATAGATTGAATCATACATGCAAGTCATATAAAAAGAAATGATTAATAGTAAAATTATTATTCATTAAATTGGATATTGAGAGTCTGTTATTAAAATAATATATCATTGTTTCGAACATAATGTACGATCTCGACAACAACCATCCATTATCTTATTAACTGGACGTGATAAACAAGGAGTGACGTCATAGCATGTTGCAACTGGAATTCAGGATCGGGGGAGGGGGTAATTATCGTTGCTGAGTGCATGGTAATTACATGCATGTATATTATAAATATATCATCAACTAAACTGATCCAATACGCATGGGGTGCCCGGGTATACCACGTTTGCGTGTTGTGGACCCAGTTGCCTTACAATATGTGATACTGTTATCCTTCCCTTAACTAACACTATTTCTGATTGGGCAAAAAAAATAATTATCGGGACTCCGTGACGTCACGAAGTAACTCTATTTAAGAAATAAATACACTGTGCAGCGGCGTGTATAGTAAAATTTTATCACAAAGAAACTGATTGTTGGACGACGCCGATGCGCAGTGTATTTATTTCTTTTGTAATTCGACTGTATGTTTTTTGTCGAAACTGCATGTAATAACATACGCACAACCTGCTATGCAATAGCCCAGTTTCTAGCTCTGCGTGGTATGATTTTCCACCAAACGTTTCTTCTCTTAGAACTGTAACGTCAAACATGACGTCATTATTGAATGGCGACCCATTTTCATTACCTATTTGGCCAAAAAAATCAGTTAAGACTTATTTTTGTTCTATCTTAGAATAAAATTCAGTATAGTACAGTAGGTAGTCATATGCCTCTTTCTTCAGTCTATAGCATGACATTAACCAATGCCCGTGTGGTTTGACTTCTGAAAGTTTGAGGCGTTGGCAGCATTTCATTGATTGTACCACAAAACGACGGTCCTGTCTCCATTGGAATACAGACTACTGACCAATCAGGACGAGCCTTGCATGTAGGTTTAGACAAGGTCGTATTACAATGCCAAATAAATCGGTGCAATTGTGATGCGTGCGTAATAATCTGGTGTGATTTAGCCAGACGTTTCACTTCCGCATTGAGTTTTTTTTTTCACTTCCGTGTTTATTGTTCCAATTCATGGTTTCTGGTTGTCACATACTGGCTTGTTTAGAGAATCAAGTGCCGACAAATACCAAAAATAACCACAAAATTTTATTCCCAAAATTTGGATAAACAACACAGATGGATAATACAAATGTCATTTTACAATGTTGTGTGCAGTATGTGTTTTTCTTGTACTCGTCCAGGTTGTGTACATACTGTACACAACATTGTATAATAACTTTATATTGTTGGACTATGTTACTACTCACCAAACGGTTTCATGCACACATATGGTATGTTTCTGTGGCAGCCAATGTCATGCCAGTTGGAACGCTTCGAGTTTATTGCTCCACAATATGGAGAACCGGGTACTGGCTGCTTCCGTGCCCAATTGAAATATGTCAGTTCTTCTCCGTCGATGAACTTCCACGAGTTGTTTTGCTCTCTGTCTTCAAATCCAAGCCAGTAGTACGTTTCAGTATCACTGCACGAAACAATGCAGATTATTGTAAAACACTTGCTATGTGCAATGATTGCCGTGTTTACATCGCAATAACATATTGAGGTGTCCACCAACAAAAACAATTGTAATGTAGTGAAACGGTTATTTTCCTAAATTGAAAACGTTAAATTTGTCATATGCCGGATTACAGTATTACGCGAGTTCAAGATGATTATGTAACAAATAAAATATCAGAATCGCAAATAACACTCTTGGTCAATTTTTAATTTGAAAATTAAATTATTTAGCCGTGAAGTGCGAAGCAAAACGCATAACTCACGATACAATTCCCACTTTGGAAAATGTGCTTCACCGTCGTAAATCTCGCGTTTTCTCGCGAAATCGTCTCGATACTGACCTTGTAAGGATTGATATGACCTTGTCGTTGTCCTCCAAGCTTCTGATCTCCATCAGACTCCCATTATTGGACACACAGTCCGCTTGGGCGTTGTCAAAATCCCTTGGTGTGGTGAACTCTTTGAGACAGAGATTCCTCGAACCATAGGCAGTCCAACCATTAGGACACAACGCTGTAGTATGAAATAAGCAACAAGAGCATCGCTAGGGCGTGGCAAAATACGCCATTTGTCCATTTAGAATTGTACTACCGCAAAATCAAATAATAATTTGAGCTTACAAAGAATATCTGATATACCCATAATTTCAATGCCAAAATGCGGTCACATTCTAAGTCGAGAAATGGCCGTAACTCATGTGAAAATAATTGTGTAGCGTGACGGGGGTAGGGGTATCTAAAGGATGTACCACTGGGCCGAGCGAAACCCTAAATGATAGAACCCCGAAGTATATTGAAATACTTCAACTATTGGTAGAGTGGATAACGAATTTACTACATTAGGAATTACTGGTCAACTCATTACACTTGATATACACATCCCAATTGTTAAGCTGAGGTCTGTCTGATAATAACGTTAAATTGATTGGTAGTTGCGTGTCAGCATAATATGGCCTTTGACAATGCCGAAGGACCATATGGGTGCCATGGGTTCTCTCATATGGCGACATTACCTGAGTGACCATGGATAAGTGATGTAGTATATGAACATCTGATACAGCAGTGGACAGGCTGACACAGCGACCGGGTTGTCGACACTGCATGATTGGGTAGCGTGGTGACTGAGATATCTGATACCAGTGGATAGGGCGGCACAGCGGCCGAATCGTCAACACTGTATTTACTGAATGGCCTGACATCTGAGACTTCTGATACAGTGGATAGGGCGGCACAGCGGCCGGATCGTCAACACTGCAAAGCTGGATAACATCAGGACATCTATTGTACCCTCTTTTATCAGACCAATGGTGGTTCTTTGCTAGGGGAACAGATATCGACTATGCCGATATATATGGGGTTGGCATGACACGACTATGCTACTCAGGACTGGGAAAGTCAATGTGTATCTAATATGTCCAATATGTCTGCTAAGTAAAAGGTTATGACTCTTAGACTGTGTAATAAACACAACACCCAATTTACTCTGAGTTGACCAGCTTAACTAGAGCCGAGACCGATATATTTGTGGATTTATTCACAATTAGTCAACAAGAAAATACATGTATAACAAACAAACTTCTAACAAAATCTATGACTACTTGGATCCTTAGTGTACAACTTGCGGAAAAGTAATAGGTGTAATTAACTCAGGTCTTATATCCGCTATAAGTTGACTAACCGGAATATGTATGGAATATAGGTCTAAGATAGCTATGACTGGTTAACACACAATCGATACGAACCAACGTATTCAATAAAAACACGCTATAACAACTATGTGACCTGAGTTACACAGCAGACATACTGTACTGTATGCGCTAACTTATTAGCATGGACTGAGCTTAAGACATTAACTTAAGCGATATGTCACTTGATAATACTGATTGACAGATAATCGACAAACTTGAACGTCTCCAACTAACCTGGTCAAATTACAGGATTCAAGATTATTCTGCATAATTAATCGACTACATCGAGCTACCTGTGAGGAGTATATTAGGAGCATGGTAACCTTACATGACTGGTTGACCCTGGATAGTGCTGGACGACCTTTTGGCACCTGATGATGGACTGATTGGAGGGATACATCCGGGATGAGCACAATACCTGACAGTGACATCGGCACGGCAATCGACCAAATAGTAACCATCACGCAGCATCAGGATTTATATAACAAGGGGCCAGCTTCTGACCACACCATCACCATGGGCTATAGCACTAGCACTAGTAGCAGCAATTCAGTGCAATATATTAAATTCATCAGTCTGACCAGTCATAACTCCCATCAGTGTCATCACATTCTATGGTGGTAAACTTCAATCTGAGCACTCGATTTGGTCAACATCAACCTTCTGTGGATTTTAGCTACATCTCCTCGCAGTAGTATAGATAGGTATGGCTAGGCTCCTTGCTGGATGGTGCGGAATAGCTGAAATACCCCTAATTCCTCACAGGTAACTACAGGTAAAAAACATTCCACCAAATAGACTAAGTCCCAAAAAGTCCCTAAATTAGGCTAAAACTGCATAAAAATACGCTAAATATTCCATCAAAGTACGGAAAGCGTAATCGGAATAGATAATCACCTTAAAGAACCAGTTTCCCGAAAGTAAATACCCAAGAATACTAGATATAGTATTAAAAGTCCAACGACAAAATACTACGAATTACTATAGAAATTAACCACAGCTGATTACTGTTTACGTTCTGGCAGTTGGAGTAAACGTAATCACGTAAACACGTGCATGCGAGTGACAACAGGGCAACGGCTCCAACGGTTGGCTCGTATTTATAGCCGGGTGGTGGCGCCACCAATCGTTAGGGTCGCTGCATCAATGGTAACTCGCACGTGCACGTGGGATTTCCCGCGGTACACAAGGATTTGTTTACAAACAATGTGCTACGAATGAAGTTGCGTAATAATATAAAAATGCGAAATAATACGAAGTGATAACTAGTAGAATACGTATAGGAATTACGCCTTATAATTAGGTATTTATGCGTAACTGATAAATAATGACTTTGAGATGAATTACGGACTGTTATGATAGAAATATTTAGTACAACGAAAATAGGAAATAATGATGACCGGCAATCGCTACAATTGGACAGTATCCATATTCGAACTTGGCCTGTAGTTTTAGCTGGAGAAACACACATACCAGCTTTGGTTCCAATCAAATAATCCAAACAGGAGTTACCGGTCGAAACCGAAATGTTATGACATCGGTCAAATTCTATGTCGAAAAAGGACCGTGACTCATGTAAAAATACAGTAATCAGCCCGCTATGTTCTATTTCCTAGCGAAATCCGTGCAACACAAAAACGATTTAGTTAGAAGCCAAAGAGGCACGAAACGGGCCATAATAAAGACAGTATTAAAGAGATTCATCTACATTAAGTGTAACATTCGCACTCCGTGTTGTGCAGCTAGAGTCTATCGACTGCCTTTTTAATCAAGAGAAATGATGGTACCCGTCCCGTGATGGTACCCGTCCCTAAAAGAGGTACGTTTGTGGGTACCCGTTTCAATGTGAAGATCACCTCGGGCGGAAAAACTTACCCGATGAAAATCTCCCCCGTTCCTTGGAACCCCTAAGTACGAAGACAGACATAAGAATCACAACTGGCGTGGTTCGTCTCATGGCTTTGTTCGAAAAAAGCAATTGCAACAGCTTCCGAGACACGTATGCTGCACCTAGTGACCTGTGTAAAATTTCGTCGAAATCCGCCAGTTTTACCCGATTTGACCTCGAATTGATCATTTTCAAGGTCAAGATCAGGTCGGGGTCATAATTTAACCCGTCCATGACACTTCCCGTGGGTAGCAAGTTTGAGCTCAATCGGTTCGAGTCTATAAAGGACACACACATATATATCATTTGTGGGTACCCGTTTCAAGGCGAAAAAACTGACCCGATGAAAATGTCCCCCGTTCCTAGGAAGCCCTAAGTACGTAAGAATATCACATTACGCACATACGCTCTTTATCAACGACACTGCGGATACGAACGCTCTTTAACTATCAACGCGATTAACTCCACCGTACCAATGGCGGTAATTTTTTTGACTGGAAGTGGAGAATGTGTGCTCTGAGCTTCTACAAAACGGCGGTAAACACTGCCCGTGGGTTTTTAACCTTAGATTGGAAGTTTGAGCTCAATCGGTCCAGCCGTTTTCCCGGCCATAGCTAACAAACAAACAACAAACAAACAGACAGAAGTTCCAAATAAAACACTCCCCGGACAAAACAACCCGTAGGTATCAAATTTCGTCGAAATCCGTCCAGCAGTTCTCCCGGCCATAGCTAACAGACAAACAAACAGACAGAAGTCCCAAATATATATATATAGATCATGTGTATGTACCCGTTTCAATGTGAAGGTCACCTCTGGCGGAAAAACTGACCCGATGAAAATCTCCCCCATTCCCAGGAACCCCTAAGTACGAACACAGACATAATCACGCAACACGCTCATGTCTGTACACAGACACAACACGCTCATGGCTGGACACATACACGCTTTTTATCAACGACACTGCGGATACGAACGCTCTTTAACTATCACGCGATTAACCCATGAATTGCCATTGCGGTGGCGGGGGATTGGAGAATGAGTGCTCTGACGTTCTCAGAAGCGGTGCGATGACACTCCATCTGGGATTTTACCCTTAGATAGGAAGTTTGGGCTAAAAGCTTATTTCCTGAACACCCATCCAGATGAATAATATACCATAACTGAGTGGAAGAATCTATTAGATATAGAAACTGTTAAATTATTATTTACTTGAACATTCTACACCCGATGGCCATACATGAGGGATAATACACATGGGGAACAGGAACAGCAACCCTTAATTAGTTGACACTTTATGAACATGTCATGAAATGTGTACAGCATGAACGATGGTCGCATCCCCAAGGATATAATGTATGGTGAACTAGGATCATTATTGATTCCTGACTGATTTGATCAAAACCCATTGAATTTGATCAAAACCCATTGATTTTGAGCCATTTATTCTGGTTTTTATCAATACTAATTAGTTTTGAGCCAATCATTCTGATTGTAATCAAATTCATCTTGGTTTTGAATCGGCGTTATTTGCATTTGAACATACCCTTCTTGTTTTGAAGAAATCATTTGGGACTTCAACAGTTGTTTCTGTGGTCTACGTCATGGCTATGGACATACATGCTAGTCTACGTCACACGGGCTTGTCGTTAAGAAGACGAGTAAAACAAACTAAAATTAAAGGCGAATACGCCATTATAACACAAGCATCGCTATTGATACAATGCTTTTTCAAGTGGGTTCTCTATTTCGAAAACGTCATCACTTCTAACGACAATATCGCAAACGCCAGAACCACCAACGCGAATTGCGTGAGTAAAAGCTATATTTATACAAGTATGGCAAGATACACTAACTGTTGAAAACTCATAACAGAGATGATAAACAAAATAGTTACAGCCTCGGCTAATTGGACATACTTTACTACTGGAGAAAACACACCGTCGATTCCAAAAACATAATATATAGATAAAAAAAAACCTTCAGTTTGTAAAAAAAACTTTTACATAGATCGACAAATCTTATGTTAATCTGCCCAAATTAATTGCATGTTTGAATACAAATGTCCACTCATTTCCAGTATCTAAGCAATAAGCATTGATACTGAAATTTTGGACAGAAGAATAGCTAAGGAAAATATATTAAAAAAATTAAAAACTATACGTCCATGGTAAACGATAGCGGTATAATTAGGATGTGATGGTTGACGGTTCTGCGTGACGACCAAATGAATTGTTCACATTCACATTTGATGGGTCCATGCATAGCATGTATAGGACAGGGACGCTCGTTGAGCGGACGCCGATTTCCAGAACTTTCCAGAAATAAAATTGATTTCCTATAACCTATTACAATGTACCTGTTGCAGGCACGCACCTAAGCGTGGGTAGAATTGATTTTTTCCAGAATAAATTAGAAAAAGGAGGATATATATTAAGAGACCAACTAGAAAAAAGGAGGAGCGTTATTTTATTAATTAGACCTATAAAATAAATACAAATTATAAAAGGAGTGGTTTAGGGATATTTAAAAACACGCCCTATACCCCGTACAGACGTCCTATCATCATCATCAACTGTACACAACATTGTATAATAACTTTATATTGTTGGACTATGTTACTACTCACCAAACGGTTTCATGCACACATATGGTATGTTTCTGTGGCAGCCAATGTCGTGCCATTTGGAACGCTTCGAGTTTATTGCTCCACAATATGGAGAACCGGGTACTGGCTGCGTCGGTGCCCAATTGAAATATGTCAGTTCTTCTCCGTCGATGAACTTCCACGAGTTGTTTTGCTCTCTGTCTTCAAATCCAAGCCAGTAGTACGTTTCAGTATCACTGCACGAAACAATGCAGATTATTGTAAAACACTTGCTATGTGCAATGATTGCCATGTTTACATCGCAATAACATGTTGAGGTGTCCACCAACAAAAACAATTGTAATGTAGTGAAACGGTTATTTTCCTAAATTGAAAACGTTAAATTTGTCATATGTCGGATTACGGTATTACGCGAGTTCAAGATGATTATGTAACAAATAAAATATCAGAATCGCAAATAACACTCTTGGTCAATTTTTAATTTGAAAATTAAATTATTTAGCCGTGAAGTGCGAAGCAAAAAGCATAACTCACGATACAATTCCCACTTTGGAAAATGTGCTTCACCGTCGTAAATATCGCGTTTTCTCGCGAAAGCGTCTCGACACTGACCTTGTAAGGATTGATAAGACCTTGTCGTTGTCCTCCAAGCTTCTGATCTCCATCAAACTCCCATTATTGGACACACAGTCCGCTTGGGCGTTGTCAAAATCCCTTGGTGTGGTGAACTCTTTGAGACAGAGATTCCTCGAACCATAGGCAGTCCAACCATTAGGACACAACGCTGTAGTATGAAATAAGCAACAAGAGAATCGCTAGGGCGTGGCAAAATACGCCAGTTGTCCATTTAGAATTGTACTACCGCAAAATCAAATAATAATTTGAGCTTACAAAGAATATCTGATATACCCATAATTTCAATGCCAAAATGCGGTCACATTCTAAGTCGAAAAATGGCCGTAACTCATGTGAAAATAATTGGACAGTATCCATATTCGAACTTGGCCTGTAGTTTTAGCTGGAGAAACACACATACCAGCGTTGGTTCCAATCAAATAATCCAAACAGGAGTTACAGGTCGAAACCGAAATGTTATGACATCGGTCAAATTCTATGTCGAAAAAGGACTGTAACTCGTGTAAAAATAATTGAACGGAACCCATATTCGAATTTGGCCTGTATCTTTAGCTGTGAAATACACATACCAACTTTGGTTCAGATAAACAAAATCCAAACTTGAGTTATCGATCGCAAATCAAATATGTTAACGGACGGACAGTCGAACGCCTAGACGTACGGACACCTAGACGGACTGATTATATAATACAAACTTTTTTTTCAAAAGAGCGTATCAAAATAGGAATAGAATTAATTCACTGACAGGTTTAGATTGATAAACTTCTAACTTTGCCCGTCAAGCATAAGAGGCTACAATTCCCTGTGCTCGAGGCGGGAAGCTATTATCCAGTACTCAGCCCGCTATGTTATATTTCCTAGCGAAATCCGTGCAACACAAAAACGATTTAGTTAGTAGCCAAAGAGGCACGAAACGGACCATAACAAAGACAGTATTAAAGAGATTCATCTACATTAAGTGTAACATTCGCACTCGGTGTTGTACAGCTAGAGTCTATCGACATAATATATATATAGCTTGGAGACTCTGCGAAACAGTGACTCCAAGCTATTGAAAAGGCAAGATGTGCCGAAACCGGTATAGCTGTTATATATATATATATATATATATATATATATATATATATATGTATATATATATATGTATATATATGTATATATATATATATATATATATATATATATATATATATATATATATATATATATATAACATGTGATTAAAAACACAAAAACACATCATTTGGCTTTAAATCTAGGCCTTTCACGGCTTCAGGGCCGATCTTCAGGTTCCGCCATTTTTATTTTGTATTGTGACGTCACTTCCGGGAGGTTGGTAGGTGACGCCATGCTTAGATGATGGAGTTTAGTTTCGGATTCAAAAGCTTCCGGAATTTTTCTTCCTTTTGAAGTCTTTTGAATCTGCTAACTTGCATCATCTTGTGTAATGGGAAAATCCGGAAGGATTTACCGCCACAGTCATCGAGATGTCCACTTAAGGGAATCATCCGTAATGCCGGATGTTTGATCTGCGAGCGGTGGATCCGTGTTCTTTCCACAAGGGAATTTCCAACCTCCCGGAAGTGACGTCACAATACAAAATAAAAATGGCGGAACCTGAAGATCGGCCCTGAAGCCGTGAAAGGCCTAGTTTTAAAGCCAAATGATGTGTTTTTGTGTTTTTAATCACATGTTATCTATATATACCACTGTACGTTTGAACTTTCTACTATATATATATATATATATATATATATATAGCAGAGATGCCAGAGCGCCGCGAAGCATATCTTTTATCTTGATCTGGTTGCTACTGGAAAAACCCAATGGCTATCAATAGATCTGACAGTACTGCATAGACCTGATCACCTCAGTACATGCGGAGCGATATGGCAATCAGCCACTCAATTTGCCAGCTTCTATTCCTCACTTCACTAATTGTCAACTGAGATAATGCCTTTGTTTGTCCTAAAGAACGAGGATATATGCTAAAGCGGTGGAACAAAGCCCATCGATATTGAGGGAGGAACTATTTCGTCTGGCGCCAGGTCATTTGAGTCATCGCCCTGCAGCATACTGTCTTTCGGGTAATTTCGTTCGACCGACTCGGTCGATATTATTTAACGCAATATGCTATTCGTATTTACTAATCTCGCGGCCGTTATTTGCTATCAATTCTTAATGCCATTTGTCGGTAGTGCATCCCGGGATGACCGTTTGTTCCTATGTGTCCAGTTATTCGTTTTTATTACGGTTCCGCGAGGTTATTTCCACAGGTTTTCATCGGGGTCACGTCTTCTGTTTATCTTCCTGATGGGTCGTCCAGTTTCCGATAACTTTACGGTTTTGATCCATACTAGTATATTACAAATCAATTACTATCTTATGGTTTAACTCGGTTTCATTTGCATGTAAATTGCCATTCGTTCTCGGCATATATGCGAAGCAGTTATCACGACACTGTGGATTAGCTCACCAAACAACCGCTGAAATCGTGCGGTGTACTTGCCGGTCAACGGGAATTATGCGTTCCCGTTTCAATAGGTCAATGATATCCATATAACTATGCCAAGCCGTTTCATTCATAACTTTGTCACCACTCTGGAATATCAGTGGTGGTTCTGTTATTCAAATATACTTGGTGTCTAGCTCTGGTAAGTGTTTATGTATGTATACAGGCTTCCAAACCTCCGGTTACAACAACAACACTTCGAAACCAATTTAGCTTAGTACTGAGTTTCTGCTTTGGTACTGTTCTTTAGTGGCTATTAATGTTTTTCTTTCTTATTTCATGTTGTGTTAGACACAATCGATAATGCATTATGAGAATTACATCAGTTACGTTATATTTACATGTATATTGCAGAGTATTTTGGTTTCCTCAAGTTCAAAATTGGTAGGTGTTTAAATTGTATGATGTTTGCTCTCATCGCTTTCAAAATTTCATACTACCGTTTCGAAGGGTATTGGTTATGATGGCCAAATACCTAACCATTCTGATGGCCATATGCCTAATAAATATTGTTGACCCGATGACCATTTCGTCAGTTTTTTGGATCATACATTCAATTTTCTGGGGCGGCGTTTGAACTACCCCGACATAGATGTTCTGTCCTAATTTCAAGGCTACCTCCTGGGTTTACAATTTAAGATCCTTCATGACATCTTCCGGTTTTCTAAGGGACATCCACTGTTCTTCATCCTGGTGTAATTTTACTAACCCTTGACCCAGGGGCACTTTTTAGCATCTCCAAGGTGGCAATTTATGTCGTTTTGCGGACTGTTCTTGACAATGTGGTAATTAAAGGGGCTGAATCAATTTTTCCACTCATTTTCCTTTGATTGTAGTTTTACGTTCAGGGACCGGTTCCATGTCCTTTCATGACTGATTAAGGACCTGATTGGTGAGTGACACTGATAACTTAGTATGGTCATTCAGGGACATATCACATTCGAACATTGCTGCAGTTTTACTTGATCTCGATCATACCACTCTCCATTAACGTTATTTATCCGCACGTCATACTAGTAGTACATTTGGCTATGTATGGTCGAGTAGGTGGGACCGCGGAACCGACACCAGTCGTCCGGTTACAGTAAATCATGGATATCGATGAGTGGAAGGTTTTAAGCCACGTTAGCCAGGATATGTATTCGTTGCCTATACTCAAGTTATATGTGCACCATGCCATTTATATAACTTAAATACCTTAGGGCCTGATGAAGTATTACGTATTCGTTCCATTGCTGAGATTGGCTACATCCTATTCCATATTTAAATAGTAGGGTCGTAATGATTCCCAACTTCATGATTCGCTTTAACATTTCGCTGCACATTGCGAGGCAGCTTCTCTGGGGTTTGACATTGGCTGCTTCCAAGTTTTTTGTTTATGTTTTATTTTATTTTTTCGGTCATACAGACTGACAGGGGATCGGTCACCGTCTATAGCGGCAGGCGGGCGTGCTTACTTGTGACGTCACACATAAATTACAGTATACCGAGAAGGAGTAATTTTATTCACACAACATTTTCGTGAGAAAATCACGTGACTGGTGTATTTATTTATTTATCAACAGTAAGTTGTTATGAATATGTCCTACATAGGTTCATATTAGATCAGTTTCATATGTTAACAAAATGAAGGCAGTCACGGCGTAATGACGTCAAAGCGTCATTTGTCTCTGCGGGCCAGAATCCAGACATGACTGAACGTGTCATGTCGTCTTTGTGGACAACTGATTTCACCTCACTATAGTATTGATTGATGTATTGATTGAGCATTTAATCCATGCTCATACACATGTAGTGTGAGTTAATTATAATATCACATCAAGTTTTACATGTAAATGCAGCCAAGTGTTGATTTTTTTCTGAAGTCAGCAGCCAATACGATGTTTATGTTTACTACTTCCCACTTCATATCAATGGTGTTCATTTATAAACGTTTAACTATCTCATAATGATTATGTAAAGCCGTATTTAATAAAAATAAAATTCTTACTATTATGACGGGGTCGTTCTATATGCCTTGCATATTATCATATTAACAGCGTATTATCTCATCATGATCTTTAAACTGTTCCATTTAGAAATACTTGTTTTACCAAAAAACATAGTTCAGAATATTTATTTCACATCTGAATTTGATCTGAATCATTTTCCATGAGTGTTGTCAAATCATTTTGCGTACATAAATCTGGGTTGCGATAATTTCAAAATACGGAATGGAATTGGCAAGGTAACAGATCGTGTATCGATTTGAGAATCGGAAATCGCACCGAACAGTTGCATTGATATGCTTTAATACATGTATAATTTTGTTCCCTCTTGTAGTGCTATATTTATTGACCGGGAAGCGCGTGGGATATGTTCTTACCTCATCATGCGGCCGTGTCTGACATTGCTGTTTGCCCCACCATATGGGAATGTGGTCACGTTTCCAATTTTTATCACACTTCGGGTCTCATGGTGGTGATTTGTCAAGTGGATTGCCGCATGAATCATATCAACTAATTTTGCTCCGCTTCCGGCAAGTGCATTTGTTTTATTTCGCCACACATCTGACGTCTGAACGCAATCGCTACTATTTACTTCTAGATTCGGACCGCCACTATCGGCGATAAACGAACACGCACAGTTTCGCCATTTTGGGTCCCCGCTATTAAATCGCCATGATATGGGTGTGTGTTGTCAATTTGGATTCATATCATTACTATAACTACTTTTAAGATTATTCTCTATTTCGATTTGCACACCCTCTGGGCTGGTTTCAAATCACTTACAATTTGACATGACTAGGAATCCACGTATTGCAACATGGCCCACTGGCCGTGTTACAGGCTATTTCTCAACAACATCGGCCCACGCTCGGCGCGGCCTAATTTATCTGGGGTTTATAGGACCATATCATGATTTGGAGGACAGCTTGCTTCATCTTATTTCCCTGAAGACAGCGTCGCACTTTATTCCCTATAGCTTGTTTTTCCTACGCTTATGCCATGCTTCAGGTTAGGTAATATGCGTTACTTCACTGTTTTATTTAGCGGCACACTTGGTCCGATAACGATGTATATACATACGGTCTGCAGTGCAGCCCACTTGTTTTCCTCTGCTTTGGGCAGTGAGTTTGTTTCGTTTAGCTGCAGTGATGTATTTGGACTGACCAATGATATGGCTTATTTCCTATAACTGTTTTTTGCGTGTTTTATAACCACATTCATGTCCTATACTTATCTTAGGGCACTGCCCACCTGTTTTAAATCAATGTTTATTTAGAGGCATGCTCGGTGACTATTTCTAGTATGGCTTTTTACCTACGCTTTTCGACAGTTTAGGGCACGCTAATTTGATTTCTTAGGCTACGTCAATGTACTTGGAGCGATAAGTTTATATTGCCCGGTTCCTACGCTTAGGCCAGGCCGTTTTCTTTTATACACTATGGGCGAGTCATCTCGCCACCACATGTATCTTTTCGCCACATTCTTGGTCCGATATACGCATGTCTTTTATCTGGCTCGTTTCCTCTGCGTAGGCCGAGTCTGACTTGTTTTCCTATGCTTAGGGCAAGTTGTATTGTCGCCTATATGTCAGTTTGATTTAGCCACCTACTTGGCCCGTTGTACATGGCTTGTTTCTTCCATTTTGACAAAGCTTGTCTGGTTTTCCTACGCTTAGGGCCAGTTTTTTTGTCAACCTGATAATTTTTCTACGGCATCTACTTGGTCTGATAACTACTTGGCTTGGCCTGGCCTGGCTTCTACGATTAGGCCATGCCTTTTGTCACCCAATCAATTTCAATTTTGCCGACTGTTCTGTCAATTCAATATACAAGGCATGTTTCCTACGCTAGGCCACGCCTGACTTATTTTCCTACGCTTAGGGCAAGTCGTATTGTCACCTATATGTCAGTTTGATTTAGCCGCCTACCTGGCCAGTTGTACATGGCTTGTTTCCTCCATTTAGACCACGTTTGTCTGGTTTTCCTACGCTTAGGGCCAGTGTTTTTGTCACCCTGATAATTTTTTCTCCGGCATCTACTTGGTCCGATAACTACATGGCTTGGCCCAGCTTCTACGATTCGGCCATGCGTTTTGTCAACCAATCAATTTCAATTTTTCGCGTGTTCGGTCCATTCAATATACATGGCGTGTTTCCTACACTAGGCCACGCCTGACTTGTTTTCCTACGCTAGGGCAAGTCTTTGTCCCACCAATGATTTGTACCCGCCGCAACTTTGTCCGATAACTATCTATGGCTTGGTCCCTACGCTTAGGCTGAGTCTGGCCTGGTTCCTACGCATAGGCCACGCCTTTTGTCACCTATAATTAATTTACCTCTCGCAGCAGGTTTGGCCCCATAACTATATATGGCTTGTTACCTACGCTTAGGCCAAGTCCGACTTGTTTCTCCTACGCCTAGGGCAAGTCTTTTGGTCACCAACAATCATCTTTCATTATCCGAATACTAAGTCCGATATGTCCTTCGAGCTTGGTTTCCGACCCATCGGGCCAGTCTTGCTGCCATCCTTATAAATACTTGTTATGTATCCATCTACTAGGCCCGGTCAATATAGCCGGTTTGGTTCATTCCCGTACGCTTAAGCCGTGTCTCAATTTCTCCCCTCTGATCGGCCAAGTCTTTTTGACAACAATCCACCCCCTGACCGGGCATTCACCTGTTTCTGTGCTTGAGCAAGATGCAGGCGCAATGCAGCCCCAATTCGCCCCCCATCACCACCAGGAAGATTTCATATAATCCGGTTGGGTTTCGCCGCCTTGTACTTGGGCGAAGGTTTCACTTAATATTCCACATGCCCATCCCCATGCGGATCACCTGTTTCAAAAAAATTTCACATCAACGGGTTGTATTTGGCCCCATCAGGCTAGGACGAAGTACATATACAATCCCCATGCTGGTGATGTTAGCAGTATGTCTCATCGGGTACACTCCGGGCTTCCCTCGACTCACCACGGCCCGGCTTACATCTCCCCCTTTTCGGCACATTGCAGGGATCGGATTAGAGCTCTCGTTCTGGGAAATGGTGCCCGTTTTGCCCAACCGTATCCGGTCTTTCCCACGATTAATTTTTTACAAACCTGTCATGACCTTCTCATTGGATTGTGGTTCCCGCGTCACATCAGTTACGGCACAGCGTTTTAGCTTTGGTTTTCTTTGGTAGGGTAATTCGGTCCACTTTAATCTTCCTTATGATATCTGGATGTAGGCTGCCTTCTTATAGCATTGGCATTGTGGGTCCACTCGGTGAAGCAATTCACACCTCCTCTGCTGGAGCCATGACAATAGGATAATGGATAATGGGAGTGGGGCGAGAGATTCTCACTTTTCGTGGTTCTGGGTGCCAAAGGAGAAAGTATGATTTTTCGGCTCTCAGTGGCTTTACTTTCCGTTGTTTTTCTCGTACCTTAACTTTCGTGCCACTCCCCTATCACATGACTCTGTCTATGTACCATACCCACTTTTCACGTTCTGGCAGCGGTGCCATTCGTTAGCCATTTTGGAGGGTTTTGTGGACAGAATGCGTCTCCCCACCCTTTGCGAGGCTGGCGGCCTTCGTTGTAGGTTATCGGTTAGCAATCACAGTTTTCAAACTATGCTCAATCTCAACCAAATATACTAATAGCATAACGGCTGATATGAATGCGCTATTACTCACAAAACATGCTTGGTGTCAGAGACAGTGCATGTCACGCACTTGGTTTCTCGCGAAAAGGTGGATTTCGTTGCTTATCGACAGTCACGATATTACGTTATTACAGTTATTTTCTTAGTTTGATTCAAGTGCATTCTACTTTGATTGGACATCCCCTCATATGTTCCCTATACACCTCGCACATCACAATCCTTTCAATGTACATTCCTCATTGGGTTTGTATTCACCTACTATTGGTCCATCAATTATTCAAACATGCTCTTTCGGTTTAGGTCGGTTTACGTGGATGTGACTATTTTACCACCTCTACCCGCTGCGAAGACCGCCGTATCTTTAACAGTATGTCTTGCTGTTTTAAGAACATCTGCGCTTGAGTGGGATGTTCTACAAACTGTGGACTTGTCCGGGATATTTCTTAATATCATAACATGCCTGTGTGTATTCTATCATCAAACTTGATGGACTATTTATATTACTCAGTAGTGGTAGTACGCAAGGGTTTGCCGGGGCCGCTTACGTCCCGCTCACGTTCATTCCATATACATAGTCTTCGTTCGTGTTGGATTAGTCACCATGCTTCGCTTGAGTGGGTGTGGTGGCGCTTATCCTCATGTCTCACACCGCGCTGGCTTCTGCTGTACCCTTCGCTTGAACGAGGGCAGCAACCATTTCACAAACTTATGTTGCGCCCCCTCCTCTGGGTTGATGGGACCACTCACTCCGTAATGCGTGCCAAGGACATCTGGTCTGGTGACATGGGGCTAGAGCACAACCGTTCCGCACGCAACTCCCCAATCCATTTTTTCTCTGCCAGCCCCCATTTCGTCTTTGGCGCTTGGGTGGTACTAAAAAAGGGCCTTCACCAATGACAAGAAAGCTGGAGGTCCATAAACACGTTTCCGACTACCTGTTGCTTTTGTGATTAATAAAGGGTAGTCGTTAAGGCAAACCTGTCTTGTTATTAATAACAACCATGCGGGATAAAACAGATGCCAGAGCGACGCGACGCATATCTTTTATCTCGATCTGGTTGCTACTGGAAAAACCCTATGGCTATCAATAGATCTGACAGTACTGCATATACCTGATCACCTCAGTACATGTGGAGCGATATGGCAATCAGCCAATCAATTTGCCAGCTTATATTCCTCACTTCACTAATTGTCAACTGAGATAATGCCTTTGTCCTAAAGAACGAGGATATATGCTAAAGCAATGGAACAAAGCCCATCGATATTGAGGGAGGAACTATTTCGTCTGGCGCCAAGTCACTTTAGTAATCAAACTGCAGCATACTGTCTTTCAGGTAATTTCTTTCGACCGACTCGGTCGATATTATTTAACGCAAAAATGTTTCCTGCTTCCATTTTGGGAGGGGGTACCCCTTGTGCTAACAGCTATGCTTAGTGTGTTTCAGGACTAGATATGTGATCGTCGACCAGGACCCCATGGTTGGCGCTTGGGTTGTACCAAAAAGGGCCTTCATCAATGACAAGAAAGCTGGAGGTCCATAAACACGTTTCCGACTACCTGTTGCTTTTGTGATTAATAAAGGGTGAAGGCAAACCTGTCTTGTTATTAATAACAACCATGCGGGATAAATATATATATATAAAACAGCTATACCGGTTTCGGCACATCTTGCCTTTCAATAGCTTGGAGTCACTGTGTCGCAGAGTCTCCAAGCTATTGAAAAGGCAAGATGTGCCGAAACCGGTATAGATGTGTGTACATACATGTAATAAATATTCAACAATGAACGAATACCTTTCTTAATTTTCAAGCTATATATATATATATATATATATAAAACAACTACACGGTTTATAAACGCAGTTGGTTAATACAAGCCCTATTGTTCTACAATTAGTCACAAGATCTCCCAACACGCTGAGACGAATAGCATAGTCTGATATTTCTTGACAGGCAAAGTTAGATGTTTTCATTCTAACCCACTCTATTAGGCAGGTTGCGAAGTGATATTCCACATTAATGAATAGGATTCATTCTGCAATTTCTATTGTCTGTCTCTGCTTATTGTTCCTGAACACCCATCCTGATGAATAATATACCATAACTGAGTGGAAGAATCTATTATATAGAAACGGTTAACTGATTAATTACTTGAACATTCTACACCCGATGGCCATACATCGGGGATAATACACATGGGGAACAGGGACAGCAACCCTTAATTAGTTGACACTTTATGAACAAGTCATGACATGTGTACAGCATGAACGATGGTCGAATCCCCAAGGATATAATGTATGGTGAACTAGGATCATTATTGATTCCTGACTTATTTGATCAAAACCCATTGAATTTGATCAAAACCCATTGATTTTGAGCCATTTATTCTGGTTTTGATCACTACTAATTAGTTTTGAGCCAATCATTCAGATTGTAATCAAATTCATCTTGGTTTTGAATCGGCGTTATTTGCATTTGAACATACCCTTCTTGTTTTGTGGGACTTCAACAGTTGTTTCTGCGGTCTACGTCATGGCTATGAACATACATGCTAGTCTACGGCATGGCTATGAACATACATGCTAGTCTACGTCACAGATGGCTATGAACATACATGCTAGTCTACGTCATGGCTATGAACATACATGCTAGTCTACGTCACAGGGGCTTGTCGTTAAGAACACGAGTAAAACAAATTAAAATTAAACTCGAATGCGCCATTATAACACAAGCATCGCTATTGATACAATGCTTTTCATGTGGGTTCTCTATTTCGAAAACGTCATCACTTTTAACGGCCATAATCGCAAACGCCAGAACCACCAACACAAATCGCGTGGGTAAAGGCTATATTTATACACGCATGACAAGATACACTAACTGTTGAAAACTCATAACAGAGATGATAAACAAAATAGTTACAACCCCGGCTAATTGGACATACTTTACTACTGGAGAAAACACACCGTCGATTCCAAAAACATAATATATAGATTAAAAAAAACCCTCAGTTTGTAAAAAAAAACGTTTACATAGATCGACAAATCTTATGTTAATCTGCCCAAATTAATGGCATGTTTGAATCCAAACGTCCACTCATTTCCAATATCTAAGCAATAATTTAAAATTAGTTTTTGCATTGATACTGAAATTTTGGACAGAAGAATAGCTAAGGAAAATATTTTTAAAACATAAAAACTATACGTCCATGGTAAACGATAGCGGTATAATTAGGATGTGATGTTTGACGGTTCTGCGTGACGACCAAATGAATTGTTCACATTTGCTCGTTTTACAATATCTATGTTTTTTGCTTGATGAATTCATTGTGATCCCATCCTCGGATCGAAATTGTGTGACGAGATTAGTATTGTTGCCATATCGCGGGAAATATTCGACGTAGAGAGTTGGCCTTTGTGTCACTCTGTTCGTCTTTTATCGCACTGTCACAACATTGGAATCTCTGCGACAATTTATTTATATTATAGTCGGAGAGAATGCTCGTCTAACGGCAGCAATCCCACGAAGATACGTAACTGCAACTATATCAGTAACCATATACCAAAACCTAGCCCCATAAATCCTAACCCAAATATAAACCTAACAACAACCGTAACCCTAACCCTAACCATGACCCGAACCATTAACCCAACCATAACTATAGCATTAGCCGTATAACATTAACCATAACGCTAACACTAATCCTAAACCTAGCCATAACCCTAAAAGTTGCACAAAACATCATAAACTTAACAAACCTAATACAAAACTAACAGAAATATAATCCTAATCCTAGCCCTATGGAGAAACTAAAACTATAAAAGTCATAACCCTAACAGCGTCACTGTAACCTAAACCGAACACTCTAACTCCATAGCATAAATAACCCCAAACTTAACCCCAATCCACTACCCCACAAGAGCACTGATCGCACTATAGAGGAATTTGCAACTAATATCAGAAAATTCTACAGCAGATCTCTTGTGTGGGTTTTGTTCCAATGTGATCAAAGCATTGAATTGTATTAAAAGAACACTTGTTTACAAACAAACTCATTTACATAAAGTCCCACCTTGGCTAGTTGTCGCTGCTACTGTTGTTGTTGTTGTTGTTAATACTGTTGTCGCTTCTGCTGCTGGTGTTGCTACTGTTGTCGATGATAATGTTGTCGCTGCTGTTGTTAGTTTAAACATATTTTATTAGCAAAGAATAGCTAATTGGGTTGGGGCACAAGTTATTGCTAACTTATTGACGCCCCTTTCCAACGAACAAGAGTTAGGCTTCTTACCTGCAATACATATAATACAAAGGTATACAAACAACACTTGTATGGCTAAAGTATGATAGTAAAGTGGGGATACACGTTAAGATGTCAAAGTGTACTGTTTGCGTCAGAATGAGGGTATGATTGTGGGCATTCGATCGATGATGTGATATTTTGTTTCCTAATTTTTATATTACTATTTCCATTCGCTAGGTTTGATACACTATTAATCATTAAATCGTTGTATTTATATGATATACTTTTGAGCAAAAATGAATAACTTGCAATTTATTTGCTCAGTCTCATGGGTGGAGCCGAATAGTATATTCCCAATGGTCAAGTGTAGTATGCCCAGTTTAGATATACTATCAAACAGTTTTAATATTTCATGAATAAAGTAAGGACATTCGAAGAAAAAGTGATATGCTGTTTCCTCTAGTGCACCGCAACAGCATTTCGGCGAATCGGCAATATGATTGATATGTTTATCAAAATTAAGATTACTACAGTTGTTTTCGCAGTTTAGCGTGTAGTATGTTCCTTTCTCGGCTTCCAACTAGGTATAATGGAGGCGGTTTCAATACAACAAACATAGCAGCTATTTGTTTTTCTATATTATCTTTATTTATTTTCTTCTTATTGCCTTTATCGTCACTCTTGGTGGGGTCATCTAGGAATTTGTTCCACTGGATAATCATTGAAGGAAAGAACGATTTATTATAATATTCAGCCTTTCTAGATAAAGAGTTAAATCGGTAGGGATATCTGGAAGGATATTTTGTGTTGTCTCCGTAACGCGCAGGTAATATATCAGTCAAATAGTTCGGAGCGTCTCCAGCTTGGATTCGGTTGAACATTTTGAATTTATGAAATTTTCTTCGTTCTTGCAGTGATTGCCAACCCAATTCTGTAAATAATTTATGTATGGCACACGAGCGAGTTAAGCCCGATACAATTCGAGCCGCATATATGTGTAATTTGTCTAGCGTATTTAGAAGGGAGTCGGGAGAACAGTCCCAGATAATATCTCCATAATCCATAAGAGGAAGAATGTAAGATGTGTACATTAGATTTAAGGATTTGCGACTAAGTTTATATTTAATTTTCCTAAGCATGGATAATCGACCAGAAACACGAGTTACTATATCATTTATTTGAAATTTTGATTGAAAGTTTAAACCTAAGTGTTTTTGTGAGACCGTTTCCTCGAGTTGGGTGCCACCAAAAAGGATTGGGGATAATGTTGGGGATTCCTTTTGGGGAGATATTTGAAATCTTATCAGGGTAGTTTTGGTGGGGTCGAAATTGGCAAGCCATTTTTTGGACCAATCGGTAAGTTTGTCCAAGTCGTTGTTGACTTCAGTAACAAGATGGATCGGATCAGTTTCCGCTGTGGTGATGCATGTATCATCAGCATAGAGTCTAGTCGGGGATCCTAAATCTTGGTGAATATCATTAACATATATAAGGAACAAGAAAGGTCCGATTACAGAACCCTGTGGGACTCCAGCTGAAAGTGTTCTGAAAGGGGATGCAGTGTTATTCAAAATTACCCTTTGCTCTCTGTCCATTAAATAACTCTTGAGCCAAATTAAAAGATCACCGGTAACCCCATACTTCCTAAGTTTGAAAAGTAGTCCTCTGTGCCACACTCTCTCGAATGCTTTAGAAACATCACAAAATACAGCACAAGTGTGAAAATGTCCTTCGAGAGATCGGCATATGTCATGGTGTAACTCTAGTAACGAGAATGTAGTGCTATGTCCAGGGAGGAAGCCTGATTGGTGTTTATATATCAGCTGATTGGTTTCAAAATGTTGAGTTAAAGTTTTCAAGACTAATTTTTCAAGTATTTTCCCAACACAGCATAAAAGGGATATTGGGCGCTAATTACCTGCATCAGCAGGATCACCTCTTTTGAAAATTGGAATGACATTTGCTTGTTTCCATGTCATGGGGAATGTGCAAGTATACATCGATTTTTTGTAAATTATATAAAGAGGTTCCACCAATGGCATCAGCGGTCTCCTTCAGCATTCTGGCGCTTATTCCATCATGACCATGGGTTTTATTAATCTTGAGAGACCTGATTTCTCGGAGAATATTGTTTTTATCAATAGTCACCGATGATCTGGTACTGTCACATTGTGTATCAAAATCAGGGAAACAGTAAGGTTCGTTGTCAATTTTCCCATTGTTTATGAAGGTATCATTAATTAGGATGGCTTTATCTGTATCCTCGAGTTGGGTGCCACCAAAAAGGATTGGGGATAATGTTGGGGATTCCTTTTGGGGAGATATTTGAAATCTTATCAGGGTAGTTTTGGTGGGGTCGAAATTGGCAAGCCATTTTTTGGACCAATCGGTAAGTTTGTCCAAGTCGTTGTTGACTTTAATAACAAGATGGATCGGATCAGTTTCCGCTGTGGTGATGCATGTATCATCAGCATAGAGTCTAGTCGGGGATTCTAAATCTTGGTGAATATCATTAACATATATAAGGAACAAGAAAGGTCCGATTACAGAGCCATGTGGGACTCCAGCTGAAAGTGTTCTGAAAGGGGATGCAGTGTTATTCAAAATTACCCTTTGCTCTCTGTCCATTAAATAACTCTTGAGCCAAATTAAAAGATCACCGGTAACCCCATACTTCCTAAGTTTGAAAAGTAGTCCTCTGTGCCACACTCTCTCGAATGCTTTAGAAACATCACAAAATACAGCACAAGTGTGAAAATGTCCTTCGAGAGATCGGCATATGTCATGGTGTATCTCTAGTAACGAGAATGTAGTGCTATGTCCAGGGAGGAAGCCTGATTGGTGTTTATATATCAGCTGATTGGTTTCAAAATGTTGAGTTAAAGTTTTCAAGACTAATTTTTCAAGTATTTTCCCAACACAGCATAAAAGGGATATTGGGCGCTAATTACCTGCATCAGCAGGATCACCTCTTTTGAAAATTGGAATGACATTTGCTTGTTTCCATGTCATGGGGAATGTGCAAGTATACATCGATTTTTTGTAAATTATATAAATAGGTTCCACTAATGGCATCAGCAGTCTCCTTCAGCATTCTGGCGCTTATTCCATCATGACCATGGGTTTTATTAATCTTGAGAGACCTGATTTCTCGGAGAATATTGTTTTTATCAATAGTCACCGATGATCTGGTACTGTCACATTGTGTATCAAAATCAGGGAAACAGTAAGGTTCGTTGTCAATTTTCCCATTGTTTATGAAGGTATCATTAATTAGGATGGCTTTATCTGTATCATTAATTATAACGGGTGCTTGATTCGTGTTGGAGTTGTTATCTTTGTCATATAAGGGAGGAATAGTAGAACATTTGTTTTCCCCATCAAGTTGCTGGCTACTTTCCAAAAAAACTTCGGAGAGTTGGACCTTTCGATATTGTTTGGTAGGTTTGATTCAAATGAAATCTTTGCGTATTTTATCATGTTGTTAACTTTGTTTCTAATTCTCTTAAAGTTATCTAGATCTGAACATTTCTGACTTTTAATAAACGTTCTCCTGGCTCGATCTCTACGACGTAACTCTCTTCTTATATCAGAGTTAAACCATATTTTATCATTAGGTCTGATTGACACCTCACTGGTTGGAGTAGTTTTTTTAATTATATCCAAGAACATTTCTGTGAAAGTGTTAACAGCATCATCAATTGAGAGTGGGTACAATAAGTCATGCCATAGGACGGCCTGGATCAAACTACGAGCCTTATCAAAATTGCCCTTTTTGTAATTCCAAACGGTTCGCTTGAATAAAGTATTTAATTCAAAATCAAATGATAAAACTGCATAAACCCCAAAGTGGTCAGAAATAGACAAGCCAATGGCATCAGCGTCGTGACATTATCGCTTTCTAGTATTGGGTCTAATAGAGTCTGAGTGGTAGCGGTTACTCGGATTGGGTTAACAATCAAATTGCGGAGATGTTTCCGTGACTTAATATCTGATAACTTGGAGTTTGTTTGTAGCATATTAGAATTAAAATCACCTACTAGTAACATTGGATTGCTGGTTTCCAGAGCTTTTTCAATTGAGCTTTCAAGTTCATCCCAGTAGGTTAGACTGGCGAATTGTTCAGATCTATATGACAATCCAATTAAATAGCATGTTTTTTTAGACAAATTCCGATCCATATACTATCGTATTCCAAGTCCACGCGACGTCTGAATGACAGACTGGAAGAAAGTACATACATATCCCCCTCCGTATTGGTCCCTATCTTTCCGAATAGGGATTCGTAGCTCGCTAGAAGGATAAGATTCACATAAGTGAGTTTCAGAAAAACAAATAACGTCAAAATTTTCGCTTAAAATGTCATTAATTAGAGATAGTTTATATCGAATGCTTCTTATATTGTTGTGGAATACCGATATAACAGACTGATTCACGTTTGGTCCAGGGTGTTCATGAACATCACCCGAAAGAATAATCAAGAAGCCAATAATGAGAAGAAAACTGACATTAGGTAAACGTTGGAATAGAAATCGTCGCTTTTGATTCAAATTTTGAGTGAACTGCTTTGTTTTTCCTAGCGAACAATTAAATGTTCCTATCCTAGCACGATAATCAACTAGTGCAATCCCCATGGGATCATATAATGTATTACATAAAATATATAAGTGCCAGGATAGGAATCGAAAGGATGATAACATCATGAACAAAAGGACTGAACTCATTTGACGCAATACAAGTTCGGAAGTATTTCTGAGTAGGTATCATTTGCTGTTGTTGGTGTTGCTACTGTTGTTGTTATCGTTATATCTAATTACAGTTGCTGCTCTTATTGTTGTGGATGTTGGCGTCCGGTAACCACTTTTAGCCCTTTACCCAACAAACCGGCCAAAACCGGCCAAATAAAGCTTCAACAGCCTAAAATATCTTGGGTCTGTCTCAATAAAACCATACAAATATGGATATCATTGGAACCGGCTCATTGACCACATTGTGATGGTTATAGTTATGCCCTGTGCCAATGCATTATCTTATATATGCGAGTCGACCATAGGTCGCCTCGCATATATAAGAGAATGCATTGGCCTAAAAAAATTCTTTTTTTAACACTTTTTACCATTTTTTCTTACATTCTTTAACAATTTTACAATTTGTAATGTTTTAAGCCAATGCATTCTCTTATATATGCGAGGCGACCTATGGTCGACTCGCATATATAAGAGAATGCATTGGCACAGGGCCCTTCTGTTGGGTAAAGGGTTAATAGTTGATTTTATAGTGATTGTGGATTCACCCTGATGCATGCTTAATCCTTCTGTGAATGTGATTATTTCGGTATAAATAAAATATGCAAGTTATTATTCCTAGATTTCTGTCAAATTATGAAAAAGGTTGCACTCAAAATGAAAGAAAAGGTTGAATTACCACTCAGACAGACGCACATCTCTAATTTCCAATGTTCAGTATCTCTTTGATTTTCTTGACTCGGGTGTGTGTATGCCCCAGCAAAACTCAGTGAAGTCAAGTGATAAAGCGCGCGGATAGCAACAGTGATCAATGACATGCTTCAGATACTTCAGTCTGTGTCTCAGGACAGGGGTCTGACTTATCAGAGTTATGTATGACGTGTTTAAAATGGGAAGGTCTAAAAGATTATCGGTCATTAACCATTTACGATTGTTTGACACTATTGTCTTGCCAGTACTCTTGTATGGATGTGAGGTGTGGGGTATTGGAGACAACTCTATCATCGAACGTGTCCACCTTAAATTTTGTAAAATGCTTCTCAAATTAAAACCATCAACACCGAACTATATGGTATATGGAGAGCTTGGCAGATACCCTGTAACAATAAATATTAAGATTCGGATTATACAATATTGGGGTAAGTTGGTGGGGAATGTTGGCAGCAAACTTGCATGTTTATTATACAAACTGGCGTATCGACTCCGAGATGAATCACCCTCACTCTTTGCTTGGATCGAAGCAGTATCATGTACCCTGGATGACACAGGCATGTCCCACTGGTGGTTGAACCAAGGAAAAATAGCCATCTCAAAGAAATCAAAACCATTAAAACAGAGATTAATTGACCAGTTTATCCAAGAATGGCATGGATCAATAGATAATTCGAGTCGTGGAAATACGTATAAGCTAATTAAAAGTGAATTTAAACATGAACATTACCTCAATTTGACAGATAACTTTATTTTCAACATATCCAGGTTTAGAACTAGTAATCACCAATTACCGATCGAAACAGGACGTTGGAATGGGACGCCACGTAACAAAAGAACCTGTAAACTTTGTAATAAGAACTTGTTGGGAGATGAAATGCACTATATTTCATTGCACAGAAATGTCTCACAAAAGAGAGCAGTATATCCCGAAGGCATACCACAAATATCCTAATAGCGCAAAATTCCGTATCTTGCTCTCCTCGAAAAAGACTTCAGTGTTGAAGAAACTGAGTAAATTTGTTTTTTTTTAATGAAAAAACAGGTAGTTCTCCCGAGTAAATGGTTGAGATGCACCCGCACGTTATACACTATCTTTTCCATAATTTAGCATCTGAACATAGCTGATTCAGAACTATTGCTCATGTCGCTGTGCGCTACTATCGTATAACCAGGGTTACTGAGTTCGACTCTAAGAGCCGAACTCAGTGGCGGTGGGCGTGCGCTGGGGGCGAGCAACGGGTGGGCTGTCTTGTCCCTAATCGGATGCACACATACTGTTGTCTGTTGTCTTTTATGTATCGTATCATGTATTGTTTGATCCATTCTTTGTACCATTTCTAATGGTGGAAGAATAAACTATTCTAGTCAAGACTTGCGTTTAATAAAGTCATCAGAACTCGAGAACCACGTGGACGACATGGCAAACTCGTCCTAATCGTCACCGCGAATGTCAACTGAGTCATCTCTGTTTTGAACAACACATTAAAAGTCCCCAGGAATCAGAGGTGAGCATTTATAGACATACTATAGACATGTTCGGTGCGTGAAATTGAAAAAAAAAGGAAAATGATAAAATTGTTAAAGAATATAAGAAAAACGATAAAAATTGTTATAGAATGTAAGAAAATTTTTAAGAAAATAATAAAAATTGTTAAAGAATGTAAGAAAACTATAGAAAATGATAAAAATTGTTAAAGAATGTCAGAAACATTGATAAAAAATGATAATAAAAAACACTGTTGGGCTATGGTCGACTCTCACATATAAGAGTGTGCATTGGCATGGGTTCTTTAATGTTGCGCCAGAACAGCTCCCGTCATGAAAGGGTTAAAGTGTCATATCAGAGTATTGTCATATCAGAAGACTTGATACTTCCTATCACAGCTCATCAGCCATTCAGCATCTTCAGTGTGTTTTGGGGTTGTATAAAACGAGCAATGTTTTGTTACATTCGTTTCTATCAGTAAACTGTTGTTCGCATAAGCTAATGTAGTAGTAAAATGTCTATCAAATTACCACTAGAAACTATAACACAAATATAACACAGGACGTTATTATAATTAATAAAGTGATGAACCAGAATAATAAATCAACTATAATGTCTGATATTGTGTGACCTTTTTCTTTAACCCTTTCAGTGCCAGGTCCGATTTTTGTATCAACCCATATACCCTGTGCCAATGCATTATCTTATATATGCGAGTCGAACATAGGTCGCCTCGCATATATAAGAGAATGCATTGGCCTAACAATTTTTCATCATTTGTCATTATTTTTTACAATTTTAATAATTTTTTCTTATATTCTTTAACAGACTTATTTTGTAGGTTTAGTGCCAGGGAATCTTACGTTTTTCATGGGCATCGAAATTATTACTATGAATACTTGGTGATAGTTTTGAGTTATAACATGTCCCTAAGGTTTTATCCAGTTTGTTTTTAAATTCGCTATAGCATGCTTAAGCATACCCAAAAATAATTCAACCCAAACAAATCTAAATAAAACATTATAAAAAAAAAAAAAAAAAAAAATTTTTAGGGCCGATTTTACGGACCGTAAATTAGGGCCGATAAGATCGGCCCCTGGTACTGAAAGGGTTAAAGCACGATCGGTTGTTTGTTTCAATGTAGAGTGGAGTGGTGTCTTTATAATATCACCCTGCCTTGCATTTCCTCCATGGCTAATGCTGAATCTTAACTGGAGATAGTTGTGTAACAATGCAGACAATCATAACTATAATTTAACAGTTTGACACATTGATGTCGATGAAACGTGTTCACTTAGAACGACCGAAGCGTCACTCAGACAAATGCAGATTTATAAAACAATCTGCAAATTTCGCCATTGACAATCCGTCATAGAAAGAGCTTAGTATAAAATGTGGAATCAGCAAATAGTTCATCAGCGACATAATTATTGAGTGTCAATGACACTGTAGCTCAACTTGGGAAGGAGTTAATTTTTTGCTGAGCAAAGAATAGAAAGATAAAGAAGACGGAATGTCAAAACGTTACCAGTAAAGATCTTGTATTGTGTAGATGACATTATTTTCATTTCAAACATTTCACAAATAAATGTGGGCTGCAGGGTGTGCCGGTGGATTCAAATTTGAAACCCAAGATGGCTGCTGACACAATGTTTTGTAATCAATTTCGAGGATCCATATGAAGTTTGATGACGATCGGATGAGGGAATTAGTCTATAGGGTGTGCCAAAGGTTTTAGTTATGCAAAGAGTGAAATCCAAGATAGCTGCGGGTGGTCATGTTTTTCATCGAAAATCGTTCAAATTCGGTAGCTCTCATCTAGAGGTGATCCTAATCATGCTTGTAAATTTACAAAACATTTCTTTGATAGATGCGGGCTGCAGTGTGTGCCGATGGATTCAAATTTGAAATCCAAGATGGCTGCTGGCGGCCATGTTTTTTAACGAATTTCAGAAATAATCGATGGCTCCCATCTAGAGGTCACTCCGAATTCCTATATGAGTTTTGTGATGATCCGATGAGCGATGCGGCCTGTAGGGTGTGCCAAAAGATTTAGTCATGCAAAGAGTAAAATTCAAGATGGCTGCTGGCGGCCATGTTTTTCATCGAAAATTGCTAACATTTTATAGTTCCCATCGAGAGGTGATCCTAAACATGTCTATAAAATTTCAAAACATTTCTCCAACAAATGCAGGGTCTGCCGATGGATTCAAATTTGCATTCCAAAATGGCTGTCGCGGCCATGTTTTTAACTAAATTTCGGAAATATTTGTTGGCTCCCATCTAGAAGTCACACTGAAGATCAGTATGAAGTTTGGTATTGATCGGACGAGGGATGGTTCCTGTATGGTGAGCAAAATGAAATTGTTGACGAACGCCAACCCATGGCAAAAGCTCAAGCTTGACTTCGTCAAGTTGAGCTAAAAATGGCAACAAGATCGGCGGTCTTGTAATGTTTTTATCTTTACATTTGCATCATTAGTTTCATGATAATATTTTTATTATTGTGTTGTTTACCCAATTACATCAATTAATTAATTAATTTTCGCTAATTTCTATAAACCTAACAGCTCTCTAAACCGAACAAAACGGTAAGTTCGAATAGTGTTAGGTTTGGATAGGTTTCATTGTACTGTGATAATTTAAATACGAGTGACCTTACCGTTGCTTCTTCCCATTCTGCTATCCCGTGACGCTACAACACCGACGCTGACTAATGCGGCGACAGTGACAACAAGCAAGCCGAAACAAACCATTATAACTCTGCGCGTTGAAACCAGCTTTCTGCCTGTCGAGTCCATAATTATTTCGATTGTATCAGGTTCTCGGCTCAATCGTGCTGACATTTCGTAAACAATTGCTTAATCGTCTGACTGTATTGCGCGGATTGTTGCTCGAGTAGTAATGTGGAAGGCCTATTTAACCCATTTATTTGGACACTCGATCCATATTCAGTTCAAGGTCGTGTAAGATGATAGTTTATATCGGGAGGTGGAATATATACACAGGTGATTATACGTCAGGAAATTGAATACTATAATAATTTATACACACGCATCGTCAACGCTCAACGTGGGATTAAGGGCCAGAGGCGCGTTTGAAGTTTGGACACAGAATGCAGGTGCACCTAGTTAATACCCTAATACCAATGCCGGGTATATATGATTGATATAGTAAAGTCCGTATGTCCGATTTTGAGACCAGGCTCAAGAGCCAGTATATGGTCACTACTTCAGAAAAAAAATGTATTGCTTCTTCCAAATAAATAATCGCCATGTTATAACACATTCCTATTAGTTGTCATACCGCAATGACACACAAAAAGTATTTTCCAAATAAACATCGTTAAAATTCACCAAACATTATATGTTGTATACGTCAAATAACATGTGCACAACAGGAGAACGATATATCGGTGTTAGACATATGAATGAATGTACTCGGATGTAGAAAATCCGAAGTTATTATTATCTTATGTTAATCGAGATGGCCGCCAATATGGCGGCAACGTCGAAATTTGATATTAAAATAACATATTTCCGCAGTATATCCCAGCGTGTAAGAATGACACATATGCATTCACTATGTAAAACCGAAATATATGTTCAAGCACGCAAGTATATGGACTTGTGCAAAACTCGATTCTGATATTATATAAATAGTGACAAACATGGTACTTCTGGCGCGGTAAGCTACCAGCGCTCAAATGATACATGTGATCGCCATACGTTCTTGCATATCGATAAAGATTGAGCATATCAACTCGTATACTAAAATGTCTGGCGACGGACTCAATCAGATTTCTGTATATAGCTAACAGGGACTGGCTTTTGAAGCCTGAAATTGAAAATATAAACCAAGAGATCGCCCGGGCCTTGTTCAGATATTATATATATACTTTAATCTTATCGTCCAAAATGTTATAATTCGGTTGTCTAAAGTGGATTTTTGACAGATCGAACATGTTTTCACAATACAATAGGTGCACTACATTGCTGAAGTAATAAGTAAACACCGAATTGTCACAATTCGCAGTCAATACCAAACGGAAGGTCATTTACAGGAGATTCTTGAAAATCGCTGCTATCTTTGACTCATATACGCTCATATAGGCATGTTTCTGGACTGATCGAACAATAGTTTGTCCAGACGCTGTATATTCTGCCCAGACGGAGGCGATCACAAATAAATCCTTAAATAGCCCGGACGAAGTCGGGCACATCAGATAGTTATGAAATATATATATAACAAACACAAAAACAAATTTCAGAATTTTATATTTATAATTTTAATAAAATTTGTGTATTTTATTGTATTATGTATTTAAAATGTAAATATGTTTTTGTAAAATGCGACTCTTCAATATGGAGGAAATAAAGATATCATCACTCGAAAGAGTTTCTTAGGTTCACCTTGCACCTAAGCTGTACACGGATAACAGTCCAGATGTCGTTACATCTGCCGAGATTGGTGTATAGGTCTTAAGAAATTCAAATGAAGCAAAGCATGTGGCTCAGATAAAGTAGTTTATATACTGTGTGTCTTATATATAGTACTAGCCGATGAGCCCGACGTTGTCCGGGCTATTCAAAAACCAAATTTCAAGTCGATAGCTCTTCCCGTTTCCGAGATCTGGTCTGCGCATGCGCAAACCTGGCGTCGCACGGGCTCGGCGACCCGATAAATTCGTATCCGGGGCAAGATACATTCACATACCAAATTTCAAGTCGATGGCTCCACCCGTTTCCGAGATCTGGTCTGCGCATGCGCGAAGTTGGCGTCGCACGGGCTCGGCGACCCGATAAAATTCGTATCCGGGGCAGGATACATTCACATACCAAATTTCAAGTCGATAGCTCCACCCGTTTCCTAGATCTCGTCTGCGCATGCGCGAAGATGGCATCGAACGGGCTCGGCGACCCGATGAAATTCGTATCCGGGGCAAGATACATTCACATAGCAAATTTCAAGTCGATAGCTCCACCCGTTTCCGAGATCTCGTCTGCGCATGCGCGAAGCGGGCGCCGCACGGGCTCGCCAATAAGACAACGTCGACCGCCTGGTCAAACTACACACACGTACCAAGTTTCGTCCCGATCGGTCGAGAATCGTAGATTTGTATAAATGACAGACAAACATACAGACAAACATACAGACAAACAAACAGACAAACAGACAAACAGAGGTCTTCAAAAATTTCAAGTCGATAGCTGCACCCGTTTCCGAGATCTGGTCTGCGCATGCGCGAAGCTGGCGTCGCACGGGCTCGGCGACCCGATAAAATTCGTATCCGGGGCAAGATACATTGACATAGCAAATTTCAAGTCGATAGCTCCACCCGTTTCCGAGATCTCGTCTGCGCATGCGCTGCACGGGCGTCGCACGGGCTTGCCAATAAGACAACGACGACCGCCTGGTCAAACTACACACACGTACCAAGTTTTGTCCCGATCGGTCGAGAATCGTAGATTTGTATAAAGGACAGACAGACATACATACATACAGAGTGTTCCAAAATATATAGGAGACTAGCCGATGAGCCCGACGTTGTCCGGGCTATTCAAAAACCAAATTTCAAGTCGATAGCTCTTCCCGTTTCCGAGATCTGGTCTGCGCATGCGCAAACCTGGCGTCGCACGGGCTCGGCGACCCGATAAATTCGTATCCGGGGCAAGATACATTCACATACCAAATTTCAAGTCGATGGCTCCACCCGTTTCCGAGATCTGGTCTGCGCATGCGCGAAGTTGGCGTCGCACGGGCTCGGCGACCCGATAAAATTCGTATCCGGGGCAGGATACATTCACATACCAAATTTCAAGTCGATAGCTCCACCCGTTTCCTAGATCTCGTCTGCGCATGCGCGAAGATGGCATCGAACGGGCTCGGCGACCCGATGAAATTCGTATCCGGGGCAAGATACATTCACATAGCAAATTTCAAGTCGATAGCTCCACCCGTTTCCGAGATCTCGTCTGCGCATGCGCGAAGCGGGCGCCGCACGGGCTCGCCAATAAGACAACGTCGACCGCCTGGTCAAACTACACACACGTACCAAGTTTCGTCCCGATCGGTCGAGAATCGTAGATTTGTATAAATGACAGACAAACATACAGACAAACATACAGACAAACAAACAGACAAACAGACAAACAGAGGTCTTCAAAAATTTCAAGTCGATAGCTGCACCCGTTTCCGAGATCTGGTCTGCGCATGCGCGAACCTGGCGTCGCACGGGCTCGGCGACCCGATAAAATTCGTATCCGGGGCAAGATACATTGACATAGCAAATTTCAAGTCGATAGCTCCACCCGTTTCCGAGATCTCGTCTGCGCATGCGCTGCACGGGCGTCGCACGGGCTTGCCAATACGACAACGACGACCGCCTGGTCAAACTACACACACGTACCAAGTTTTGTCCCGATCGGTCGAGAATCGTAGATTTGTATAAAGGACAGACAGACATACATACATACAGAGTGTTCCAAAATATATAGGAGACTAGCCGATGAGCCCGACGTTGTCCGGGCTATTCAAAAACCAAATTTCAAGTCGATAGCTCCACCCGTTTCCGAGATCTGGTCTGCGCATGCGCGAAGCTGGCGTCGCACGGGCTCGGCGACCCGATAAAATTCGTGTCCGGGGCAAGATACATTCACATACCAAATTTCAAGTCGATAGCTCCACCCGTTTCCGAGATCTGGTCTGCGCATGCGCGAAGCTGGCTTCGCACGGGCTCGGCGACCCGATAAAATTCGTATCCGGGGCAAGATACATTCACATAGAAAATTTCAAGTCGATAGCTCCACCCGTTTCCGAGATCTCGTCTGCGCATGCGCTGCACGGGCGTCGCCCGGGCTCGCCAATACGACAACGACGACCGCCTGGTCAAACTACACACACGTACCAAGTTTCGTCCCGATCTGTCGAGAATCGTAGATTTGTATTAATGACAGACAGACAAACAAACATACAGACAGAGGTCTTCAAAATATATATGAGACTAGCCGATGAGCCCGACGTTGTCCGGGCTATTCAAAAACCAAATTTCAAGTCGATAGCTCCACCCGTTTCCGAGATCTGGTCTGCGCATGCGCGAAGCTGGCGTCGCACGGGCTCGGCGACCCGATAAAATTCGTGTCCGGGGCAAGATACATTCACATACAAAATTTCAAGTCGATAGCTCCACCCGTTTCCGAGATCTGGTCTGCGCATGCGCGAAGCTGGCTTCGCACGGGCTCGGCGACCCGATAAAATTCGTATCCGGGGCAAGATACATTCACATAGAAAATTTCAAGTCGATAGCTCCACCCGTTTCCGAGATCTCGTCTGCGCATGCGCTGCACGGGCGTCGCCCGGGCTCGCCAATACGACAACGACGACCGCCTGGTCAAACTACACACACGTACCAAGTTTCGTCCCGATCTGTCGAGAATCGTAGATTTGTATTAATGACAGACAGACAAACAAACATACAGACAGAGGTCTTCAAAATATATATGAGATGTCTCATGCAAAGACAAATAATTCACATCTCGTTTCTAATTTCTTGATTCTAAAAAGGCATTCGACTTTATTTTTTATATTTTTTTATTTTAATATTTTATTAACAAAAAATAAACATAGGAATGACTTATTCACATAGAGGTAATAGGATGACAACTCATACACATTCATTCACCTCGTCGTGAGCCCCCGTTACATGGAATTTACTTACACAAGACGAAGTCAAATTTTCCATTGCCGACTACGTCTAGGGTGTAGCAATCTGAGTTACCACTTATATCGCAATCATTTACAAGACTATCAATATTGTATATGTGGCGAAGTTGAAACAGTATCACACGTCTTGCACTATTGCCCAGTCTTTGAAGCCGAGAGAGACGTATGTCTCAGCAACCTTAATAATTTGGAAACAAAAACACTCTTAGAAAGTTAAAAATCACTTCCCTTATCCAAAAACATTGAGATATTCGCTAACATTCAGAAATATATAGAACTAACTGGCAGATTCAAGCCATATTAGGCACAAACCTGATTTATACGATCTTAGGCTATGCATGGAACAAAATTAAAAACACATTAAAATCAAAATTAAATTATGTGTAATATCGATCCCAAAGTACCCTGCCAAAACCTGCTCCGATTGGAAGGGGGCTGCCAGGCACATTATAATTAACAATAACAACAGTAATCTCATTGAGCTATATACATTGATATACATCGAAATGTACATTATATTTGTGTCTGTATGAAACGGTTACCAATCAATATTTTATATGTGTAGGAGATGGCACTATGTTTACTGCCAAATCCCATTATAACCATCAATATATTTCATCATACATTCATTGTACATTATATTGGTTAAAATAAAATATGTTTAAACTAAATTAATGAACCCACCATTCACAAGCTACTCCCAAACTACAACTGGATCTTGGTATAAGTCTAAGAAACCTATTGAAGCGCGAGTCTGCACATACTGCACTCGCTGTTCAATAGGGGACGAATACCATTTGATCATGGAATGCACCAGAGTTAGCTCTTTGAGAAACAGATTCCTACCACGCCACCTTACTGAGCAAATAAACGTGTATAACTTCTGTTCAATTCTAAACACAACCGATATTGTGCATATGAACAAGTTGTGTGGGTTTTTAAGATACACCCAACATGTTGCATAGTTCACTCCTTGTTGAGGGTTATACCTCACAGGAATGGACTCTGCAACCATTGGCATACTATATTATTCGGATCACCGCAGCACCACCTTACATTATCATCTCTCGACAAACATATGTGATGACGGCAAATATTCACGACGATTTTATTAAATTTCCATGTTATATCTACCATTTTGTGTGTTTACACCATAGTGCTATTTATTATATATTGATTTGTTCGTATATTACATGTGTAATTAGAACAATAATAAAGAATCTTGAATCTTACACCAACGCTGACCAATGAGATGACAAAGACAACAAGCCGAGACAAACCACTGCGCGTCACAACCAGTTGTTTACCTGTCGGATCCATCATTATTTCAATTGTATCAGGTTCTCGGCCCAATCGTGCTGACATTTCGTAAACAGTAAACTGTTGCTGAATCTCCTGTCTGCATTGTGGACTGTTGTTCGAGTAGTTATGTAGAAGGCCTAACCCATTTATTTAGACACTCGATCCATATTCAGCCCGTGTGGCCATATAAACGTGTGAGATGATGAGTTTATATCGTGATGTGGAATATATAAACAACAGATTATACGTGAGGAAATTTAATAATAATTCATATACATGCAATACCATCGTATGAGGACAAAACGTGCGATTAAGGACCAGACGCGCTTTTTGCATAAACCCAGGAAATATTTTCAACAAAGAATTTCTCTGAATCTATCCGGTGAAAAATATTGATTTTCACATTTCATATTCAAAATGTCATTGTATGTAGAATCTGAACAGTAAAATAAGACCAAAAACAATGGATTTGAATTCATTTGAAAGGTTGAAAATATAATTTTCCTTTTTGTCCCTTTAGGTACTACGAACTGCAAAAAAAATAATTAATAATTTCAATCAATAGTCCAATTACCAAATAGCTTATTATCTTGGCTCTATATGAGGAGGCTTCATTTGTGTCATTTTAAGTTAATTTTGTAATTGCATGATGTAACATACCCTCATATTTTACAATGTAGAATAAAACAGGAACAAATATTTCAGTCCAATGAAAACCAATATTTATATGCAGTCTGGTTCACTGAAGCAGAGGGCGATACGCCCTGTCAATAACTATCGGCCGTTTTGGATCCACCAGGTCCGGTTCCGTGGTTTTAGCGCTACAGATCAAAGTTTTGGAGTAACATTCCAAATATGGAAGTCATTAATAATTCAAAAGCTCAATATATGGAAATGATACTTCCCATGGGGTAGTAACTGTTCAATGAGAAAAGATCCTCTTTGATTTTCGGTCCAGTTCACTATCGATCCGTGTTCAGGGAAGTCAGTGGCCGAGTGGATAGCGTACTGGTCTCTCGTGCTAAAGGTCCGGGGATCGATTCCCGGTCGGGTATTCTGACAAAAATCCAAACTTGGTCAGATTACCACGTTGTTACATATGACTGAAAAGTCTCATTCGTGATCACACAATATATATCCGAATACAAAACTGACTTCCCTTCACGGCGACATCATGTCCAGGTATGTTGTCGTGAGTGCGGTACGCTGTCGGATCGGGAGCCGACATAAATGGCTGACCCGTGTACATGGGTGACTATGTGCACGTTAAAGGCACGTGAGGCCTTAGTTGTCGAAAATATTCATATTTGTTCGAATCACCGTAAACAGAAAAACATTAAAACGCATACAGTTTCGTTCATATATACCATGACCATCACGTAAACAGCATGTTATCATAAACACCTACTATATTTTACCTAAGCAAGAGTCTGATTGTGTTACAGAAGACAGCACAATGCTACTGGCTAATCATACACAAATGGCATAAACGCTCTTTATTAGTTCCATATCAGGAATTCACCAACAAAGAACGCTCTTTATGTTTACCATCATAATATAAACAAACACCAGAAAAATAACTTTTTATGCTTTTGTTTACATAACAATGGTCAAACATTTGACAATAACATACTGTTTATGCGATATTTCTTATTTGTATACGGACAAAGTCTGTCTACATTTTGATGTTCTTTCTGTTTGTGGCGGTTTTTGACGGGTGGAAATAGTTTCACAGGATACCCACCACCAAGACCAACCGTACCTTTAAAGAACCCGGCTGTATGTTAGAGTAGCCCACCAAAGCACCGACCACAGTCGAGACCTGGAACCTGTCTGTAATACCCGAAAGGGGAGTTGACAGGTAATTCTAGATAGATAGATAGATAGATAGTGTCCAGTTCACCTTTTTTTTGTGGCAAAATGACGACATTTACTACAATTCCGGCGGTTATTCTAAAATTAAGATTGAAATATCGGGATTTTTTGGTAAAACGCGCGTCTGATCCTTAACCCTTCCATGACTTGGAGCTTCCTGAAATTGTGCGAAAACCATGTGCCAATAAAACATTGGGCTAACAATATTAACCTTGACCTTGTAAGCCATTACATTCTCTTATATATATGCGAGACTCGCATATATAAGGGAATGAACTGGCCGTTGGTCTTTAGTGCTGCACCATCGCAGCTCCCGTCATGGAATGGTGAAGGGAGACACATGTATAACGCAAATAAAGCTATATCGCAGACAACTCCGTCTTTCTCCATTCGACAGATACTCGTTTAATTATTCAGTTGAAGTGTTCCGCGAAATCATAAATACACGAGGCCAACAGTTGCAATGCACATATCTCATTGAATTTGTATTGCGCATATGTTGTGTATAAAACCATGTGATAAATTGATGTTTATTTTTGTCACCAATATGTTGAAACTCTAAACTTGTGTATGATGTATAATGTTAAACTCTCCGTTGCGGAGGAAATAAAGGTATATATATATACAAAATAAACAGCAAACAACAATTACAAGGATGCCAGAAGATTATCTTTATGTGCATGCTCTGTCACTAACTCGCGGTCATATTGGATCCACCAGGTCCGGTTCCGTGATTTTCGTGCTACAGGTCAAAGTTTTTGAGTAGCATTCCATATATGGAAGTCATGAATAATTCAAAAGCTCCATATATGGAAATGTTACTCCAAAACTTTGACCAGTAGCACTAAAACCACGAAACCGGGGCTGGAAAATCTCTGAAACCACGGAACGGAGCTGGATGAATCCAATACGGCCGCGACCCAGTGATCTAGCTTATTGAGTGCAGTGGTGAAGTGTGTCGCTTCGAATTTCAATCAGCACATTGCACCCCACTGAAGACCAACATACTCTGCTCAACATTGTCTACTCTGTGGAACTCCACTCTCGAGTTGGAACTTTCCAACTAATAATATCTTTTAAACGGACATGGCTCATTCGAGGTTCCAAATTTTGTCTACTTAATTTGGAAGGAAGTGTATATATAGGATAGGTCGACAAATGCTCTAAAATCTGATGTAATTGACTGTTGTTGTGTTTTTTTTAGATCCAAACGTTTTTACAGTTGTGTTTTTCATGACTTCAATACGTCTTTCTGGGACATATAATGCTCGTAGAAATCAAGTATTTATCGATCTATGTCCATACCGGGGAAAATTCAAAAGCGAATATTATTACAGTATTATAGTGGCTTTAAAACGCTCCTTCATAACAATATTTAGAACTGAAAATTATTTACTTCATCATCAAGTGGCATCATCATTTATCATTCGCATGGATCAAGACAGATTTTGAATCAGTTTTGTGAAATATTATTTTGGATTATCCCTCTTTTATCGATTCACAAAAGGGAAATATCCATATTCAACTATAATAGCTTAATATTCTTCAAGGAAAACAAAGACGTGATGTCGGATAAAACATTTTATTCATATGTTATCGGTGGACAATGTCCACATTATGCAGCGACACTTCTTTGTGAGATTTGGTGTCGTTTGGTGTTTTCTATCGTCTTTCTTGGAATTTAGACTCCCTGAAAAATAAAAACGAGATGCATTCCAATATGTACAATTGGCTGACCGAACCAAACTAGTGGAAATACACCATCCGAAAAATACATTTCATGATGGAGAAAAAGAAATAATTTGATTCTCACAGTCAGTTGAACAGTGTACATCGGAATGGTTTAATATTGATTTGCAGTGATGTACAGGTAATATGATCGATTGTTGAACTTATTATATGAACATTTCCTGCGGAATAACTACTCGTCAATGATGCTTTAGTGTAGGAAGGGTTATATTAAATGTCAATGAGAACAGATAATCCATGCAGGCAAATAAATGAAGTAAACATTATCATATGAACAAATAGTTAACACTGGAAACACACATGTGAGAATCATCGTTGATAAATCTGATCAGAGCCATTACGTTAGCTATCTTTCATTCGCATATATGACCATCTCAGAGGCAGGGACGGCGCTGGACCAAAATTTATATTTGCCAAATGAAAATTATTTTAGCATTTGCCAAATGCTATCCCTGATAATATCATTTTCTGCAACATTCGCGGTTTGAACGACTTTTGACATCGATAGAAAAGCAGTTAGTTAATAATTAATTATACTCGCATCTCTATTGTGGTGTATCATACAACAATAAGCCAATCACCGAACAATACCATGGTAGAAGGGTTGCTTCATCAGAAGGTCATATCACAGGAGGATTAGCTATGTAAACACCACAACCACACAAAATACTAGTAAGCCCCCAACCATCGGTATTAATGAACCTTATAACACACCACTAATATAATTATGTTGTCAGAGTTTCCTGAAATGAATGGTATTCATTGACCAATATTTTTCAACATTCTTGAGGAATTAAAAAGTGACTTGCCAAATGAAAATATTTTTTTCAAATATGAATTATTTTTGCCATTGGCAAATTTGGCAAGTGGCAGCGCAAACCCTGCTCAGAGGTTATATATTTATATAAAAAAACAAGATTGGTTTTCGGGATGTTGAACTTTATCAAAGTTATGCCTCATTGGGTATAATTATGAGAGTATAATAAAGTCGATCCCGTCATTTCAGTTGATACTCACTTTGCAGCCGCAATCAGCACACACATCACAGATCGAAGAATGTTTCAACACTTGAGATTGGTAGAACTTGGTTACTTGGTTATCTAAAAATAAAATTTTCAAAGTTAGATTTAAATTCACCGCATGTAGATAGTATAACGGCAATGCTGCAATATGATTGGTCAACTGTTTGAAGATTTGCTTCAAGTAAATTTGGCTACAATATCGCAATGATAATCCTTGGATATTTGTTTGGAACGCGGTTTAACATATATACGGATGCTCTTGGGGGGGGGGGGGGACGAGAATTACGATGACCTATATGCATAAAGGTAAAATATCTTCATTCGACAGAGAGACTGGAATCAATTTCGCAAAAGGACATATGCACAATCTACTCAGTGACCTGGTAACCGCCTGTGGTTTTTTGTGTGTCTCAGCTCGGCCCTCCTAATGTTGACATTTTCAACAGTTGGAAATCAATGTTCTGATAGTTTAATTTTTAGTTTAGCATAATTATGTTGTTGTTGCCCAATAGTTGACTATTTCCCCCATTTTAGTCCGCTTTAACTGGATTGACCATCACTAGTATACAGGTAGGTTGGAATTTTCCAGCGCTGGGAAACTTGAGGTGCAAGTTGAAAACTCCTACACAGTAAAGGTAGTGTCTGTAATTGCCACCAATGACAAACTACCGGTAACTGTGAGCACTATACCGGCAACGGTTGCAGCACACTGTCATTATTGGGTCATATCTGGACAACCATTACTGCCATGTGTCATTTGCGAGACTTCGGTGGCACGATAGTGCCAACCGTGACAAAATTCAAATCTCTAGAGAGTGTATTAAATAACATTTATTTTCTATTGACTAGGCGTATTTTGGAGTCACTGTTACTGTTCACGGTATTCCACAATCGGCCAATAACGGTCAGTTAAAGGTAACCTGAGTTGCATGAAGGCGAATTTCGACAGATCATCGATGTATTTAGCTGATGTTTATTCTCCCAGATGAATGATAGTTAATCGAATACCTATTAATAATGAAAGCAAGTTATTTTAAACTAATGGTTACTACAGCTGATTACACACACAATAACACGCCATTAATGACACTTACTTTAATGGACTCGTGAACTTCCCATTAATGGCCCATCAATATCAGCCATGAGTCGTCATTCAAGTGGCCATGATTTGGCCATTGATGGCGCAATAGTGGCATGTTTATTGAGTATGAAATTCCACAGGGTTGGCACGATTGTTGTGGTTCAATGGATGCAGGTGGGAATTCTACTTGTCCGTCTGGTCATGTCAACATACCTGGTTCATAATAGTCATACACTCTGATGGCAACTGGCTGAGATTTTGCGACGAGACTAGTCCTGTACATCGTAACATCGAAGCACACCAGGGACTGCCCAATCTAGAACATAGAGAGCTGGTCATTCAAATGCAGTCATGAATAATGTTATTTCACCTTTAGTTGAATTGAGAATGACACCCTACCTTTCGGATTGTACATGCATGGTTTGATATATGAATAGGTTCACTGCGATTACCATAAATAAGACCATAATACATGTTCATATCGAGAACTACTAAGTTCCTACGCCAGTCAGTGTTAACTACCTACGGTCAACTGATTTAATATATCGTTGGCCAGTTTCGTATACGGATACATGTCATCTATACTTATCTACATTTAAGAACGTTTGGCGATCACATAAATCATCTGGCCATGAAACAGGAAGCAATAAACGATGACCTGATAACACCATAATTAAGTAAAAAATAATCACAGCAAACATAAACATATCACCGTACTGCGAATGGCAAGCAGTTTGAACGGCATGATTTTCTCACAGGCGGACTCGTAGTCGTCAATTCTGCGAATAGGTTTTTGGACCGTCCGAAAAAGGTGTCTATTATTATCATGATTCTGGCATTTAAAAGACCCGGAAACAACAAGCTAATTGGTGATTCACCTGTTCGAGATACAGCACAATCTTTCTCTCCTTTGCTTCGATACGTTTTAGAACAGGTGAATCTGGAATACTCTCTTGATCAGCTTCGAAGCCAGTTGGCACTCCAATCTCCTGCACTGCCATCCCGCTGGTTCCGCTACCGAGCCACCTACATGATATGATATAAATGCTTATATAACCGATGGTTCCACTACAGAGCCACCTATATTATATGATATAAATGCTTATATAACCGCTGGTTCCACTACAGAGCCACATACATTATATGATATAAATGCTTATATAACCGCTGGTTCCGCTACAGAGCAACCTATATGATATGATATAAATGCTTATATAACCGCTGGTTCCGCTACAGAGCCACCTACATGATATGATATAAATGCTTATATAACCGATGGTTCCACTACAGAGCCACCTACATTATATGATATAAATGCTTATATAACCACTGGTTCCGCTACAGAGCAACCTATATGATATGATATAAATGCTTATATAACCACTGGTTCCGCTACAGAGCCACCTATATTATATGATATAAATGCTTATATAACCGCTGGTTCCACTACAGAGCCACATACATTATATGATATAAATGCTTATATAACCGCTGGTTCCGCTACCGAGCCACCTACATGATATGATATAAATGCATATATAACCGCTGGTTCCACTACAGAGCCACCTATATTATATGATATAAATGCATATATAACCGCTGGTTCCACTACAGAGCCACATACATTATATGATATAAATGCTTATATAACCGCTGGTTCCGCTACAGAGCAACCTATATGATATGATATAAATGCTTATATAACCGCTGGTTCCGCTACAGAGCCACCTACATGATATGATATAAATGCTTATATAACCGATGGTTCCACTACAGAGCCACCTACATTATATGATATAAATGCTTATATAACCACTGGTTCTGCTACAGAGCCACCTACATGATATGACATAAATGTTTATATAACAGCTGGTTCCACTACATAGCCACCTATATGATATGATATAAATGCATATATAACCGCTGGTCCAACTACATAGCCACCTACATGATATGATGTAAATGCTTATATAACCGCTGGTTCCACTACAGAGCCACCTATATGATATGATATAAATGCATATATAACCGCTGGTTCCACTACAGAGCCACCTATATTATATGATATAAATGCATATATAACCGCTGGTTCCACTACAGAGCCACATACATTATATGATATAAATGCTTATATAACCGCTGGTTCCGCTACAGAGCAACCTATATGATATGATATAAATGCTTATATAACCGCTGGTTCCGCTACAGAGCCACCTATATGATATGGTATAAATGCATATATAACCGCTGGTCCCACTACAGAGCCACCTACATGATATGATATAAATGCTTATATAACCGCTGGTTCCACTACCGAGCCACCTACATTATATGATATAAATGCTTATATAACCGCTGGTTCCACTACAGAGCCACCTACATGATATGACATAAATGTTTATATAACAGCTGGTTCCACTACATAGCCACCTATATGATATGATATAAATGCTTATATAACCGCTGGTTCCACTACAGAGCCACCTATATGATATGATATAAATGGATATTTATACCATGACTCCCTATTGTACTGTGTACAAACATGCTATATAATAAATTTGTGCTGTACACACTACTGTGTGTGAACAGGAGTCCGACCGTGGGTAACACGTTTCTACTGTGGGTAACACGTTTGAATGGCATTTCAATGGTTAAAGTTTATACCCATAGTAGAACTACATCCGAGTTGACCTTTCATTAACATTCCGTGACCTCGATCAAAATGACTCTATTTTTAAAATGTAGCGCCTCGCGATGAAAACAATTTGATACTTTCGATTCAATTGAATATTATACTCACTAATGCGATAAAAACGAACAGTTAATTCCGTGGAAATCACATCCAGATCAACAAATTGAACATATATTTCAAGAAATAGACGTAAAAAACTCGATCAACAAACGGTGGATTTCAAAATTACTTTCGTGGTTTCCCGTTGACTGTACGGCGAAGAAAAAAAGTTCTCGCAGTGTGTTATATTTATATTCATTAAATTCGTATTCCCATATATATTCATGTTGTTTATTTATGGCGGTTTCATTACAGTTAATTGTGAATTGGCTACAATGATACCATATTCGTACAATTGAATGTTGACCTAATTCAATGTATCAATACGCCTGATCAGTTGTGATAGTGTACGTCGATGCACGGCCAAGTGTGGGGAACACAACGGGGATGATTGTGAATGGTGCAACAGAATCATCTTAATTTAAGTGGGTTTATTTCGATTTCATAGCATTTTTTGCTCCTGTACCGGTCATAGTATAAACAAAATACACACGTAGTGTTTCTGAATACCAAATTTACACCACTCGTGGGGTTGATGATTTACCACACTCGCTAAAGCTCGTGTGGTAAATTTGGTATTCAGAAACACTACGTGTGTATTCTATATATAACCGCTGGTTCCACTACAGAGCCACCTATATGATATGATATAAATGCATATATAACCGCTGATTCCACTACAGAGCAACCTATATGATATGATATAAATGCTTATATAACCGCCGGTTCCACTACCGAGCCACCTGCATGCTATGACATAAATACATTTATCACATAATTTGGCCATAAAAGCAGTTTCATAATTATCGGTAATAGACACGTTTAATATCAGCGCGTGCGATGACGTCACGGCATTCTTCAAATAACTTGCGATCGCTGTAGTTTATGATTGTTGTTTTCGATGAATATTGCGCGTTGCTTCGGGTTTATTTGATCATGTGATAAAAGGTATCTCAAACTCGTTCTATTTTATACGTAATTTATCAACCTCGTCCACTAAATTCTATTTGAGCCGCGGTAAACCTCGGCTCAAATCGAATTTAGTGAACTCGGTTGATAAATTCCGTATAAAACAGAAACTCATGTGAGATCCTCTATATATAATCGCTGTTTCTCGTGGCCAAATTAGTCAAAAACACACGAACATCATTAAACAATACTGTGAGAATACGAATAAATGTCCATCATGAAGAACGGTCTTTAGAATCTATACAACATGACATTGGACACTAACGAATAATGTTACTCGCCATATAAGTGATCATTCGACTTTTTGGACGCCTGTCAATATCTCAGAATCAAAAACTACTATTTTCAACAATCGACTATTAATCCATCTCAGAAAATAATTCGACACAATATGATTTTCTGTTGGACGATCTCCGAATCTGGTTGTTGGGTCGAAAATAAATTGGCCGAAATTAGCAACAACTATGCAAACTTTCAATTTCACATCAATTTCAATTGTCTTCAATAAATTATCCATGATCAAGACAATACTTCTCGTTTGGCTACTTGTATCGTTTAAAATGACACAAAAACGTCTTAATATTTATCAACACACAGAGTCCAATCCGAAGCGATGGTCCCCGAGTCTGACTGATTAGCGATCGATCTCAGGTATAAATTGTATGTGCATTATGTCAAATCAGAATGGGATTATATAAATGCATAATCGCAAGAATCTACTTTGACCAAGATTGTATTGGTGCCAACATCGCCATAGAAGAAATGAAACCACGTCTTACCTTGAGCAAGTGTGGACAGTTAAGTGGTCCATTGTTTCATCCTTAAGAACAATGTTCACGTCGAATGCTGGAGCCTCGATTTCAGATTCTACGTTGTAGAACACTGCGACCTGCATGTATGAAGACAAGTATGTGAGGAAGACCGGTAAAATCCGTGTAGGCCAATAGATAACTCATAACATCAACTATATATTGACTAGCGTGCATGCATTCATTTATTTGATTGGTAGATAGCTAGATGGTATTTGGACTGCCTTCGTTGAAGCCCGTGATCACCATATTTCAGAATACTATACCGTTCTTCGTGTATTTTACTGTATAAGTGTATGACGAACGAATGCTGACTTTAACACCTTATTCCGCGGAGATCAAAATAGGTAATCGCATACCTGTATATGCGGATTTGAATCATCGGAGAAACGTATTTATATATGTATAAATATAACTTATTTTAACTTTCAACTTTATTTTTGCTGCATAAATAAAAAGTTAACACGAGCAGGTCTCCATTATATTATCAGAACATGACAAACAGTGAGTAACTGTAACGCTTAATTTCCACCATGGATGTCGTTTAATGCCGGTAACGATTTCGTTTCTAACAATTCCAAGCTCGTGCATGATACACGTCGGATGTAGCCACTTTCGTATTTCGTACCAAAATCTCACCTTTCAATTCAAATATTTCGTTGCATATATATTAGACGATTAGTTAGAAATATTTCCGAAAACTTACCTCGACTAAAGCCATACCATGACCAGAGGCGGAAACAGATATGCTGCTGGGAATGGATGGTATCTGTGAGAAAAACAATATGGTTGAGATATAAAACAATGTTATGTTTACTGTTTCGGTATAAAATTATATTAAGTCATGATTATATATGTATGCGCAAATGCATTTTAAATGGCGACTGTGTCTCTGTTAAATTGGCTCACATGTATGCATGTCCGCGAATTAGAAAGTGTGGAGGCATGTATACACAATTCAAGACTCTATCAATATCAAGTCTGAATGACATGTGGTCAAAATTAGAATGTGGCATTATATATTCCAGTATTGTTTACAACACATGTATATTAAAGTTTATGTTACTTCGCGACACTCTGCGTCAACACATATTTGAAGTTACTTAGCAATGTGTTAGTCAATTGAGGATAATAGCTATATGAAGGAAGTATCGGTTCACTTTTGCAAATATAAGACAAACTTCTCAACAAAAATATAACTGACACGAGCAAATAAACTCCAGAGAAGTCATCTGCATGTACATATATGTGACCCGCCATATCAAATCCAGTCGTAAGTCGGGATTTTTTTTACCCTGTGCCAATGCATTCTCTTATATATGCGAGTCGACCATAGGTCGCCTCGCATATATAAGAGAATGCATTGGCCTAACAATTTTTTATCATTTTTTTTAAATAAATGTTTCTTACAATTTTTAGGACATAAAATAAAAAACATCCATTACACTGCAGGGAGCCCCACACATATATAGAAGCATATAAAAGATTGTCGTCTGCTCATGTTTGTCTGGGGCTCTGTATGGGTGAAATTATAAAATTGTTAAAGAATACAAGAAAACAATTATTAAAATTGTAAAAAATTGTTAGGCCAATGCATTCTCTTATATATGCGAAGCGACCTATGGTCGACTCGCATATATAAGAGAATGCATTGGCACAGGGTAAAAAAAAACCCGACTTACGACTGGATTTGATATGGCGGGTCATATACGTGTCACTATAGCCATATTTCTGGCTCAATATCTCTAAGTTTTGGAAGCTGTTCCATACTAAAACAGGACTGGTTTTCTCAGTAAGCACAGACCAACATATGTAACAACCTACATCAAATATCTGCATGACCAGGGCGTTCTTTGCGTTGATTGTGAAATGGTGATTTGACTGTCCTGCTGAGATGTCCACCCCAACGTTGAAGTTGCTGGAGAAGATCATGGATGCGTAATCGGACAGTGCTTGTAGAGCGAGTACCGTGTCCTGAAAGAAGATAAGAGGGAGTAAGACAAAGTGTGCAAAGCTTACACACTCTCTCCATAACCAGACCAGGAACCCAACGGTCGCGATGGTAGTCATAATGCAAGCTAGTTCAGTTAGTTGTATGCTGTTTCTTGTCAAGGTTATGACATAACAGCCCATTTCCATATGGAAATATGATACAACACCTATTTCCATATGGAAAGAATGATGTCATGCCATTTTAGGATTGCAAGAAATGTATAACATTATCACACCGCGTAAACTAAAATCTTCCTCTAAACAGATCGACGTCTCTAAGAGCTAAAGTAAGTTTGTTTTTACCCCACGAAGATCAAAACGATGTCAGAAAACCATATTAGTATTTACCATCGAGTTCAATCCATGGACCAATTAGTTACGGCGATATATAATACACAGCTTACCATGATTAAATACATGGTTGTCAACTAATGCTTTAGATTGCTTAGTCGCTGCCACATAGCATACTAATTATCTGTAAACAATTTCGAAGGGGGGAATTGGCTATTATGCGCAAAGAAGGATCGTAGCAACTAGAAAAAGGACGCCGATCTGTTGAGAGGAATATTTTAGTTTATTCAGTCTGATTACGGCTGAGGTCCTTGGAATATTTTAGTTTTTTCGGTGTGATTACCGCTGAGGTCCTTGGAATATTGTAGTTTATTCAGTGTGATTACGGCTGAGGTGCTTGAAAAGCATATTGTTTTGAAAATAATATTCCGCATAGTTGATGACCATTATTTGTACACAAAGTATTTCGGGTAAAACTTTAACCTTTTCTATACCAAATACTCATTGATGAGTAGTTATCGCATAGGAATATTCAGATAATATGTTCAACACACATAGGTCGTGGGTATCTCTGTGCGCTGATGAATATTATACATAAACACTTTACTGTAAAACTTGAATCACCTGAGTTGAGGAGAAATCTCATAATGGGCTTCTCTGTGCGCTGATGAATATACTACACAAAGAAATTTTGGTAAGACTTGAATCACCTGAGTGGAGGAGAATTCTCGGCGTGGGTTTCTCTGTGCGCTGATGAATATTCTAAATAAAGACATTTTGGTAAAACTGTAATCACCTGAGTTGATGAGAATCCTCCTCGTGGGTTTCTCTGTGCGCTGATCCACTTCATGATCCCCATACCTCCGGTGATGTCCTGTTGTTTGGCGTATGACAACAGAGCATAGGCAGTCGTCTCAATATCTATAGCAGACGCCTGTTTATGTGGTGGAGTATATACTGTATGGTGGTGATGATTGTTGGTAACCACACTTCCAGTTTCATGCCAGTGTTTCAGGCCGGCTGTAATTGAAGATACGGTTACTTACGATAATAAATTGCATATTTACAGAGGTTCTGTATCAGTGGTAAAAACTATACTTAAACGTATGCGAAAATCGAACCGAAATGGAAAGTCTTTCTGAAATATATAACTTTTTCGAGACTCTTTGTTCCATTTATTGTTTCATTTTGACCTCTGATATGTCCACATTGACATATTCTAATAGGTTTCAATGTTTGGAATATAATAGGGATTCTGACAACCCACGCATCTGGTCTTGAAAATAATTGACCAAGCCAATGCATATTTCAGCTACTATGCTGTATACATGAAATACTATCCTGTAGCTATTAAAATTAATTTTAGAAGTTTAGAATGCTCACATATACTCGACATAGTGTCGCAACATACATTTCCATTAAAACTCTCACTCAAGTAAATGAAGATGACTAACAAATCAAATTCAAGAGTATTGCAATTACGTTTTCAGACTTCAGTCATGTGTTGAGTTGTCTAAATAACTCAAATAATTGCTTTGTTGATACAAAGTTTCCTGAAAACATACCGTTAACAATTGCGTGACTTTCTAGTCTGGAGAGCGTATGTGTGTATGAGGGCGAACTGGCCAAGTTCAGAGCATAAGCGACGATTGCAAGAGAATAATCATCATTGAGGTTTGCGACGGCACTCTGTAGGTAGGTCACGGCATGATTGGCAGACTGGCTCACTCTATGCTGGAAGCTCTGCAAGTGGAAAGTCAAACTTTTCACGGCCACATAATGCATATATATCCCACCCGAGAATATTTGCCAGCACCATGTCGATATTGGAGTCAACAGTACTGTAGTTATAATCCATACAATATAAGTACAAGCATGTTATATGGAGTGGATTCTGTCACCGTTTCACTGTTTTTATATAGCACACTGATCAGCGTGACTGCGTGGGCTTATCAAGGTAAACAACTTACAAACATTTGGGTGGGATTCGGGTGTGAGTTGTGTTCATCAATTGAAACAATTCGGAGCCCAAATGCATTATATAAGCCACTAAATTACCCAATGGGTATACCTAATATACCACCTACATATTGGTAATTTATACTACACGGTGATACAATATTATAGACACTTAAATATATGAATATTCTATTCTAGCTCTTGGACCATAGAAAGTGGAAATACGTTTTATATAACACTTTATTGTGTTATCCTAGGTTTTATATAATGTACATTTATATGCACATTTGACCGAATAAATCCTCTTTTCTTATGTCGTCTCATGGTAACTTGTGATCGAACTCTTACTGTGAGTGTCCTTGGTTTTAATTCGATGCATCCCTGACAATTTGAGAGGTTTAGAGTTGTCATATATTTATACCTGGATTCTATCGCGCATCTACTCACATGGCGGGCTCTTAGTGGTGTCACAATCAATGCTATTTCATAGGGAATAAGCGAGTTAATATAGAGTTAGTTTTAGAAGAGTAAAGTCAATATCGAACACAAGAATAGCTCAATCAGAACAGTAACATCAGGAACGTGGTGACTGGGATTGTTGGCTGTGTGCATCAGAGCTACGCGTAACTGGGACAATGTTGTTCTGGAACGGGGCTTTTTCGTGACACAGAGATTTTAAAGGCCCACGTAATTTTCGGACCCCAGACCATTTTATATAAATATATATGACATATTATATACCATCTGAAAGAGGAAGCTCCAAAACATTGTATTATACACTTATTGCATGATTGGTCGATAGCTGCACAATATGTGATGGCGTAATTTGAAATTTGGGGTAAACATATTTTTATTCTCAATAGTGATTCTAGATAGCAGGGCGTTCTTTCAGATTGGTTGTGATCGAGGGCTCCATATGTATTATCTATCGTTTCGTCAAAATTGGAGTTTCCTATAGACAGCAGTACATGCATCTTGAACCATGGTGCAAAAGAAACCTGAAGCGGTTAGGTGCTGAATCGTTTTGTTAGTACAATAAACTGCCGTATACTTGTGCACATATGGCAATATTTTCATCTGGAGATAAGTCATGAGAACCTTCTAATAATGTCTTCGTTTCAAGTTTTCTATAAAAGTTTAAATTGCTAAAGCATACTTCTCTTTCATTTTCATACAGTAATGTAAGTATAGTGAGCAACGATTTCTATTCCCCAACAATTACAGTTGGAAAGTTCATGCCTGACACAATATCAATTGGAAATTTCAAGCCAAAAATAGGTAAAACAAATATATTCTGATAGTATGAATTTGCCACCACTATTTAATGTCATCAAATTTGTTCCTTATTATACCAATTAGTGAATATTGTCCTTTTTTCGATAAATATTTTTGACTGAAATGGCCACCAGTTTAAAAATTTCCAATCATTTTAGGAGGAGTCAGGTTGGAAATGGCCACATTGAAAAGGTTGTGGTACCAGTTGGAAACGTCCAACCCAATGGGATGCCAAATGAATTTCCCAGACCTGCCTGTGATTCGAGCCAGGTTCAAAGGGCTGCAGTTGGAAGTTCTAAGTTTGACACTCTGTGTAAGATACTAAATTCCCGTGAAGTAATGTGACAGAAAAGAACTCACGCTGCTTCCAAGTCCTGTGTTTTCCAACAAGGAAATAAGCACGAACGCAGACAGCGCTGGTCCTTTAGCAGAACCACCCTGGAAATAGGAAAAATATTATCTCAAACTCAAATGGCGGGGTATAGAATGATGCCAAAAGGTCTCATAACAGTCGCAGATTCATAATGGTGATTACATGTTGCCCAGAAGCTCAAAGATTGGACAATCCGCGACTTTGATCAATATCATCGATGCTAACTCAACTGTAAATGTGCTTGAGAGTACATGTTTCGCATAGTTTATATGGTTGGTAGATTCGGTGTGTCGACATGTACAATTCATTTAATTGCCAAGTGGGATACTTCACTATATGGACATAGAGCATACACTTGCAACAGCTAAAAATGTTCGGACTGAAACAAGTTTTACTTTTCAGATTGGAAAAATGTGCTATTGTTCTAATATGCCGAGTTTCCAACAAATAAAAACTTTTTGTATAAAGTGTGTTTCTTTCTGAGACTTACAAACCACTAAACCAAGTCTTCTCTGTCCAAACCAGCTTGGAATGTCGGTTGGGCTGATGCTGTTTTTGGACCGAGTCCCGTTACACGTGGAGCTCGGGCATTCACGTGAACTCCTGCATGAGATTAATCTGCCTTCAAAACTATATGTGACCCGCCATATCAAATCCAGTCATAAGTCGGGATTATTTTTACCCTGTGCCAATGCATTCTCTTATATATGCGAGTCGACCATAGGTCGCCTCGCATATATCAGAGAATGCATTGGCCTAACAATTTTTTACAATTTTAATAATTTTTTCTTGTATTTTTTAACAATTTTAAAATTTCACCCATACAGAGCCCCAGACAAACACGAGCAGACGACACTCTTCTATATGCTTCTATATATGTGTGGGGCTCCCTGCAGGGTAATGGGTGTTTTTTTATTTTATGTCCTAAAAATTGTAAGAAACATTTATTTAAAAAAAATGATAAACAATTGTTAGGCCAATGCATTCTCTTATATATGCGAGGCGACCTATGGTCGACTCGCATATATAAGAGAATGCATTGGCACAGGGTAAAAAAATCCCGACTTACGACTGGATTTGATATGGCGGGTCACATATATCATTTACCCTGATGGAAAAGGGTAAAGTCATGATACGATCGTTTAATGTATTGTTTACATTGACTTTCCGATATCGCGACAAATTCTCTGGAAAACAAGGCTTTGTTTACTTATGAATCTCGTTGTTTTGACATTCAACGGACCTCTGATATACGCATGTTTGATATCATCATACTTCCAAGGACATATACGCAAAGTGTACATTTGTCCTAATCCGAAGACATACAAGCAAGATTATTCCCTACAAGATTCTGGTCGTAAAGTCCGCTATAGAAGAGAACGGGACGGGTCCAAAATAGCATCATCCCAACCGATACCCCAAGCTGTTGTGGATCGAGAAGACTTGGTCTAACAAACCTCCAGATGGAATATGGTCCACCCTGTAAATATAGATGTTGCTTTGCTTGCTTTGCGTTCGCGAAAGCGTTCCACACCATGCTATGTCAAACCAAGTTACTTGCATCCATACTTCATGACAAGCAACAAAATCAACATCCATTACTTATATAATCAGCTAGCAGATTAAAGAAATATTTCGTGCCAGTTTTCAATTATATTCTGATAGCAAGTTGCATTCATGCAATAAGGAACCAATTAATTTGTTCTCACACGCGACGTCATATGACGCGATTTCAACCAATCAACGTTCGACATTCAAGTTCCACAGACAGAATGAAAGTAGGAGTGTAAATATATAGTAGTGGTTGGTTGAACTGATCCTGGGAATTTGACGTTGCAGTGCAACAATTCTAACTCAAAGATCGAGTACAAATTGAACTGCCATCAATTGGGAGTATCGGATAGGTTTACCTGCATGTTTTTGTGGATCACTCGTCCTGGCTCTGGGAAGGATCCATCATGCGATTGTTTTCCGATCATCCAGTTGATGGCTCGTTCAATCACGTGGTCGTCAATGAACAAATATGGCTTGGCCATGTGGAAACTCTTCGAAACAAATGCGGTCAACCTGTGAATACATCAAACGTATGGTGAGATAACATAATTCATGATTTTACATGTATGTGTTGATAGTAGCTTCGCGAATGAACCTTTGTCTCTTCCTGGAAGAAATAGAATAATTTCATCATAAATTGTAGTATCTTGTGAATTTAGAAAAAAAACACTTCGGCATGTGACATAACCGATGGAACATTGAAAACGTTGTGAATAATCACCGCACAGTGGTCGGAAGATCACCAGAGATGGATTCCCACCACACTGCAAGTTTGTTCTTAGACATTGATTCCCCACATTAGGCGCCAGGTCCTTGACACGGATATTAATATGCAAACGCTACCCGACAAATTATCAATTCGATGGGGGTTCTACTCACCACATACTGCCAGATGGATCCCTGTCTCCGAAGGCACTGAAAGATCCATCTTTATGCTGGAATGTAAGCTCTCGCTGGTAGCCTGAAGAAAAGTCAGTGTTTTGCCAATTAATCGAATTCCAATTATTAGCAGAAGGAATTGTAGATGTGTTTATGGCTACGGAGAAGATGTGCATTGTTACATAGTTGCATTCATTGTCACACCTTTCGAATAAAACCGTTTTGAGCTATAACTATATAAGTTTTGACTTATAATCCGTACCAATTAAGTAAGGCGGTAGCGCATTTAACAATGTCAATGAAACTTATAATAATATTCCATCTCATAAAAGGAATATAGACCAGCAAACCCAGTACTTCAAACACAGTATCTACTACATATGTACACGTTTGGAAATCATATGAAACGACTGTTTTACTAACCATGTTCCATTACTTTCATGGCTTTTTGCTGAATCGCACCAGTCAGTTGTCCGGTAGTTGACAGGTATTTTGATACGAATATATCAGGAGCGAATCCCAACATCGTCTGTTCGCCACATCCATTGGGCATCTTCAGTAATCCGTCCAGGTTCGTTATAGTCGGACCCATGAGATCACCTGAAAACGAGTGAACGCGTCACATATTCTAGAAACACATGCACGCAACGAACAACATATCCTCGCACAAATAGGCACATAATCGACCTATAATGTGAAATATGAATATAATGTGATTATTGGATTCTGAAATAAGCAGATAATGGAGTCATAGCCGTTATTTCGTTTTATGACGCGGGCCAGAGTGAATACACATGTTAACGTGCGTACACCTGAAAAGTCGTGGGTTGGCTTATTTGTGTCATTGTCCGCACATAATGTACGGGTTTTCGGGAGAATAGGCTGCAACGAAAGTTAAACCATGCGTATCTCATTGTCTCAAATATGCTGTTCAGCAGGCAAGTTTTCGCGAATTAGCATTAGAATTCTCAAAATCCTAAATCGACTCTCAATTTCCTTGTGTCAAAATAGAGAGGCCTACACGAAATACTCAGATCCTTTATATTGGACTGTTGGCACCGAAAATACTAACTCAAGTCATCAATATCATCGCCTCAGAGAGAAAACAGAAGGATCTATTTTTCTGATACTTCTAGTACTGGTAAATACACAGCGTACGCATACATATCTGGTCAGAACTATTTTAATCGTATAGTCACTGTCCGACCCCGGGGATCAAATCAGGTCGATAAAGATATCCTGTCAGATTTGACACCATATAACCACCATACACTACATATGTTTCTATACCATAAATGAGATCGGACACATTCATGGGCCCATTGATAGGAGGTTACGATATAGCCTAGTACCCAGGCCAGCAAACGTATTTGAGGCCTGGTATAGGCTAAGCTCATGAATATATTCATGAGATGCGGTTGTCACGTGATATTTTCGATTGCGAATTTATTTACGATTTTTATTGCTACGGTAAGATCATCATTTTTATCTACAATTTATATTTGATTACATCTATTTATATCGATAATCAATAAGTTACACCATTAGTGTTTCAATATACAACAGTGACAGTGTTTATTGATTTTGGGAATGATATGAAAAGTGTGTTTAATTGTGACCAGTTACCTGTTTTCGACTCATGCGTTTCAAGCATGTGGGGTTTGTTTTTTATTCATAGGCGAAAAAGTTGCTGGCCCATAATGTATATTTAGATGTTGATTTCTTGGCAACACTCAGACCATTATTTTGACACCAAAAATTCCACGACGGGCCGATGGGTTCATTTTTTCTGTGACATTTTGTGACTATTGCTGTTTATGAAACTTGAAACTAATGAAAGGTCAATCAATCATGATGCATATGTTGATTTTTTTGCAATGATACAGTTAAAATTAAGAATGTCTTTCTTGTGTGTAATCAATTTTTATTAATTTCATTTAGAATGGAGCTAATACCAAGTTTTATACCGAATGATGAAAATAAGCCGGCGCCGTCATCAATGTCTACATGTAGATCAAAACGCTCAAGGGAATTTTCAACACCGACCCGACAAATACCTCTACTAGTACAGGATTCAAAGCGCCACAATTTTATGGTTTGTTTTATAAGCTACCGGTATATATGATCTATTTTGTCACATGTACATGTAAAGAAAATATAAAAAAAACATTCATAGTATTAGTACTAGATCATGCAATGAACCTCTACTAATGCTAACGGGCGTTAACATTAGTAGAGGTTCATGGCATGATATATATTAGTACATGCACTGGCCGGGGGGTTCTACTAAAATTTGTTGTTTTTTAATGCCAGCTTTATATCAGTTTCTACAGCACATTGGTGAGTGCACCTCAGTTTACACTGAGGGGATTGTCAGTTCGAATCTGACTGGAGACCGCTGGTGTTCTAAAATATGAACTTTAGATTGCATGATTATTATGAGAAATTATTATAATATAATATATATAATATTAATATATTAATTCAATTGTACTTGCCATATGCCAGTACATGTCCTTTGAATTTAAAATAAATTTACTTTACATGATATAAAATAGATCATATATAGCCTATTAATCTAACCATAAAATTGTGGTGCTTTGAATCCTGTACTGTAGAGGTGTTTGTCGGGTCGGTGTTGAAAATTCCCTTGACCGTTTTGATCTAGATCGATAACCATGGAAATTGTATATATCTGTACAGGAGACGTCCCTTTAATCAAATATACTAGAGCTCCAGGGTGGAGACACATTCATGGGATGCTGATAGTGATATGCATTTGGAAGTATGTTTTTTCTTCAATTTTCAAGTCTATATACATGTAGGCCCACCATATGAGGGAAGAAGTAACCACGAATTCCCTTTTTGTGACCATGGACATGCTATATACCTGTGCAGGAGATGTCCATTTAGTAGGCCTTTACTGAATTTTTTTTACAGCTCCGGTTTGAGACACACATTCAAGGGAGAGGTATGCTGATGATATGAAAATAGGGGTTTTTACCCAATTTTAAGTCAACAAGTACACCATAGGAGGGAAGCAAGGACCCCTAATTCCCTTTTTATGACCATGGAAATTGTATATACCTGTTCACGAGATGTCCCTTTAATCAATTATACTAGAACTTAATGTATTTAAATCAACATTTTGTATTGAATTAATATTGACCAGAGCAGCTCATGTACCAAGCCAGAAAATAAGCAGCCTGACATTTGAAAATTGAGATTCCCAGTGGTTGAATTTCATCACGCATTATCCCAGAACAATTGATTTAATATTACATGTATATTATAATATAAAATTTGCAGGAAGGTATGCCGTGTTTTACATCTGGCATTTTCGGGGAACCACCACCCCAAACCTGCAAAAAAGCATTTTTTTACTCAAATGTTTGGTCACCCACCCCCAAAATTTCACTAATTTTGGTCTAAAACCACATAAAACCCTACTGATATCACTCATATGACTAGAAAGTTATCTGCTCTAGTCCAAGTGACAGTTTACCATGTTTCAGAAGCTGATTTAATTGAAAAAAAGGTTAATTAAGATTTTTTTTTTAAACTGGCTGATAGGCAGTACCACATACCGGTACATGTACACACACACATGCAATCATGTATTGGGAGTTTCCAGGTGAGTGTGTCATGAGAGTATTCTAGGTCTACCTGGGTGGTCAAATTGGACACTGCTAATGGAAATTCTAATGAATCGATGGAAGTGGACAAATACAGTACTAACCCACCAAAATCTGAAAGGTGCACAAAAAACACTGGTATAACTTACTCTATAAGGTATAACTTATAAAATGGAACACTTCAAACAAAAAGAACTGCTATTATTGTTTTTCACTGAATGGTTTATGCATCCAATTTACAAATTATAAATTTCCCAGCATATCTCCTGCATATCCATTATTGAGAAATCAGTTTCCCCTGCAAGCTATTACATGATCCAAACATGTGTATTGGCTATTTTGGTTGAAATACACTTTAAGCTGACAACAACTCAGGACAGTGAACTCAATTTTCACTTTCGGGTCATTGTTGACAATTTTGTAGACATGACATATCCATGATAATAATGAAATATTATTTGTTAAGCTCCAATTCAACTAGAGTTGACATATTTTGAAAATAAATACATAAAGAGGACATTTAGCAGGCTTCAATTGGAAATATTATTCTATAAATTGCTGATATCTGCAAACCTACGTCATTATGCATTATACACACAATTCCATAATTTCTAACTATTTCATGATTAGTCGGTCAACCAGCCCATTGTCTAGCATTATTCCATACCACTTTTGTTGGTCTAGTGGATCAACTTCAATTATACTAAATGCTTTTGGCAGTCACTATGCTGGACTTGAATACTTTACTTGTTGTGAGAGTACTAGTAACAGATAATCTGAATTGATACACATGCAAATAATTCACTGATTAGTTGGATGCACTGATGACAGTCATTTTCAAGCCATTGATAGTCACGTTAATATTTGAGACATTTGCTCGCTCTTGTTCCATGCACACAATGCTCTAGGCTTAAATATCTTAGTTACATCACGACAAGTTTATTTATTTCAATTTTACATTTCTCGAAGCTTCTTTCCAAAGGGTGTCGGGAAGGAAGTTTTCACCTCATGTCTCATATGCAACATGCCATAAATGTAGCTTAATGTCATCTCCACAAAGGCCTGTGTAACGTGTTTTTACAGTTATAAAATTTTCCCGTTTGACACAAAACACCTCACGCAAACAAAATATATCTGCCTCATATAGATGATTTTGGTACTAAAATGACCACAATAATATAGCCGAAACGTCGAAATAAAAAAATCAGATATGAGGCAGCAAACTTCTTCAATGTTGATGTAACCGTGCACGAGGGGGGGGGGGTGATTACTAGTACCTCACGAAACTTATTTGGAACAAATAAAACTATCGTCATCAACTTATATTGACATATCTGTGTGAAGGAGATACCTGTTAGTATCAGTAATGTAAATACAGTATCTCATCCCTTTTATCTCTCTCTATCTCTCTCTCTATCTCTCTCTTTCTCTCCCTCGTCCTCTCTATCTCTTTCTCGTTCACAATCTCTCTCCCTGCTTCTAACGACATCATCATTACTATAATTATGATATTTTCATTACTTCCCGTCCGACCCCCTCTCTACACTTAATGAAGAGCGGGAGCGAAACAAAAGGGGAGCAAACTTAATAAAAGCCCTTGGGCTTGTTGTTTAATCCCCTTTCCAATCAATCGAATTTATATTATTCTATACTCCTGTAAAATGTCTGTTAAATGTTTATATATGTTATTATTTTGATTGGAATAAAATATGTTTATACTAATGTAAATAAACCCCTTAAATGAATGTAGTACAGACTGACCAACTTGTCAGAGAATGGGACGGTATAGCAAGTTTGGAAATTTATGGTAAAAGGTCCACCCAGGCAAATCACATTGACCCCTTGTGTTAATTTTGGTATCAACATGAACGTTAATATATCCCCGACGAATTTAGTTAATAAAATGCGACATGGGACAGCAAACTTCGACACAAAATTGATGTAACCGGTTACCGGGGGTGTTTGTTGACATCAGAGTTTCCAAATATCCAAGCTACAAAAACATGATTTCGCACTATTTAACTTATTGCCGTTGATCGGGGCTAGTCGATTCCTGTGAAAAACACCTTTATATTTTCCTTGTAAATTTCAGTTATAAATATGAGCTTTTAACGATTACTGATTTTTTAATGTACATTGCGAATTTACACAGCTCATGTACCAGTTTATCCCGCCAGACAAACATGTATATATATATTTTTTAAACAAATTTAAAATAACAATCCGCTTGGCGTAGGTTCCTGGCCCAATATATAAAGCATGTATATGTGACCCGCCATATAAAATCCAGTCGTAAGTCGGGATTTTTTTTACCCTGTGCCAATGCATTCTCTTATATATGCGAGTCGACCATAGGTCGCCTCGCATATATAAGAGAATGCATTGGCCTAACAATTTTTTACAATTTTAATAATTTTTTCTTGTATTCTTTAACAATTTTATAATTTCACCCATACAGAGCCCCAGACAAACATGAGCAGACGACACTCTTCTATATGCTTCTATATATGTGTGGGGCTCCCTGCAGGGTAATGGGTGTTTTTATTTTATGTCCTAAAAATTGTAAGAAACAGTTATTTTAAAAAAATGATAAAACAAATTGTTAGGCCAATGCATTCTCTTATAATATGTGAGGCGACCTATAAGAGAATGCATTGGCACAGGGTAAAAAAAATCCTGACTTACGACTGGATTTGATATGGCGGGTCACATATATTTCGTGTATTTATTGACCTATATTGTTCCGAATTACCCAGAAATAAGTTGGATGTTTTATGGAGATGTAACCGTGAGGTAAGTGGTCATAACTTGTGTAAAACCCGGGTTTTGCATACAAGTTATGACCACTTACCTCACGATTACATTTCCATAAAAACAGTCCACATGACAGTTAATCCTTATATTTATATACATTTAGCGAAAAAGCCACTTTTGTAAATGTATTTAAATCGAAAAGTGTATCGTGACAAAACCAGCCCAAAATATCCCATAGCACCCGACCAGAAACCAGCTGAGAACAATTTCAAAACGAGGCTCTTTATATTGAAACCTGATGATTTATTAAGTCAATCCTGCGCGAGTGCGAATGCGCCCAAAACATTACGCGTTCTTCTTCTCCAAAATCAATGACGCGTCGATGTAATTATGGTTGCAATTATGACCCTCTTGCGCGTTCACCGAGAAATAATTGCAACTAGTCACGTGGGCGCCGACCAATCGGAATGCTGGATTTAGTGATAATCACACTCAGTATGTAAATATATCCGATTGAATTGTGTTTTGATAAATTACTCAAGTATAAGGAAAACATTGCGCAGAATGTCATGAACACTGAAGCTCACCGATGGCGGATACTCTGATTCTCTGGGAGCCTGCCACTACACTCGATGGGAAGGTGATCGGGACGTCCTTCTGGTACGTTGACTGCTGCTTCAGGTCGATCAGAAGAGGCGTGTTGTAATCCTTCTCCACTCCCTCCGGCTGTCGGTGAGAATTATATCCATCGTGATGTGAAATAAATTTTCACCAAAATTCGACAAGATCGTTACACCGAGGCAGTCTCTTTTTAAGAACAATTGCTGGCATATTATATCGACTCAATGAGAATAGCACACACAGCGAATGATCACGACATTCGAGCAATACAACGGGCAGGTTTTTATTTCAATTATTTATTCTCACCACCTCTACATTACATTGGTAAAGCGATTCTCACATTCTACAACTAGGAAACAGCAAACAATGATATGTAACTTGCAACGGTTTAAAACTCATCGGAAACACGAGAATACACCATATATTAATATATATAGGCTATTTTGACCATGTTCTCGTCGCAATTTATATATGTGCAACAAATAAATCTTGTGATGATAATTATAGATCTACTCAACTGTGGATCGAAAACTTATTCTTTTCAGAATCATCTAACGCCTAAACGGGACTCCATTAGTTCAGTGAACCCTCTCATGACGTGATCTGCGCTGATGCAGCATTTACGACCCTATGCCAGTGCATTCTCTTATATGTGCGAGGCTCGCATATATAAGAGTATGCACTGGCTTACAAGAGGAAGGTAAATATTGTTAGGCCAATGCATTGTCTTATATATGCGAGGCGCCCTTTGGGAGACTCGCATATATAAGAGAATGCATTGGCACAGGGTTTTGAAAACATTCAGGAAGCTCCAGTCATGAAAGGGTTAACTCCCTGTATGCCCACACCATTGCCTGGTATTGGTTATGTTCATGTTTTTTTTGGTGATAATAAATATGTTCAGGGTAACTCACCTCAACTAGAAGTTGTCTTTTTACGGCGTCCGCAGCCAGAGTTGATTGAGCTTTAACGGTAATATCAACTTTGCCGAGGCCCGATGGAACAATTGGGAAAAACACGCTTTTAGCTTCTCCTGCCTTCACCTGAAACACAGAAAACTCTATAAATGCACACGAACACTACGTCATTATACGGCTGGTATGTAAAATTGTGTAAACACAGAATATGTGGACAGGTGAGCATGTGATTAATTGATATGTATGTTTTGCTATGGTATCTTGCACCGATAAGCTTTCGGTGTAGTTTTCAAAAAATATCAAGTCTTTTATAACTGGATACTGGCATGTACGTATGTAAACAGAGAAGATGTGAACAGGTGGGTGTAATATTAATTTATATGTATTTCTGCAATGAAAGTTAGCACCGATTAGCTTACGGTGTAGTTTTCCACACACAAAAACTATCAACCCTGGATACTTCTTGTTGGGCCCTTACTTTATCTTCATATATCCAAACAAGCAACCCTGTGTGTAAAACTTTTCGAATGAACAATGAGACTCCATTTGGTGTTTATATGTCTGTTATATGTTCATGTTATCATAATATCATCGCAGTCTGTGCTAGACGAGGTTGGCGCGGGTTCGAACATCGACATGAGCGAAAATCGGGACAGATTTTCAAGCTTGATCTGAATTTAGGGACATCTCAATATGCCAGTATATATGGTCGATACATGGTCATTTCGATAAGAAATGAGAATTTGTTCGCGCTCAATGAAGCAAGCTCATTTGAAGCAATGCTCACCCATACTGAGTCCGTGCCTCGATAAATCTGATATATAAATTAAGAATATACTATTCCAGTGTACACACTTAAAAAGGAATGGGAGAATCCATTCATGGGTGAATTAATTAATTAAGAATAAGGTTTTTTTTTGTGAAACATAACATCCAATGGTCAGCCATATGCCCGGACTGGAATTTCAGCATTTATTGTTGAATGAATGGGAATCATATATTCATATTGCATGCATGCATGCATGCATTCATTCATTTAAATGTTGCGACTGCATGAATAAATGTACTTACATGCACGTGTTCCACCTTGTCGGCGGATGTGAATGTCTGGTGTCCTGACTCGATTCCGACATTCACAAACTCAGAGTTGTGCACGAGAGTGACAACGGCCTGCAAAATAAAGAGCAACATTATTAACAACGCATCGCGGCTCTCCAGTTATGTTCAGCCTTATATAATGATGTTATCCCAAAAATATAACCATACATAACTGCAGACGTTCTGCTAATCAATATGCCACTATAATTGGGTGGTATTATATGCTAAAATGTTTTATTTGTCACAAGGGGAAACTGAAATCATCTACAAGTCGATTGGTGTCGCATTTGTTGGTTATAGAAATTAGAAATATTATGCGGGCACAATGAGAACGCCATAAACACCCGGACCACGATGCGTCTATACAAACCCGAGAGAACACCAGAAAACAAGGCACATTGTCCACAAGAAACCCAGAAGAACACCAGAAACCAAGGCACATTGTCCACAAGAAACCCAAAAGAACACCAGAAACCAAGGCACATTGTCCACAAGAAACCTGATCTATATTAACATTTTATCCGGGTTGCTTGTGTTCTTTTCTGGGCTTCTTTAGACACGATCCGAGTCTATTAGATATACAATCCCGGTCTCTGTGGGCGCCGTACGACCCGAGTCTATTAGATATACAATCCCGGTCTCTGTGGGCGCCGTACGACCCGAGTCTATTAGATATACAATCCCGGTCTCTGTGGGTGCCGTTCGTCCGATGTCAATCATAATACGAAAGACCGCCTCTGTGCATTCCTGTTTACCTCTATGTGTAAGTTTACAGTTCAAGAGAGTAATTGAAATACTCACATCAACATCCTGCGGAAGGTAGTTGAAGACATTGGCTTGGATGGCAACCTGTTCTCCTCTAATCACGGAGTATGGGAGATTCAAACTGACGAAGAATGGCCTGAAAGCCTCAAGCTGTAAGAAAAATATGTTCACTGCTTGAACAGGGATAATGAATATGTATGTATGTCCAAGTGTTACAGTGTTGACACGGCAGACCATATTTCATATTATAAGGTGTGTCCTGGTGTGTCTCTATTGCGAGCGGTCCTCATGACCCTATACATACATACATACTGAGAGAACACCAACAAACGACACTGACGAAACTGGCAAATTGAAAACTGGCTAATCATTAAGGATTTGCCAAACAGGGAATTTATTCATACACTCCGTATTATATTATGCTTGTTGATATTTCAGGTGTTTCTATGAATTTGAGTTTGTGAAACACGTTTCGAGGGGTACGTTACGCGTATTTATACCACGATCGCCTATCTTACTATATAAATAAAGCCATCTGTTTAAATTTTTCATTTAATCAACACCTGTTGATTAAACGTGCCTACTGTTGATTACACTTCGCAGAGTGGATTATACTTTCTCCATACAATTTGAACGGGAAAGTGTTTATCCATCGCATTGCATGTAAAGATCGTGGCATAAACAAAATAAACGCATAGTGTTTCTGAATAACAAATTTAATTAACTCGTGGGATTCGCCAAAATCGCCAAGCCCACTCGTGGATTAAATTTGTTATTCAGAAACACTATGCGTATATTCTATATGTCTAGTGCCCAAATACTGACATCGATTATGTATTTTAGATTCACATGTTATACAGTCCCGGACTGCTCATAGTAAGGTTGATTCTGGTTTTACTTTAATTCAGGCATTCATGAACTGGCGTTTTCCGTTATTGTCAGGAAAGTGTTTAAAACATTACCTTGGCAGTTGTAGGCGACACTCCAAGTCCACTGGCCGAGTTGACAGCGAATGCGCTGGCCACCCATGATGTAATCGTGTCGGGAACCTGGGTTGCAATATTTGCAGTACCATCGGCGCTGTTGAATAGTGAAACATCAATTCAAAACCTATGCCTTATGTCCACAGACAGACAAAAAATGAGCATTAATCTAAACACTACTGAGTATAATAATCATATAGTCCAATAGGAATCATAGCAATGCTATTTAATTGTTTAAGATAACTATTTACGTAATTGGATCCAAATTACAATATATGTCATTTGACGAAATTATACTTTTACGGGCAACGAATCAAATGTGAATGTGACTGATATTGAAAATTGGTAGAGCAACGTAGTCGTATGTAAATATAATGTAAGAATATACAGTGTGTGGGTATCGTTGCCACTTGTAGTGAATATTACTAAACAATACAACAAACTGGTTCATAAATATATGCAATAAAACAATAATTCAAATTTCATATAACGTGGTCCCTTTTATTTTTACACGCAATATATGTGTTTGTGTATTTTGTATTCACGAAAAAATAGCGCAATAGCTAAAATGTTTCCTATTTGACGTCAGATGTTGGTTCAACCAATGCGACCAATTAGTATTTCATAATTAACAGTCAAAGTAGCTGATTGAGAGCCTCCCTTTACATTTAAAATATAATTGAGTAAATTTTCTTGTAACATATTCTTCATACTTTTGTATGTGTTGCATTTACAATGTAGTTATCCGTGATATAAATATAAATATATAATAATAAAAGGGACCACGCTGACGGAACTTATAAAGCGGTAAATGTTGTTTTCAAATATAAATCGTGTCTAGGCTTCCAAACATGTAAACTTATCTCAAAAAGAAAAAAATTAAAATGTTCGTCTTTAAACTCTGCTTAAATCAAGACATTATACATATGAGTATTTCAGAACCGCATCGCATCAGAAGGTCACTCTCTGAGACAAAGTTTCAGACAATGTTCACCACGGGGACACACACGAAGGATATCCACGAATCTGCGCCCTTAATTGTTCGCAAGCGAGTTATGGTAGCCAATATCTGACGAACTCCACGATCCGAAAAACCAAGAACATGTTCGCGAATTGATATTTTCTTGCCAGGTAAGACTTTCAATTCGCGACAAGACGTAATGTGGACATGTTGTCGATGTCCGACTCTTCTGGTGTTGGTAAAATCGTGGTGACCTTTAGCGGGCATCCAAAACTGGAATTGAATGATCCATCGACCCCAATTAATCAAAACATGTATGATGGAAGCTAAGGAAACCCGCACCTTTCCTTTATTGTTTATTCTTCCCATATTCATCTTACAGTATATGAAACAGTAATTTACAATGCATATAGTGATTATTATGTATGTGAGATGAAATAAGATGGACTTTTTTTAAACCATCTCCTCTTTAGTTTTCAGTTTTGTATTATCAAGAATGTTTGGTGATGGGAAGATTCCATTGCGTGATCTTTGAAAGCATATATAACAGTTCATCAGATTGCTGCTTTAATTGCCAAAGTTAGATTTGTCCTTTGTTTGTTTCATAATGTTCGAACCTGTGTCCCCGTCGGTCACAAGCACAACCTGCCAATCGGAGGTGCTTCGAATACGTATACATGCTGTTTCTCTGGTTTTCGGAGTAACGCGCGGTATACCATTGATGACGTTAGCGATGGGCAAGAGGAAGAACATAGATAAAGTGAAACCCATCGTTCTCCTTTCGAGGCACATATATGTAGGTAGTGTTGGCGACAAACAAAATCATCACCTTTGTCATAGCGTATCAATCGAAGAATATAGAGTGCTTTCGTGCAACCAACAGATCCCCAAAGACCTGTCCACGTTAATTTGGGCAACTTTGTGAAGAAGGGGTCATGTACTGTCAACATATAGTTAGTAAAGTGATATATCAATTCTGGCCAGCACAGCGATTTTAGTGTCCTTGAACTGTTATTCTTTGTCAACATGGGGCCATGATGGGGGTGACAATAGCATCCATATCACGAGAATAGCAAAATATATTTCACAATTATCAGACAGTAACCTTGTGGTTGAGTTGATCCACAACCAGGTCTCCGGAAATACACTCCTCGTTTGCTCAACTTCTTGCAAGTCTGTTTGGTCTCCGGTCGGAGGGATTTGTACCGACAGTGCATGGTTAGCTTCCTGAATGCTGTTTAATACGCTGAAGTCTATGCCGCTAAATAATCCGCCATGGTGGTGATGGAAAATTATTGGCGCTATAAAACAGAACGCAATTACTTAAAGGTACGGTTGGCCTTGGCGGTGGGTATCCTGTGAAAATATTTCCACCCATCAAAAACCGCCACAAACAGAAAGAACGTCAAAATATAGACAGACTTTGTCCGTATACAAATAAGAAATATCGCATAAACAGTATGTTATTGTCATTTGTTTGACCATTGTTATGTAAACAAAAGCATAAAAAGTTACTTTTCTGGTGTTTGTTTATATTATGATGGTAAACATAAAGAGCGTTCATTGTTGCTGAATTCCTGATATGGAACTAATAAAGAGCGTTTATATCATTTGTGTGTGATTAGCCAGTGACACTGTGCTGTCTTCTGTAACACAATCAGGCTCTTGCTTATGTAAAATATAGTAAGTCTTTATGATAACATGCTGTTTACGCGATGGTCATGGTATATATGAACGAAACTATATGCGTTTTAATGTTTGTCTGTTTACGGTGTTTGGAACAAATGTGAATATTTTCGACAACTAAGGCCAACCGTGCCTTTAATGGAAATGGTTGTCTGATAGATATTGTGTATTCCTCCGCTCAATGGAGACGTTATTTCCAACATTAATTACACATCCGTGATAGAAAGAATAAGAATACGAATACCACCTGCGTGAATCACAGTGGGATATTCGGGATAACATGGTGCTACATGCATGTCCACCGAACAAACAACAGGGATGTTTCTCGCTGCACGTGTGGTATGGCACCCATACGAGGAATAGATGACAAATAGAATGTATATGAACGAAAAACATTCTCCACTGAGTTTATCCTTGTGTATGGTTGTTCAATCCAGCCCACTCAGCGACTGACAGCCAACTGATCACCTCAGATAACGCATATATATCGAAGATGTTGATTATTCGATATCAGAAGTGTGTTTTGGGGATCAGTGATATGCAGAGAGAAACAAGCAGTGCAAGAACATATGATCTACTTGGTTATGGTACAATTACTCGCAATATCTTCATAGAGATTTGTTGGCGTACACTGACGTGGTGTTACATGTAACTAGAAATAATTAATCGGTGGCATTATTTAACTTTTTTATGAATGTGTCTTGGTGTTTAGAAAAATAAATCGCCCCTTAAGCTCTACATTGCAATCGATCAAGTCTGTGCAGTTTTGTACTTGTTCTCTGCAAGGTGTTTATCCGTGTACAGCATGGTGTCGCTATACATAGCATTACAAAGTTTACTCATATGAAACTATCCTTGTTGTTTGACACAAAGAACATTGAACCTCTGCTAGACTGAAATATAATTGAAGATATAACATGCGATGGGAATGTCATATGAAGGCATTCCAGATATAAATTCACGTAATTACTGCTGGTTACTGAGGACTATACAGGAGGGTATCACCCCCCCCCCCCTTTCGGTACGCGGGATTCAGGGTGTTTTGAAGCCGTACGCGGGATTCATACCCCCGAATTAACTGGTATTCGGGTTCAAGCAAAACATCTTGGACGCAGGTTTTGATGGCGCAAAGTAATATTTTGTGCTAGTTATCTGTGTGAATGGGTGGGTATAATAGCTTCTTGGGCATATTCGACCACCGTGCCATCATAAACATGCTAAAAATGCTTGACGCCAGTCTAGATGCTAGGATTTTGCGATTTTCTTGTTCAGATTACAAAATTTTCGCACACCGGGCCGAACCATGGTCGGCCCGGTGTGTCATTGTCGCGCCCCTGTGGCCAATACAAAAATGCTAATAAGTTTAACAATATTTTACTACATTTGGTCGAACTTGTGGTCATCAGTTGGAGAATTTTCCAACCTGAAGGGGAGTATGAGGTTTGAAATTTCCAACACTATAGGAAAGCTTTAGTTGAGGCCAGTCTGGATGCTAGGAATTGCGATTTTCTTGTTCAAATTTCAAAATTTTCTCACACCGGCCGAACAACGATGGTGAGCTCGGTGTGTCGTGGTCTCTTGCCCGTAGCCGTGTGCATGTGTATGGAGTTAGACCACTAGATGTTAGGATTTATGCAATGTTTCATGTTAAAATATCTGAATTTTCTCATACCGGGAATATAGAATAATGGTTTATGAAGATATAGGATATTAGGCCTAAACACTGAGGTGCAAGGAGGGGGGGGGGGTGCAAATGGAATTATGCAAAACTTGTGTTCGGTCTGATTCTGACTCAAGGAGGGGGGTGCAGTTGGAATTTCCCAAGGTGGACACCCCCAACGGAAACCCTCTAGCCACGTCCCTGGTCATAAAGTATCATTAATGGTATCATAACGGCCTCATAACGCGACCGGCATCATAATGTGTCTATGTAACTTCTATGTATTATTTCTTAACATGTATTCAGGATTCACCCCCCAAAATTAACTCGTATTCAGGATTCACCCCCCAAAATTAACTCGTATTCAGGATTCAGGGGGAGGGGGGTGATACCCTCATACAGGCTTGTATAGTTATTGGTTTAAACATACAGGAAGAGTGAATGGTTATAACACGATGCAGTAGTAAGCATAGTGCTTATCATACGCCACCCCTACACATATGAAATATTGAATGGTGACTCTAGCATCCTGACAAATCGAATGAAAAACATTATTTATATGAATTGGGTATAGCTCAATCAAAGAGATATTGGACCCTTGGACATTCAATGGACATTCAATGATAATGCACCTGGTGACCCACCCTTATCAAAGTAAGTCTTGCGACATAAATCGTAGTTCGGGTTACATCACTCTGGCCATAGGTTATTGTTGAAAGCCTAGACACAATGTTAACTGTTTACAGGGACGTAGTTAGGTAAAGGGTTTCCATCTGCGTGATATACAATTTGCACCCCGTTTGAGTTGGAACTTTCTATCTGGTATACATCCAAACTTTCCAACTATTGGAAATTTATTTCCAAACTGGCACCCCCATAAGATTGGAAATTTCCAACTGATGGCCATTTCAGATCAATATTTTGACCAAAAGTAGAACAAATATGCTGCTGTTGGTATAAAAACAACATATTCCACACTACTAACTGGTTGAAAAATGCAGAAATGAGAACAAGTTCAATATATGTAAAATGTTGTGTCAGGCATGACATTCCAACTGTTGGTAAATTTGACCAAAGTTGATGTGAAACCCCCACCCACCCCCTCGTCACGTTCCTGACTGCTTGAGGTGTTTCACCTGGTGCTGGAGTTTATCCAGAGCCACGTCTCTGGGAATACGTTTCTGACGTGATCAACTTCCGACAAATCGGATCCAGTGTGTCCCATACCATGCGGTATGTTCCCTGGAACATTCCCCGCCATTCCACCTCCGACCATGGACACGGCCTCGAGGGCCCACAAAGCTGGAGAAGTGAGAATACAATTGTGAACTGAAATGTGAACCTAACAGGCCCCTGGTCGCAACATAAATGTCTGAAGTGTCCTCAAAACCGAATTCGTTATAACATTTTGGGGGACCATGCGATCGCCAATAAAACTTGAACGGAGAATTCAAATAAGTTTTTTATTGTAATCATGTGGTTACAAATGGCGACACCAGCCTGAACAAGTTCACACGCCGCGGTAGGGCGTTTAATTTGGATCCAGTCTGTTCTCTTGAAAATAAGCTCATATTGAACTTATTCCAAAAACACAAATACGCCCATATCGGCATTATTTTAATCTGAATTACGCTCTATATTATCTGAGTATATATGTAACCCCAATTTTCGGGAATGCGATAGTGGGTTTACCGTGCACCCCCGTGTTAACAATTTTTAACCATTTTAACCAAAATATACATTGTGCAATGGTCTGTAATTCATCTGGAGGGATGTTCAGGAAATACAAGCAGACGACAGACAAATGAACAGAAAATAATTCTGCATGCAGAAGGATTCTAATTCTTTTGTTCTAATAATAAGTTAAAGTAAACGGCCTATACTCGTCAATGCATAAGCTTACGGTAAAGAAAGGGTTAATATTATTCTCAACCTTTGCATGTCATATCAGCGTATCACCAGCGTATCGGTGAACATGTTGCCTTCATGGTTGGTACTATAGTCATCACAATATAATACTGATAGTTGTGGTGGGGAACATTTCAAAATTTACTGTATTAGCAACCGCCATGAAAAATAAATAAATGGTTTGTATATCGGAGAAACAAACACCTGGTGTTACTGTTGAATATATATTGTGTTTGTTGGACTGGAAACCTAGACACGAGCATAATTGTAACCCTAATTATAACCTGGTGGTAGAATTTATCCATAGCCAAGTTTCCGGGAACACATTTCTGACATGGTCCGCCTCTTGTAGACCTTGCTGTCCGTTGGTAGAGGGTTTATGGGGAATATGGCCGCCGATTCCACCAGCGAGAGATGATATTCCATTTGTACCGAAAGACGCGAGTGGAAGTGCGTTGATTCCCTTATCAAAGACAGTTCCCCACCAGATGGCTTGAAAATAATGAAAGTGAGAAAACTACTTTGCAATATTAACAAATATCGCCAACATTTGGTGCACCGAGATCAGATAATGCGGCGAAGCAATGGCGTTCTTACTTCCGAAGGAACACTAAGCTCTCTTTCAATTCCACCATGGTTTCATTAAATAGTTGGATGTACCTATATGATGATGAATATCATTTCTATTATTATTTGCAGTGATTTTAAAACAAATACACCAGAGGTACATCCCCAAATATTAATCGGAAAATCCCACCATAGAAAAAGTCATGGCCCGCTAACTTCAATCATGAGTCTACTAAAATGCCTCTATTTTCATCCAAATAGTGTTCAAGAAATCAACAAAATAGTTATGTATATAATACTGATACAGTTGCAATGCGGTGGGGAACATTAAAAAATTACTATATTAGCAACCGCCATGAAAAACAAATAAACGGTTTGTATATCGGAGAAACGTACCCCTGGTGTTAGTTTGACTGGAAACCAAGACACGGGCAGAATGTTAACCCTAATTATAATCTGGTGGTAGAATTTATCCATGGCCAAGTTTCCGGGAAAACATTTCGGACATGCATGGTCCGCCTCTTATAAACCTTGCCGTCCGTTGGTAGAGGGTTTATGTGGGCTATGGCCGCCGATTCCACCAGTGAGAGATGCCATTTCATTTGTACAGAAAGACGCGAGTGGAAGTGCGTTGATTCCCTTGATACTATCGAAGATATTTCCCCACAAGATGGCTTGAAAATAAATGAAAGTGAGAAAACTAGTTTGCAGCATTAATAAGTTGGGGGCACCAATATCTGAATATCTGGTGATGGAATGACGATCCTATGCGAAGGAAAACTAAACTCCCTATCAATTCCACCCTGGTTTCAGATCAGAAATTTTATTAAATAGTTGGTAGTACTTATATGGTGATGTATTTAATTTCTTTTATTACTTGCGTGAACTAAGACAGAAATATTTCTCAGAAAATCCCACTAGAGAAAAATTTCATGATCTGCTAACTTCAAACATGAGCCTACTAAAAATGTCTGCATATTCTTGGCGTTCGAGAAATTTACAAAATAGTTGTTAAATTGTGCCTCTTTGTTAAGTTTTTATGAATATAATATTTATATACTGCATATTAATCTGGGTGCCACCAATATATACAAGACTTGTATGTATTGATGTTTGCATAGTGTAAATATGTTTTACCAGACGTGTATTTAGTAGCATAGCAATAAACTTATTACATTTCCAAGTGCGGAGGGAGTTTCACATTGACATTCACACGTAGTTTGTTTTTGAATTTCAGAACGCTCGTATTCCAAAATTAGCCTAGCATGGATTTCAGCTCCTTGGTGATATTTAACGAGAGTACCGTTTCCAAAGTACTTCTATGCTTTCAACTTGACATTAGGTAAAAACCTTTGTTTTGAAAAGGTATGCCTTGGTACTAAATCAAATTGAACTGTAGTCAGATACGTCTAAAGGTAAAAAATGTAGACGTATAATTGCATTACTGTGTGCAGTGCAGCCATTTGTTCATCCTAATACATGATAAATATTCTTCAGGTAAACGTTGTTTGTTTTTAATTGTTTTATCTGGAAAACAATGGAGTTCGCCCAGAGACGAAGTGCATGCAATATTTGTCCAACGGCAATCACAAAACATACTAATTCAATGGATGGCCTAGTCCAAGGTTTAAGTATTTGTTTTCAATGAATCCATTGATTGAACATTATATCTTGACTTTAGCAAGATTTGATTTTTTTTTCTTCAAACATGCTAAATAAGTCATACACTTTTTGGATTGTGAGACGAACAACGATGTGAACAGATGAAGTATATATACGTTCCAATGGTTACGATGCGGTTCTGAAGTACCCTATCAAGAAAGAGTTAACGATTCGGCACGCAACTTTTATAACAAATAAAAAGTAGACCAAAAGCAATGAAATTGTAAGTGAATGCGCTATAATTATGTACGCCACCTTGTTGATGAATTTATCCACAACCACGTCTCCGGAAATACGCTCCTGACAGTTTCCACTTCTTGTAGATCTTGGCTACCCGCGTGTGGGATGTTTGACACCGGTACGGTGTTAGAAACGGCGTGGTTTAAGGAATGGGCGATGCTGTCGAAAATGCTTCCGTGGTGATGATGGGGGGAGAAATCTTTGAAATAATGAAAATACATGAAACTGATAGAACCCCGAATTGAAACATGTCACCCTGTAATTGGGTTGCAAGCATGATAACGTCGACACTGGTCCTTTCGTGGACATATTTAGAGGCATATTCAAACAGATACAGGTCATTATATGCATAGATACACAATTTGCGAGCAGTAAGCATACTGAAATAGATCAATAGCGATACTAAAATAGTATAATGTTACTAAATAATGAGACCCAGTTCCCAAAGTTTAGCATTCGGATATAAACTACAAATGCCCCGATGAACCTGTTGTCCAAGTCAAAACAACTGGTGATTGACAATTTTGTCCTAAAGGTACATGTAAATGTTAATAAGGACTGGAAACACCCCTTTCGCGTGGTGGTGGTGGTGGTGGTGGTGGTGCTATGTTTCTTGATGTTTGGCACTTTTATAAATCTAATTTCACCCCGTGTGGGACCAGGATAGAATAGGCCTACCGCCCCATTGCGAGGGGTAACAATCCCCTAATGTGACAACCTGTTTGCCACGGGGTGTATCCAGTGAGGTGTGGTGTATGAGCCATGGAACTAGGGCGGCCTGCGGATACCGCTTAGCTCATGGTCTTCTTTTGTCCTACATATCTTCAAGACGGGTGCTTGAGTTGACCTGGCTCAATCAATTACGCAAGTCACGCCTCTCCAGAGTGTTTCAGATTTTAATTCTGCCATCTGTTCTATTGTGTTTCTGGTGTCTAGTTGTGTCTTCTGTTTTTCATGTATGTTGTTAGATTAAACATTTATTTGTCTAATTTCAATAACACATATAGGAAATACCACATACATTTGTATACAGACAATGGGATTGGAGGACAAGTGCTGACTCACTTATGAGTACCTCCTCTCCCGCTATGTATGTATGTTGTTTCTTTCGTGTCATGTCTGTTTGCATTTCGTCTTCATGACTGTTAGCTCTTTCAATATTGTACTGTTCACGCCAGTCTCACCGTAGCGATATACCAGGAGGCTGATATATGCAGTGGCTACACGGATCACCGCTTCAGCTATGCTTTCATATGGCAACTCATAACAAACCAAAACATAAGATTGACGACCCACCACGTTCCACTGATGTTGAGGTCTATCCTCAGTATTTGTTACCAAGTTTCAAGAGACCTTCTGTATGTGTGATAGTCGGACAATTAAAATATGTCAAACCTATCAGCAATGGGCCACTAAGTGGCTATATTCTTATTGACTGTTCAAGAAAAAATCCTCGTCCATCCATTCCACAGGTCACGTACTCAGCAATTGTGTTGACCAAAAAGTGTGTTCATGCCAGCACTCAGACAAAGAGTCAAACCAAACTCGTCATTATATCACTATGTAGCAACACAAGTTGAGGGGACTGATATTACTCCTGTTCCAGAACATGTAGTGCACATAATGGATACAGCTTCTGTCGTTGAGACATTTCCTCCAAAACAATCTATGCCAGTTGATCCTATTGTTCTAGAACAAAAATCTCCAAGGTCTGTCAAGTCGCTTGACTCTCAGAAACAGAGGTTGATCTTTGAGGGTTCAAATTTCGATACGATGTTTTATGAGAAAGGGTCAACTTTGGAATGGGACAACCAAACACATAACCCTGGTGAACATTTCATTCCATTCAGATTTCCTTTCGTATCCATGTATATGCGTGGAGGGAGGCTGGCCATTGGGTGGGGGATCGCCTGCATGGTCGGCCGCCCGATTGTCAACTTGATGAATTAATTAAGATTCACGCCAGATTCATCAGATATGATACATATCTGATCAATCATTCAGGAGGAGGTTGTCAGATACCCCTCATATTTCGATATTTAGAAGCCTTATTAAATCAAATTATTTATTTGCTGATTACATTTCATGCAGATTTTATATTTTGCTGTTTCCTTGTACTACTTGTAAACGTTTTATAATATGTGACCCGCCATATCAAATCCAGTCGGAAGTCGGGATTTTTTTACCCTGTGCCAATGCATTCTCTTATATATGCGAGTCGACCATAGGTCGCCTCGCATATATAAGAGAATGCATTGGCCTAACAATTTTTTATCATGTTTTTTAAATAAATGTTTCTTACAATTTTTAGGACATAAAATAAAAAAAACATCAATTACCCTGCAGGGAACCCCACACATATATAGAAGCACATAGAAGAGTGTCGTCTGCTCATGTTTGTCTGGGGCTCTGTATGGGTGAAATTATAAAATTGCTAAAGAATACAAGAACAAATTATTAAAATTGTAAAAATTTGTTAGGCCAATGCATTCTCTTATATATGCGAGGCGACCTATGGTCGACTCGCATATATAAGAGAATGCATTGGCACAGGGTAAAAAAAACCCGACTTCCGACTGGATTTGATATGGCGGGTCACATATGATTGCACACTAGTCAGTTCTTGAATTTATATTCCTGACACCAAGTGGTGCTTTTATTTGTACATTGCTCATCGCATTGTTTTTCTCATCCACTGATTTATCAACACAACTGCTTCGCTACGGTCATTTGTGATGGCTGAGTCCGTTCTTGGTCGTGATATGACCTAGCGGCTAAAACGACATTAAACCATCAATCAATCTAATTTCATCACTAATAATCCGTGAACTTGGAACGCCGATAAAACATGTTTATAACAGTCAAACGGCTTTGGAACTGCTTTCTTTGTATGTGCGATGCGGTTCTGAGATACCGGTATCTTATGAATAGAATCCGTGAGTTTTCCCACACGACGTTTGACCACTTATACATAGCTACATCTGACACAAGGCAATTGGTTCAATCAAAGCAGAAAGCTATAATTATATACGCCACCTTGTGGTGGAATTTAACCACAACCACGTCTCCGGAAATACGCTCCTGACAGTTTCCACTTCTTGAAGTTCTTGGCTACCCGCGTGTGGGATGTTTGACGTCGGTATGGCCGGTATATGTATGTTACCAAATGACGCAAGGGAACTGATGTCGTCAAAAAATCCACCGTGATGATGCGGGAAGAAGATTGCTTTGAAGAAATGCAAATATATGAAATTGATGTATCACTGGATTTACATAAATCATCAATTTGCCGACAAAAACAAGAAACGTCATATTGTGGTTATAGAGAAGGCAAATTGCACAACAGATAGGAGTTATGTATCTCAAGATGACGTCGCCATATCTAGGTATCGTTTTCTTTTGTTTAGTTTTTGTTGTGTTAACTGTTTCAGTTGGCGGGCCATATAATGACGACAGTTTTGCCGGTGAGCAAAATGCTGGGGAACAGACTGGGATATTTAATCAGTTATATCCCCCAAAATAGTCGGAGAGCTGCTGGATTAAGGATCTGAGATGAGCCTTGTTATTTAGTTAAAAAAAAAAATGTTTTTGCAGAATCGCTGCAGTTCCCAATTTAAGCACATGGCACCAAACATAAAATGGTCCCATTTCGTATCGCACCTTTTCTCCCTGTCAACACTTGTGGTACTTAACAACTTTGCATGTGAATGTTATCAAGAAGCACTGATGAGTGAGGACATTCCTTTCACGTGGTGTTGGTGGTATGCTGCTTGATTTGTTTGTCACTCACATTAGTCTAATTTCATCACTAATAGTTCGTGAACTTGGAAAGTGATAACACATGTTCGGATGAAGCCATACTGATTGGAGCTGCTTTATTTGTGTGTGCGATGTGGTTCTGAAATACCGGTACATTATCAATAGAGGTAGTGAGTTTTCCGACACGACGTTTAAACACTTATACATAGCTACATGTAATACAAGACAATTACAGTCAATCAAAGCAGAAAGCTATATGTATATACGCCACCTAGTGGTGGAATTTATCCACAACCACGTCTCTGGAAATACGCTCCTGACAGTTTCCACTTCTTGTAGTTCTTGGTTGCTCTCGTGTTGGTTTGATGTCGGTATGGCCGGTATATGTATGCTGTTACCAACAGACGCAAGGGAATTCGAGAGCTCATTGAAGAAAAATCCGTGATGCTGGTGTAGTGGGAAGAAGACGGCTTTGAAGAAATGGAAATATATTAAAGTGGTATATCGTTGGAACGACATAAATTATTCGGTTCCAGACAGAAAAAAAACGTCGATTCTGGTCCCATGCAATGGAAGTAAATTCCCGAGCAGAGAGGTGTACGGTATCGCAATACGACGTCGTCGTATATTAAGGAATGTTACAGGAATTAACGTCTCAAATATGTCGGAACGTCCGTATGACATTTGTGCATTTAATAATTATTGCAAAGTCCTCTATAGTATAAACACATCCAAATTGAGTAACTTTGTGACAGAGAATGGGCGAAAAAGGAGCTGCAGGAATGTTGGTCTGTTATTAATTTGCAATTATGGACTTTCAGACAAGGGTATGCAATAAATATGCGAATTATCAATTGGGTTCATTGTTGAGGGTGGCATGTATACAACTCGCTCTATATCACAGATGATTCAAGATGTTTGTTGTCACGTGGTATCCGAGATGGGCACGGTCCCCCAATAGTGCTAACAGCTCATCGACTCAGATTGAGGATGGCAATTACAAAGGCCTTGTGAGTTTGATGCCCAATTCTAGCATTGAAGAATAACTGCTCCTTTTATATCCCGTGTGATCGCAAACGTGAAGCCGATTGTAATTTATAATGTAGTCCATCTTAACTTAGTCGGTCTGGGGAAACTAACTGTGTTTAATAATGACACATATGAGTTCAATAAAATATTTAAACGGTGTCGGGGTTCGTGTCCACATCCTATGGTGGATTTCAAGGCGAGGCTTAAATAAGTATTGATGCCCAGGCTATTTATCATGCATCAATCACTATTGGAACAATGCGGATCTGAAATACTCCACAACCGAAGCCCACACCAGTATACAATTGAAATGTTTATAGAATACATGTTATTTGCCTTTAGACTCGAAAGCTCTGACAAATGCCTCTTTGGATTAAACCGTGTAAAGTGTGTGTTTGAATTCGTTAAAACAACTTTCCCCGAGTATACGCCACCTTGTTGATGCGTTCACCCACAGCCACGTCTCGGGGAAAATACTCCTAACAGTTTCAACGTCTTGCAGGTCTTGGGTCGCAGCATGTTGTATGTTTCCTATTCCATTGGCGAAGTTCATGTTACTCAGACTATTAACTGCGTGCATGGGTGCCAGAGAATCGAGAAACCAGCCGTGGTGGTGGAAAAATGGTGCTGAATAACATAAATCGTAATTAGCTATCTCAATTATTTTGATAATTGCGCGAGTGCAACATTCGTAAGTCTGCAGGTATGTTTTAATTCAAATTTGAGGATAATAGTAGGTACATGAAACTTCTGGATACAACGGTTGCTTACCACGATAGTCATACTGATACATGTATTGCGTACCGGTATACAAGGCCATTCATATAAACGGTATCTAAACGTACCTGTCTAAAACGCCAGGCATCTCCAGGGAAATAGATTTCCATGTAAAACTCCCTGTGGAATGAGCACCCACCCCCATCTGTGCGGAGTAGCGTTATAGCTTTGTCAATAACTATTTTGAGATGGGCAATTTTCAATTGTGCCTTTTTCAGATTGCGTGAGTTTTGCACCTGCTAGAATTTCGAGACGGGCACATGTAAGTATTGCTCATTCCGCTCACCCTGCGTGCGTTCACGTGCAGGCACATTTTACTATACATCAGTGATGAGAGCTATGTAACACATAAAGTTGTCGAGAAACTGATGTATCAGCCTTCAGATATCTGGCAATAATCGACCGTACAATGACTCGTGACCTTCCATCGGTCTAACGTGCGATAAACAAACGAAGACATATATTATATAATTCCAAAATGTATAATTCAAAAGTGCAATATATTGCTAATTATTAAGAACGTCATTAATATTTGCCAGGCAATCCTGTCTCGAAGAGTACATATATGCAAATCATCCTCGTTGGGTATAGACAGGCATCTTTACAGGTTATGTGTGAGTAAAATCTTAATATTTGGACAATTACACGACTATTTGTAAATTCCATATATCATTCCAATGTTCAGTGAAAAATATGGACATTATTACATATCGTTTGCTTGATATTTATGCACTTCAAACTAACAAAAAGAATTCCATAATAATTATTGCATCCGATCGATTTTGCTTTTCTCGATCATGTGTGTCAGTTCTGAACCAACGCTGCGTGGATACGCAACAAGCAAAAAATATATGCTTGACATCTCCACAAAGATGATATTGGTCAAGAAAACTCGCGACAGGATGTTAAGGATATGATGGCGAATGAGGTTAACCCTTCCATGACTGGAACTTTCTGAAATTTTGAAAAAAAACTAGGGAGCCTCGCATATATAAGAGAATACATTGTCCTAACAATATTTACCTTGACCTTCAAAGCCAGTGCATTCTCTTATATATGTGAGGCTCCGTATGGATGCACATGCACAGAATATTTAAAGATACACGAGCGCAGATCCCGTCATGAAAGGGTTAATTACTGTAGGAATAGGTTACTGGTGGTTTCAACTGAACTACACTGTAGTACATGCATGTAACGATGTGTGGCTCCTTAACATGCATGTGGAGTTTTGGGCGAAAAACATCCAAAACCGAATAATGTCTACAACGAACGCAAGAACCCAGACACATTGATCACAAGAAGTCTTATTTATATTAACATGTGATCCGGTGTTCTCCTGGTTTCTGGTAGACGCTATACGAGTTTCTCGTAGACACGGTCCATGTTTCTTTGGGTGGCGTTCGCCCCATATTTCAAATATGGAGTAGAAGACATTTTACAAAAGCATTGTCTTGAAAACTGTAATAGTATTTATATATAATACCATCGAGTGACTTTCAGCGTTAGGCAAAACTCGTCGTATTTGGTTAATGTTTACCGGCATCATCTAACAATTTTTACATAATATATGTATAACGCATTTTGGGGACTATAACTCAATTGGTGCACTTACGTATATTATGATTCACGTGGTGGTATAGTGTTGCGTCGGTGATGACCATGACTCCGGCATTCTGGAGAAAATAAAAATTTGATGACAATTATTTGAATTGAATTCCAGCAGGAGTATTATAGATACGCAAAACAGTTAGATCATATAATCGTTTCATACCTCCAATAATTACATTAACTGGACCACCTTTGTTGAAAGTTAACATGGCTCTACTTATATACGTTCATCAAGGGCGTACATATGGTTACACGTCTCCGAAATGAACGAGATCTCGCTGGATGACGTGCATTATAACTCTTATATACCAAAATGAATTAACCCTTTACCCAACAAACCGGCCAAAACCGGCCAAATAAAGCTTCAACAGCCTAAAATATCTTCGGTCTGTCTCAATAGAACCATACAAATATGGATATCATTGGAATCGGCTCCTTGACCACATTGTGATAGTTGCAGTTATGCCCTGTGCCAATGCATTCTCTTATATATGCGAGTCGACCATAGGTCGCCTCGCATATATAAGAGAATGCATTGGCCTAAAAAAAACTCTGTTTTTACACTTTTTACCATTTTTTCTTACATTCTTTAACAATTTTATAATTTTTAATGTGTTAAGCCAATGCATTCTCTTATATATGCGAGGCGACCTATGGTCGACTCGCATATATAAGAGAATGCATTGGCACAGGGCCCTTCTGTTGGGTAAAGGGTTAACGTCATCTACAAATTTAATTTGTCCCTGTGATTAGCTTTCAATAATCGGAAAACTATTCCTCGGGAATCAATTCATGTATATTTCTCATTGACAAGAAGCTTGTTGCAATATATACAAATTAACAAGAGCATTGTTATGGCTTGCAAAATACGCCCGTGGTTATTCCAACAAAGGGCCGTAACCATGGTGAAAACAATTGTCATGCGGAACCCAAATTCGAACTTGACCTATATTTTGCGCGAGTAAACCCACATGCTAAATTTCATTCCATTCAGTTTTCCATTCGTATTTTTTTAAACGGGCGTATAAAAATGGGCCGAGCACTTGTCAATCATAAACATAGTAAATCGATTTCAGAAAATTTTAATTCCTGGCGGATAATATGCAAATCGCAAACAAAATCCTTTTAATCTTAAGTATCATTAAATGGGAGATACTTGGTTGTAAAAAATATGCGTTGTTAACTTATGCATAATTGCGAATAATGACATACAATGCGACGCCTATGCAGTATGCTGCCTGTATGACAATACCTAACTAGTAGAGGCTCTTATGTCCATTTTTTGGCTCCCGTGTGCATTTTGTGAAGAAATATAGCCACTATGCTCATGATGTTGCTTGATATCTCGGGCACCAGAAAACAAATGTTAACCACCTGGGGGTCGCGACTGGGAGGATTTATGACGTCATCAAGATGGCCGCCATCCAAAATTTCAGAGTAGGCACTGAATCAGTTTGATTAATAGCTAGTAGTGAATTTATGGTAGGAAATATAATATTTCTCTACTGTTGTGATACTATGATAACAGGTTTCACTTTGACAGAAAAATTGACCACATTTAATCAAGATGGCTGCCAAAATGGCGACCGAAGTTCGGGAAAATTAATAATTTTCACATATGTCTCTTAAAACATTCACGGTTGTTTGAAATCGGTGGCTAATAGCAACTTAATTATAAATACATTTGAATACCTAACCATTTGAACATGATAATATGTCATACTTTGGATCTTAGTCCTACAAAATGTCGTCAAAATGTGAATTCATAAATATGCTATGAAATTTTACCAAATATCGATTTTGTAATTCGAGCCAAGTGTTAGCCAGAAAATAGCTGAATTTGATGACAAACATTTGCAACAGGTTTAAAGATATAGATTGCCATATAATTACAACCAAACAAGTATATCTGTATTCAAGATGGCGACCAAAATGGTTGCCAAAATGTATAAATCACTAAAATTTGTCAAATTTTCTTTTGATATCACTCCTAATGTGCGATTTAGTGAATATAGGTGAATATATTTGCTCCATGTTGGCGTAATAACATAGAGATATGAAACAATATGAATAGTTTGTGAACAATGGCTGTTTATACTCAAGAATTCGAGAGAATGAACCGACGAAAATGAGATGAAATCATCAAAATGGCAACCATGAACAATTTCAGATTTGGCATTGAGTCTGGGAGGAAAATTTAGATAGTGAAATGATTATGTTTCGCGACCAATAATACCATTGGATCACACTTCCTCTTGACGGTGCAATTTGGACCTCAAAATCCAAGATGGCTCCCAAAACGGCGACCGAAATTCTAATAATTGATGATTTTTCACACTCGCCTCTTAAATTATTCACAGCGGTTTGGAATCAGTGGCTAATAGTAACCTTATTTTGAATAAATTATACTATCTAATCATTCGACAACTATGATATGTTATATTAACATATTGTTATCCATATGAATCTAAATTCAGGATGGTGACTCAGATGGTTACCAAAATGGAGAAATCATCCAAATTTGCTAGTTTTCATTGATAACGCTCCTAATGTGGGTTTCAGTGACTACTGGTAAACACATTTGTTCCCCTGTTGACAGGAATGCTGATACAATCTGATACAATCTGATACAATATAAATATTTTGCGAACAGTATCTGCTTATATTCGAGATTTCATGAGAATGGAAACAGAAACCATGAAAAGTAGATAAATTCATCTGATGTTAGCCTATTTGAAAATATCCAAATCTGAATATATGCTTATTACATCCATAATTACATGTACATCGGAATTGTCCTGATTGGGTGACTCGACTGGAGAAAAATCCCTACCTCAACAATAAGGCTGTCGGTATTGAGCAATACTTTAATTACCTACCCTTGATATCGCCCCCCTTATGGTGTTTGGATAAGAATTTTTCACTTGAATCCTGTATTGCTCATGCAATGCCATCAAACTAAGTCAATTCTACCGAAATGCAGCTGCTCACAGAAATTAATTGAATGGACATCACACAATGCAGTACCCAAAACAGTAGCGGCATATAATGCGTTGACATTACAGACATCTTCCATGTTAACAAGCTTAATAATTAGTGTATACTAAGTCCATATACATGTATAAGAATAGGAGCTAATATTTGTGTGATTCGTTCTTATTAATATACATGTACGAAAACACAGGGTATACTTTTGCTCGTCCTTGAATAACATCTAGTTCAAATTGTGTGTGCATCAGGGGATTATATGACAGTAATTGCTTTGTCGCAGACTACCAAACGAGAGCGTTCAGATGTTCGCTATATGTGTCTTCTGCGAAAAAGAATCGCATTGGCGGATTTCTACCAGACCTCTGCTTATTACATGCGATCTATAGCGAGATCGAGAGCTCATAGGTCAACTCACTGACTCCACACCCAAGATTTGCGAAAGCATGACTGATTTTGATCGAGCTAGGATAGGAAGATAGCCTCATATAATGAGTTCAATTGGTATACATGTGTATTTGAGTTCCACAGAGATAGTTTTCTGGACATCGCATATACTGCAGGTTCGTTCTGTGTATGATCACCATCTTCCTGTCCAGAACTTATGCACTCATCAAGTTTATATTAGATACAACCATGTCATATATGTCACATGTGTTATCGAAGTTCTTTCATGCGGTCTCATCAAAATGCCATACAAGAAACATATTCACACCAAATTTTCTTTAAATGCCTGCATTTCTGTAATTGTATCGGCTATCGGCAATGTTCCAGATACAATTGACAATAATTTCTCGCACCAATGCACAGTTCGACTTGGCTGTATAGAGGCAATTCAACTCACCGACATGTTGAGGTACATGTTTTATTATTGGGTGGAAAGTTTGTAGTATTCTTTCCAGATATTTTATACAGGAACATTTGTTATCCCACTACAATGAAATCAGGTCTGCAGAAAACTCAGGTCGTTAAACGTTGAAATATTATACCTTCCTGAGCAATAGTTGAAGTCAATTTTAGTTATGGACTCTTCAAATAGCTAACAATCCAAAATCTTCTCTCAATTCAAGCATAACATTGTTATCTATTACTTCCAACTTTTGCGCAATATCTATATTCCAAGCTTGTAATTGGCTACTCGTGGATCCGACTATTATGGTTGTACGGTTTGCCAGCACATTCTATAAACTACATTTGTTCGATAGACAATTAAAGGATTTCGTTCGAGATTGCGGGGTTTCTGTGATGCGAAGATCTTTACTTTCTGTGAACTAACAGTTGGTGTATAATGCTAATGACTGTCCCCATGTGGACGTTTTGCAAGAAATCTTAATAAACGTTCCATTAAATGATCTTGATGACCCGTCACTGTATTCATTACTTCGATGCACCATCATATGGCATGGACCAAAGATGAGCTTCTGTTGTTTCGATGAGGTATTTCATCACTAAATATCCAGACACTAGGCATTTTGATTTCACGATATTTTTTCGTTGACAACCAGGAAGAAGTTGAGGACCCGTTATTGTCACTTGCTGGATTCGACATGGAAAATGACAAACATTAGGCTATTTTTGCCCTATACTGATGTTTTGACATATTCTAAAATAAACTGACAAGCATTAACTCGGTTGTGTGCACAGTTTTGTTAGACTACATCGAAGTGAATATGCAATGTATCTGCTATGAGGTCAGCGACCGTATTGAAATTTATTTATTAAATCTGTATTATGGACTCTTCATTCCACAACCGAAGCGAACATGCTATATGGAGTCTCTGGTGTGCAGTCGGAGAGTTTTGTAGTGAGCTCTGTTAGCTTGCGAGATGAGTTTGTAATTCAACTGTAGTTGCTGGTGTGAGTTGGTTGTAGATAGACTACCATCAATGTGACCATCTATTGGACGAAGTAACAAGAGTTGTACATGTGCTGACTCACGTCTTGAGAAGTATGACAATGTCTCAACTATTCAAACGAATTTCGGGTGATGAAACACAGATATGCCAAAAACAAGAAACTGAACAATGCAAGCTCCCCTTATTGTAACTGTTTCATAATTAGATACGAAATAATGTTTACACTAACATGTAATGCCTGTGTATCTCTACGTTGAGCAATTATATATCCCGGTGGCAGTATGATAGCAATACAACTTCGACTTCGTTGAAGTCAATGTGTGATATTGTTCCTGAATCTTCTAAATTTTTGTGGTCGAGGGAAATCAACGTGATCAACAATTCATCAAGAATAGGCAACGAATAAAGTAGATCTGCCCCAAACGAAATAATATAGCCATATAGTTGGATTTCTAGCTGTCTGTATTATGACTGCATGGATTCTTTTGCGTTCGAGTACTCGTTATGCTCTTATAATGATACAGTCAGCACATATCCGGTTTGACTTCCTTCCCAGGAAACGGGCAGGATCGTTTAAATTACATTGGGCAATTTCATGTTAGGTTTCTAAGAGTCCATTCTGATATATTCTCGATTATAAACAAACTATGTTTGGTCAAACATAGTCACAATATACCTTAACGTGATAGTATCTAATTTAGATTGCGCGAAATATCCACCTCCTTTGCTAAATGCCGTTTGAGAATATTAACATTTGTCACATTTTATAACTGTGAGTTTTGGCGGCCATTCTGGCGACAATCTTGGGTCAAATAGATCAATGTCGAGTGTAATTGGATGACAATAACGATATTTAAAACTGTGTACATTTTTGTTTATTGTATTATGCCTATTTCTGTCCAATGTTAATCTAGAACCTCGAGAAGCAAGTTTATTTGTGAAATTACATAGCGCATTATTTAATTAGCATTATTCGGAGTATGGACAACAATTAGACACAAATTACAACATAATATGTTTTCCAAAGTACTTGGTGTCATAACTGATAAAAACAAAGACAAGTCCTACTCGCCACAGTTTACAAATAACCGAAAATGATGTAAGGGGCATGTGTAACAAGTCAACACATTTCTATATTTCGGTCGCCATTTTGACAGCCATCTTGGTTTGTTTATCAATCTTGTTCTTTCAAAAGGAAGCTTGGTGCAATTTTATCATTGCCGTAGAAATATTTTTCATTTTCTGTGTTAAATTTTCTTCCTCACTCAGTGTCCATTCTGGAATTTTGTGTGGCTGCCTTGAAGATGATTTTACTTCATTTTCGTGGTATAATTCTGTTGAATTATCGGGTATAAGCAGCTATATGGTTCACCAATTTTACCAATTATTCCATAAGTCCATGGATTTCCGCGAACAAGTAGCACACATTCACATATATTTTCTTTTCCCCAACACATGAGTGTTATAAATAGAAATTGGACAGATTTTGGTGATTTCTCCATTTTGGCAACAATCTTGGCCGCCATCTTAAACGAAAATGCACTATTTTCAGTGTAACTATATGGCAATTGACATATTTAAAACATTTTTACATTATCTTCATCAAATTCAGTTATTTTCTGTTCAACTCTTGGCTAGAATCACATAATTGAATTTTGGTTAACTTTCATAGCACATTTTTGAATTCACATTTTAAAGATAGCTGGCATGAATGAGATCCGAATTATGGCATATTATGTTGTAGAAATGGTTGGATACTAGAATTTATTCAAATTTAGGTCTGTATTCGTTACAAATTTCAAACATCGGTTGATGATTCAAGAGGAAAGTGTGAAAAACCATCAATTTTCCGAATTTCGGTCGCCATTTTGGCGGCCATCTTGGTTTATGGTGGCCACTTTTTCTGTCAAATGGAAGTATGGTGTATTAGTTTCACGTTAGTGGTGAGATAATCAAATTTCTATAATAAATTCACAAGTAGATATTATTCAAACTGACTCAGTGCATACTGTGAAATTGTGTATGGCGGCCATCTTGATGACGTCATAAATCCACCCAGTCGCGACCCCAAGGTGTCTAACATTTGTTTTCTGGTGCCTGAGATATCAAGCAACGTCATTGTCATAGTCGCTATATTTCTTCACAAAGTGCACACGGGAATACATAAGAGCCTCTACTAAACGCATAAACGAACATATGCCGTCGCATCATGCACCGGGGGGGAGAAATTTACCTTGAATATCTCTGTTGCATCGCCGCCGCCGTAGTATGTTGGGTATGGGTACCACCACCACATTGATCGCTTCTGCCGCTCCGCGATCCCGTTCAATGGCATGATTATTGGTCCACCAAACTGAGGATGTGAATCGGAGTGCACAATGGTATCATAACTTTTCAATTCTGAGATAACCTGAAAATAGGATACATGCATAAATATAGGAGAGAACCATGGCCCTATTCAATACAACTCAATACTTGTATCATGGGCGTTCCTTTGTAATACACAATTTGTGTTTTATAGTATTCGACTGAAATTCCACCATTGTACTTCTTTGAAGTTCTTTCATTGTTGATTGGGATTCAGCACATGTCGATATCTATTAATTTACAAAATATATCGACGAGGTATACATGAATGATTTATATATTTTCGGCGAGCCCACCCCTAGCCAAGTGGTTCTGCTAATATGCTACGATGCTGTGGTCCTGCTGAATTGCTATGATGCGGGTATGGGGGAAACTGATGCCGTTACGAAAAAGTACCGTTATTTATTTCTAAAGTTTTAATTTTCGCGGTGTTTGGGTAATCCGAGCGATTTGAGAAAAAACAGTTTGTATAACACATTCAAGAACAAATATATTTTTGAAAAATATAATAATGACTGCGCTGATATTTCTAAAACGACGAGAATAACCATCTTGATTATATTCGATATTCAACAACTAATACAACCAGTATTAAAAATATTTCGCAATAAACATGTTTTTGAATGTTTGATATGCATAATGACTTTTCCTGTATAATATGTTCCGATTATCTGAACACCACGAACAAGACAAATTAAAAAAATATAACGGTACTTTTTATTAACAGCATCAGTTTGCTCTAACAGCATCATAGCATATTAACAGGACCACTTGACCAGGGGTGGAGCCATCTATTTACTGAATAGGAAACAATTTGCGTTTGGGGAGAATCAAGGACCGGAATGTTCGGTCTTTTGGGGTCAATAGACAATAGTATACTAGATTTGCCTATGGTCTGGTGATTTACAAGAATTCGCCTTCACTATCTCATTATCGAGGTGTATAGTATCACCATTGGTTAAGTTGTCCTGCTATGATGCTTGTGGTTCCTGCTGACTTGGTGTGATGCTAGTAGGACAAACTGATGTTGTTGAGAAAAAAGTATCATTATCTATATAAAAAGAATAGGATATGTCTGTCTGTTCGGATTTTTATTCCAGATCCCTGGGCCGATTTCAACCAAATTTGGTGTGGTACTCGGAGACTGGAGGAGCTTATAACGGCGTAATTTTTTTTAATTTTGATTAAAAGAAATTTAATTATATAAAAAAAAATTAAATAAGCTTACTATTGTCTTATTTCAGAATCAAATAAGTCCAATGTGAACCTATGTGAATATTTAGGTCCAATGTGAACCCAATTTGCACGAAGAAACGTTGCAGCACCAGATGTACGCTCTTTATAATGTGTTTTCAGTGTGGCCAGCGCCATCCAAATAGGCTCCTATTGGACCTAAATATTACATTGGTTCATATTAGACTTATTTGAATTCTGGAATAAGTCCATAGTATCCTTAATCCAAAAAGGATTATTCTTGTTTACAATTTGTTTTAATAAGTATACCACTTATACAATGTATCATATTGCTTAAGGTAAATTACAACTTCCGTAATATATCATTCCCATAGCACATGATAGCTTCGATTTTTTTTCTGAAAATTCATTTATAAAAGAACACGAAACTGGATAAATCAATTAAAATCGGTGTGATTCTTGGGAAGGCAGGGAGATCACAAACACAGTATTTATTTGTTTTCATTTTAAACCTGACACACTGAAAGTAATAGTAATATATTACGTCTCATTTTAAAAGTAATGGTAATTATAATGCAGAACATGGCAAGTAATGGATTACTTTGCATCCCTGGTTAATTGTATAGAAAAGTTAATGAGGTAGTGGTGGTATAACGTGTTGCCACATATTATAATGCTATTGCACTCGACAAAGATTTCTCACCATATAGTGTACTATAATGCAAATCGGGTGATTTATTTTAATAATATATAAGTTAGACTATGCCGCTATTATATGCGTGGATTTAATTTTGCAGTAACATTTGGATGTTCGTCTCAATGAAACATTAGACGTAAAAGGTACGACATACAATTTATTGAAGGTAACATTAATATTTGATTTTTCGTTAGGATGTCTGGAGCAGTCCAAAAAATCGACTTGCGGTAAACACACAACTTACGTCTCCTTGTGTGACGTCATTTCCGGATGCTAAAAGAAGCACGCTCTGGTCGACTGCTAGTAGATTTACACTGGAATGTGGATCGGCTGTAACTCTGACGTTTACATTATCACCGGGTTCTGCCTTTGTCTTGTCGAATGTGATGGAAACCTGTCAATTGATCAAGTATATTAGTGGTTTCCAACATACACGGGTGATTCTCTTAACTAATGTTAACCCTCCCAACAGTACTTGCTTATGTATGCCTGAGGTACAAACCCCCACCCTTCGCCGGAAATCTTCTCCCGACCTATATTACCATATTACACCAATCCTTCTTCAAAAATTCACACATACCAAGTATTAGAATATCGTACCTGTATGCCTTCGGAATAAAGAACCTTCAGAATAGAGAACCATACTGGCCATATGTTGTGCATAGGATTCATTATATTGTACTCATTCACCCAGTATATATATTTTTTTAGTAACTGCTATTGTAGTATACGTTAACCCTTTACCAACCAAACGGCCAAAAACGCCCAAATAAAGCTTCAACAGCCCAAAATATCTTCGGCCTGTCTCAATAACACCATACAAATATGGATATCATTGGAACCGGTTCATTGACCACATTATGATGGTTACAGTTATACCCTGTGCCAATGCATTCTCTTATATATGCGAGTCGACCATAGGTCGCCTCGCATATATAAGAGAATGCATTGGCCTAAAAAAATATTTTTCTACATTCTTTGACAATTTTATCATTTTTAATATGTGTTAAGCCAATGCATTCTCTTATATATATGTGAGGCGACCTATGGTCGACTCGCATATATAAGAGAATGCATTGGCACAGGACCGTTCTGTTGGGTAAAAGGTTAAATTGTAATACATATGTTGCTTGCGAGAAGCGGAGGTTCGTGTAAGTTTCAAGAACTTGTCCCCCAATAATCAGTTGACGATTTAATTATGAAAAATTTTAAACGCTAATTGACAAATATTGCAATATCATTGTTTCAATTCGATAAATAATTATGCATGTGCATTTTTTCATAAATGTTGTGAATTAAGATGAAACTTTTTTGTCTGCATCTATCTGTATATAAATTTATATAATTCGATGTTACAGTTCCCATATAAGAACACACTTGGTAGTAATAGCTCATAAAAAGTAATTGAAATTCAATTTTCTTTCAAAATTATTTCTTATGCAGTTAGTTAATTCCCAAAAGACCTTTCATGTCCCAAACAATGTTATGAGTGTTGCCGCGAGTTCTTTTTATGTATACTTGGTATAGATTACCTTGGTACGGACCGTTGAAATAAGAATGTTGTGCAGATCATTACTTTTGTCAAATAATAAATAGTTTTATTCGGCTAGTTAGACTGCTATTTACCTGGTTTTCGAAGCCGCCCTCGACGTTGAAGCTGATACTATCTGCAACAATCTCGCCATCCTGTCGGACATAATAACACACGAGTCTGGCACTAGGTGCCATCTCCGGGGTGATGACGTCATTAAAAACTGTGCTCTTGCCATTCATATTCACCTCTCCGGCCTGGACTATAACACCTCTGGACATAATCTGGAGAAACCAAAAACAATTCCTGAGCGTTCACCGCGTAGTATTTATTGATAGCCCCGTTTACGGGTATACCCATGCATGCATGCCTACTGGGACGTGAATGCACGTTTTACAACGTAGCAATGTATTGCAAGAAAAATATTCAGATTCACGTATTATTATCACTCTTCCATAAATAATCTTGGTATTGCTTTTAAAGAACTTGAATAATATGACTTTTAGTCTCTTGTGCGAAATCCATTTTAATGTTGCAAATCCGAGCCAAGAATGAATGGAGTATCGAACACACAAACATTATATATAGTAAATTGTATGACCACCACCACCACCCCCCCCCCCCAACCACCTTAACTCGCAACCGACCCCACAACGAATTATCTGCAGATGAAGTCAGAAATCTTGACATATGAACATGCCGAATTATTACCAACTGACTAAGTTATAAATAAGATCTAACGATGGGGGGGGCTTGCATATATATAAGAGAATACATGGGCCTAATAATATTTACATTGACCTTGTAAGTCAGTGCATTGTGTTATATATGCGATACTCCCATTGGGAGACTCGAATATAAAAGATAATGCACTGGCATATGATCTTTAATGCTGCATCAGGGCAGCTCCCTTCGTGAAAATGTTAACATGTACTGCTTTTCGTACACTCATCGAGCCAACCACTGAATGGCCTGGTAACAGCACAATTAAGTACAAAATAATCACGACAAACGGAACCATATCACCTTACTGCGAGTGGCAAGAAGTTTGAACGGGACTATATTTTCTCCAAAACAAAAACGGACCAGTATTCGTCATTTATGCGAAAAGATTTGTGGACCGTCCGAAAAAATTACGACTACTAACAGCTGCTGTTAGTAATTCTTATCAGCAGTAGTTCATTGTGCGACTACTAAAAGCTATTAGTAATTCGTATCAGCAGTAGTTCTATATGCGACTACTAAAAGCTTAGTAGTTCTTATCGATAGTATTCCATCATGCGACTATTAACAACTATTAGTAATTCGTATCAGCAGTAGTTCTATATGCGACTACTAAAAGCTTAGTAGTTCTTATCGATAGTATTCCATCATGCGACTACTAAAAGCTTAGTAGTTCTTATCGATAGTATTCCATCATGCGACTACTAAAAGCTTAGTAGTTCTTATCGATAGTATTCCATCATGCGACTACTAAAAGCTTAGTAGTTCTTATCGATAGTATTCCATCATGCGACTACTAAAAGCTTAGTAGTTCTTATCGATAGTATTCCATCATGCGACTACTAAAAGCTTAGTAGTTCTTATCGATAGTATTCCATCATGCGACTACTAAAAGCTTAGTAGTTCTTATCGATAGTATTCCATCATGCGACTACTAAAAGCTTAGTAGTTCTTATCGATAGTATTCCATCATGCGACTACTAAAAGCTTAGTAGTTCTTATCGATAGTATTCCATCATGCGACTACTAAAAGCTTAGTAGTTCTTATCGATAGTATTCCATCATGCGACTATTAACAACTATTAGTAATTCTTATTAGCAGTAGTTCATTGTGCGACTACTAAAAGCTATTAGTAATTCGTATCAGCAGTAGTTCTATATGCGACTACTAAAAGCTTAGTAGTTCTTATCGATAGTATTCCATCATGCGACTATTAACAACTATTAGTAATTCGTATCAGCAGTAGTTCTATATGCGACTACTAAAAGCTTAGTAGTTCTTATCGATAGTATTCCATCATGCGACTACTAAAAGCTTAGTAGTTCTTATCGATAGTATTCCATCATGCGACTACTAAAAGCTTAGTAGTTCTTATCGATAGTATTCCATCATGCGACTACTAAAAGCTTAGTAGTTCTTATCGATAGTATTCCATCATGCGACTACTAAAAGCTTAGTAGTTCTTATCGATAGTATTCCATCATGCGACTACTAAAAGCTTAGTAGTTCTTATCGATAGTATTCCATCATGCGACTACTAAAAGCTTAGTAGTTCTTATCGATAGTATTCCATCATGCGACTACTAAAAGCTTAGTAGTTCTTATCGATAGTATTCCATCATGCGACTACTAAAAGCTTAGTAGTTCTTATCGATAGTATTCCATCATGCGACTACTAAAAGCTTAGTAGTTCTTATCGATAGTATTCCATCATGCGACTATTAACAACTATTAGTAATTCGTATCAGCAGTAGTTCTATATGCTACTACTAAAAGCTTAGTAGTTCTTATCGATAGTATTCCATCATGCGACTATTAACAACTATTAGTAATTCGTATCAGCAGTAGTTCTATATGCTACTACTAAAAGCTTAGTAGTTCTTATCGATAGTATTCCATCATGCGACTATTAACAACTATTAGTAATTCGTATCAGCAGTAGTTCTATATGCTACTACTAAAAGCTTAGTAGTTCTTATCGATAGTATTCCATCATGCGACTATTAACAACTATTAGTAATTCGTATCAGCAGTAGTTCTATATGCTACTACTAAAAGCTTAGTAGTTCTTATCGATAGTATTCCATCATGCGACTACTAACAACTATTAGTAATTCGTATCAGCAGTAGTTCTATATGCTACTACTAAAAGCTTAGTAGTTCTTATCGATAGTATTCCATCATGCGACTACTAACAACTATTAGTAATTCGTATCAGCAGTAGTTCTATATGCTACTACTAAAAGCTTAGTAGTTCTTATCGATAGTATTCCATCATGCGACTACTAACAACTATTAGTAATTCGTATCAGCAGTAGTTCTATATGCTACTACTAAAAGCTTAGTAGTTCTTATCGATAGTATTCCATCATGCGACTATTAACAACTATTAGTAATTCGTATCAGCAGTAGTTCATTGTGCGACTACTAAAAGCTATTAGTAATTCGTATCAGCAGTAGTTCTATATGCGACTACTAAAAGCTTAGTAGTTCTTATCGATAGTATTCCATCATGCGACTATTAACAACTATTAGTAATTCTTATCAGCAGTAGTTCATTGTGCGACTACTAAAAGCTATTAGTAATTCGTATCAGCAGTAGTTCTATATGCGACTACTAAAAGCTTAGTAGTTCTTATCGATAGTATTCCATCATGCTACTATTAACAACTATTAGTAATTCTTATCAGCAGTAGTTCATTGTGCGACTACTAAAAGCTATTAGTAATTCGTATCAGCAGTAGTTCTATATGCGACTACTAAAAGCTTAGTAGTTCTTATCGATAGTATTCCATCATGCGACTATTAACAACTATTAGTAATTCGTATCAGCAGTAGTTCTATATGCGACTACTAAAAGCTTAGTAGTTCTTATCGATAGTATTCCATCATGCGACTATTAACAACTATTAGTAATTCGTATCAGCAGTAGTTCTATATGCGACTACTAAAAGCTTAGTAGTTCTTATCGATAGTATTCCATCATGCGACTATTAACAACTATTAGTAATTCGTATCAGCAGTAGTTCTATATGCGACTACTAAAAGCTTAGTAGTTCTTATCGATAGTATTCCATCATGCGACTATTAACAACTATTAGTAATTCTTATCAGCAGTAGTTCTATATGCGACTACTAAAAGCTTAGTAGTTCTTATCGATAGTATTCCATCATGCGACTATTAACAACTATTAGTAATTCTTATCAGCAGTAGTTCATTGTGCGACTACTAAAAGCTATTAGTAATTCGTATCAGCAGTAGTTCTATATGCGACTACTAAAAGCTTAGTAGTTCTTATCGATAGTATTCCATCATGCGACTATTAACAACTATTAGTAATTCTTATCAGCAGTAGTTCATTGTGCGACTACTAAAAGCTATTAGTAATTCGTATCAGCAGTAGTTCTATATGCGACTACTAAAAGCTTAGTAGTTCTTATCGATAGTATTCCATCATGCGACTATTAACAACTATTAGTAATTCTTATCAGCAGTAGTTCATTGTGCGACTACTAAAAGCTATTAGTAATTCGTATCAGCAGTAGTTCTATATGCGACTACTAAAAGCTTAGTAGTTCTTATCGATAGTATTCCATCATGCTACTATTAACAACTATTAGTAATTCGTATCAGCAGTAGTTCATTGTGCGACTACTAAAAGATATTAGTAATTCGTATCAGCAGTAGTTCTATATGCGACTACTAAAAGCTTAGTAGTTCTTATCGATAGTATTCCATCATGCGACTATTAACAACTATTAGTAATTCGTATCAGCAGTAGTTCATTGTGCGACTACTAAAAGATATTAGTAATTCGTATCAGCAGTAGTTCTATATGCGACTACTAAAAGCTTAGTAGTTCTTATCGATAGTATTCCATCATGCTACTATTAACAACTATTAGTAATTCGTATCAGCAGTAGTTCTATATGCTACTACTAAAAGCTTAGTAGTTCTTATCGATAGTATTCCATCATGCGACTACTAACAACTATTAGTAATTCGTATCAGCAGTAGTTCTATATGCTACTACTAAAAGCTTAGTAGTTCTTATCGATAGTATTCCATCATGCGACTACTAACAACTATTAGTAATTCGTATCAGCAGTAGTTCTATATGCTACTACTAAAAGCTTAGTAGTTCTTATCGATAGTATTCCATCATGCGACTATTAACAACTATTAGTAATTCTTATCAGCAGTAGTTCATTGTGCGACTACTAAAAGCTATTAGTAATTCGTATCAGCAGTAGTTCTATATGCGACTACTAAAAGCTTAGTAGTTCTTATCGATAGTATTCCATCATGCTACTATTAACAACTATTAGTAATTCTTATCAGCAGTAGTTCATTGTGCGACTACTAAAAGCTATTAGTAATTCGTATCAGCAGTAGTTCTATATGCGACTACTAAAAGCTTAGTAGTTCTTATCGATAGTATTCCATCATGCGACTATTAACAACTATTAGTAATTCGTATCAGCAGTAGTTCTATATGCGACTACTAAAAGCTTAGTAGTTCTTATCGATAGTATTCCATCATGCGACTATTAACAACTATTAGTAATTCGTATCAGCAGTAGTTCTATATGCGACTACTAAAAGCTTAGTAGTTCTTATCGATAGTATTCCATCATGCGACTATTAACAACTATTAGTAATTCGTATCAGCAGTAGTTCTATATGCGACTACTAAAAGCTTAGTAGTTCTTATCGATAGTATTCCATCATGCGACTATTAACAACTATTAGTAATTCTCATCAGCAGTAGTTCATTGTGCGACTACTAAAAGCTATTAGTAATTCGTATCAGCAGTAGTTCTATATGCGACTACTAAAAGCTTAGTAGTTCTTATCGATAGTATTCCATCATGCGACTATTAACAACTATTAGTAATTCTTATCAGCAGTAGTTCATTGTGCGACTACTAAAAGCTATTAGTAATTCGTATCAGCAGTAGTTCTATATGCGACTACTAAAAGCTTAGTAGTTCTTATCGATAGTATTCCATCATGCTACTATTAACAACTATTAGTAATTCGTATCAGCAGTAGTTCATTGTGCGACTACTAAAAGATATTAGTAATTCGTATCAGCAGTAGTTCTATATGCGACTACTAAAAGCTTAGTAGTTCTTATCGATAGTATTCCATCATGCGACTATTAACAACTATTAGTAATTCGTATCAGCAGTAGTTCATTGTGCGACTACTAAAAGATATTAGTAATTCGTATCAGCAGTAGTTCTATATGCGACTACTAAAAGCTTAGTAGTTCTTATCGATAGTATTCCATCATGCTACTATTAACAACTATTAGTAATTCGTATCAGCAGTAGTTCATTGTGCGACTACTAAAAGATATTAGTAATTCGTATCAGCAGTAGTTCTATATGCGACTACTAAAAGCTTAGTAGTTCTTATCGATAGTATTCCATCATGCTACTATTAACAACTATTAGTAATTCGTATCAGCAGTAGTTCATTGTGCGACTACTAAAAGATATTAGTAATTCGTATCAGCAGTAGTTCTATATGCGACTACTAAAAGCTTAGTAGTTCTTATCGATAGTATTCCATCATGCGACTATTAACAACTATTAGTAATTCTTATCAGCAGTAGTTCATTGTGCGACTACTAAAAGATATTAGTAATTCGTATCAGCAGTAGTTCTATATGCGACTACTAAAAGCTTAGTAGTTCTTATCGATAGTATTCCATCATGCTACTATTAACAACTATTAGTAATTCGTATCAGCAGTAGTTCATTGTGCGACTACTAAAAGATATTAGTAATTCGTATCAGCAGTAGTTCTATATGCGACTACTAAAAGCTTAGTAGTTCTTATCGATAGTATTCCATCATGCTACTATTAACAACTATTAGTAATTCGTATCAGCAGTAGTTCATTGTGCGACTACTAAAAGATATTAGTAATTCGTATCAGCAGTAGTTCTATATGCGACTACTAAAAGCTTAGTAGTTCTTATCGATAGTATTCCATCATGCGACTATTAACAACTATTAGTAATTCTTATCAGCAGTAGTTCATTGTGCGACTACTAAAAGATATTAGTAATTCGTATCAGCAGTAGTTCTATATGCGACTACTAAAAGCTTAGTAGTTCTTATCGATAGTATTCCATCATGCTACTATTAACAACTATTAGTAATTCGTATCAGCAGTAGTTCATTGTGCGACTACTAAAAGATATTAGTAATTCGTATCAGCAGTAGTTCTATATGCGACTACTAAAAGCTTAGTAGTTCTTATCGATAGTATTCCATCATGCGACTATTAACAACTATTAGTAATTCGTATCAGCAGTAGTTCATTGTGCGACTACTAAAAGCTATTAGTAATTCGTATCAGCAGTAGTTCTATATGCGACTACTAAAAGCTTAGTAGTTCTTATCGATAGTATTCCATCATGCGACTATTAACAACTATTAGTAATTATTATCAGCAGTAGTTCATTGTGCGACTACTAAAAGCTATTAGTAATTCGTATCAGCAGTAGTTCTATATGCGACTACTAAAAGCTTAGTAGTTCTTATCGATAGTATTCCATCATGCGACTATTAACAACTATTAGTAATTATTATCAGCAGTAGTTCATTGTGCGACTACTAAAAGCTATTAGTAATTCGTATCAGCAGTAGTTCTATATGCGACTACTAAAAGCTTAGTAGTTCTTATCGATAGTATTCCATCATGCGACTATTAACAACTATTAGTAATTATTATCAGCAGTAGTTCATTGTGCGACTACTAAAAGCTATTAGTAATTCGTATCAGCAGTAGTTCTATATGCGACTACTAAAAGCTTAGTAGTTCTTATCGATAGTATTCCATCATGCGACTATTAACAACTATTAGTAATTATTATCAGCAGTAGTTCATTGTGCGACTACTAAAAGCTATTAGTAATTCGTATCAGCAGTAGTTCTATATGCGACTACTAAAAGCTTAGTAGTTCTTATCGATAGTATTCCATCATGCGACTATTAACAACTATTAGTAATTATTATCAGCAGTAGTTCATTGTGGGAACGTTTTCAAATGTAGCGGCGTCATTTCATGTGGAACCAAATCATTGACGCTTTTTATCAGAGACGATCATTGCAGTTTTGCTAGGCTGACAATAATTCTGTAAAGATGTTAAAACCTCCTCTTTTGAAAGTCGATACCTGGCGAACAAAATCCCCTATTAACCCTTTCTATAGGTCGTCTGTTGAACTTATTATCTGAACATTTCCTTCCTATGAATATGAATCATTCTCCACTTGTATTATCTGGTTTTTCTGTCTGTCGCCTGCTTTTATTATCTGAACACACCTCCAAATGAATAATAGACCACTCCAATGTGTACCTTTATTACGTGAACATAAGTGAGTAATATGTGTCACTTGCTTGCTCAGTTATTACCTTATTAAGGATGGTGGGGGCTTAAAACGATCGATCACCTTACCTGGTATGTGACTTTGTGAACGTTCTGTGTAGATTGCAATTCCACATTCATCATTGTCCCAGCCTGGATGAAAGAAGAGCATGTCGTTATGGTCCAAATTCATTTACACGACCCAAGGAACTCGCAGTGGGTAAATGTGCAAACTTATATGTCTGTAAAAACATCACCAATAAGAAAAACAGCAGAAATATATAAACATTATTCTTATATTCTCCAATAACGAAAGTTTGCGTGATGAAACCAGTGTTATGTAAACAAAATTCTTTCATTGTTTTGTCAACAAACATATCTAATGGCGTAGTATTTTCAATTTTTTTTTAATACTTTTCAATGCTTCGACCTTTTTTCAATGTTTACCGTTAAGTTTTGATTAAACTTCGGTATCTCATTTGACTTTGTTTGGTAATGCAACTGTAGCAACACAGTTTTCGATAAGAATGGTTTCGAGTTATATCGCTTGAATCCAATTCCAAGGCATTGAGCTCCTTTAATAAATATCGCACATCAGCGATGAGTATCGATACTCTTAAGATCGAAATCGCACTTTTGCGTCGTGATATTACAACGTGTGACATCCTGGTACAGGATAAAATACATTTGAATATTTAATGTTAATATTTCTATCGGAAAGCCAGTCGACTCAAAATTCAATATTGATATATCTCAACATATTCATAGAATAATCTACTGACTAACTTGCACAACAACCATGACAAACTGACATGTTCCAAACATAGGTGTACGATTTTCGCTGTAAATGTTGATTTCGTTAACATATCGATATGTGTGCATGTTATTGCAACTGCTTTCATTTAGCTGGTACACATGCAGATGTACTTAACAATAATTTCCTCAAGATCAAAACTATGGAGGAATTGGTTTTGAGCTGTGGAAAAAAAATAGCTTTTGAGTCGTCTTTGCCACCCACCCGCCCCTTTTTTTTACACCCCCTGTCCGGATCGGCTATTTGCAGAGATATCAGTGGTGATTTAGGCTGTAAGATATGTCTCCGGATAAAGTATGGTCTACCTTGCGTGATGCGAAACAGCCCCGATGGTGTTCTTTATATTTTCAAAGCAAGAACTTCCACTAATATTCCCCCAATGTTGTTTACAGATGGTAAACAAAAGTCACGATAATGTAGATCACTTGGATGTGTCCATGGCAAACGAAATAATTAAAATATGGCCCTAAAATGTTAAGCATTTACATTATTAGCTAGTTCAAATATCGTCTTTGTTTTTCTGTGATACACCGACCAATGCCATGGGGTTGTTTATTTTTGGCAATATATGGTTGCATATTACAATGGTCAACATAACACATTGCCATACACGCACAGTATGACATCACCATTGAACAACAAGACTCATAAATCTATTGCATTGATGTGAATATGCAGCTTCTTGTCCTATACTTCCTTTAACCCTTTACCCAACAAACCGGCCAAAACCGGCCAAATAAAGCTTCAACAGCCTAAAATATCTTCGGTCTGTCTCAATAGAACCATACACATATGGATATCATTGGAACCGGTTCATTGATCACATTGTGATGGTTACAGTTATGCCCTGTGCCAATGCATTCTCTTATATATGCGAGTCGACCATAGGTCGCCTCGCATATATAAGAGAATGCATTGGCCTAAAAAAATCTTTTTTTAACACTTTTTACCATTTTTTCTTACATTCTTTAACAATTTTATAATTTTTAATGTGTTAAGCCAATGCATTCTCTTATATATGCGAGGCGACCTATGGTCGACTCGCATATATAAGAGAATGCATTGGCACAGGGCCCTTCTGTTGGGTAAAGGGATAATTGGCTAATACTCACTGCAATCTTGCCCGTATTGCGGAGGTTCATCTGTAAATAGCTGTTACTTGGTGAGTACATCTTGGTCAAACCCAGTGTGGATGTGACATGTGTGTTGCCGTATGTTCCCTGTAGGAATAAATGGTATAGGTATCTGAGGGAGAATTCACAACCATTCAATAAAGAAAAGTTTGTAGAGTTTTTGGACGATTCGTTTGTAGATATCCGTCGATACCAGGGTAGTCGAGTTGAAAACTCGACTGAAGTTGCCTATAAAACTTGAATTCAACCCGTTTTCCTAAATGCTCATTGAAGAGTAGTTCCCTTAGGAAATATTTAGATAATAATAAGTTCACCAAACGGCCATATTTTGTCATTTGTTGAACTTATTATCTGAAAATTTCCCACAAATGGATAGTAATCCTTCTGCACTCGGTGGGAGAATACATTCAGAATACAATGTTATTGCAATGTTTAGCTTCCTATATTGTTGATCTGTATGACTGGTGGCAGAGTTGTCGTGCCAACGAATTCTGTGTCTTCATTGTCGGCTTGCTAATCCACATTTGTAAATATATGTTACATGTTATGTCTAACAATAAAGCCTACCACATTAAGGCTGAAGCACACAACATACAACTGTCGAAAAATGTAATGTTAACCGTTCCATGACTAGAGTTTCCTGACATTTTTTGAAAACCCTGAACCAATGAATTCTCTTATTTATGTGAGTCTCCCATAGTGAGCCTCGCATATATAAGATAATGCATTGGCCTAAAAAATATTACCTTGACCTTGTAAGCCAGTGCATTCTCTTATATATGCGCGAGCCTCCCTATGGGAGACTCGCATATATAAGAGAATGCACTGACACATAATATTTAATGCTGCACCAGCGCAGCTCCGTCATGAAAGGGTTAAGCTCCCACGAAGGAAGGTTATTTTCCTCACCTTGATATCAATCTTCGTGGAATTGTCTGGTATGGTGATCTGTATTGGTATTACGCCGCTATCTGGTACCTTGTAAGGCATGACTGCCATGTGGAAACTCTTAGTAGGGGCAGCTGCCCACGACGGATCCCCTGCTGCTTTTGGCAGCTCATACGTCACTGTTGTGTCTACACTGACGGTAGATCTCGTTCCGACTATAGGGCGCCCGTCAACTTGAGAAACTTTCACCTGAAGGAAAAAAAATGAGGTTTCCACACATATTTATAAGGTGTCGTTTACACATAGCCGGTGCGCGATCTAAGCGGCGAACCCGTTAACCGGCGAAGGTTACTGCAGACTGTTTACACATCGCCGGCGAAGATACGCATTTATTGATGTGTCTCCTTTACTTGTTAATAGTTTTCCTTTTAGTTCTCACTAAACTGCAATATGATATTGCTGTAGACCTGTAAACATCTATAGCCGCTTCCTGCTAGAGGTATGTTTGGGCTGTATAGTGAAGTGAAAAATTTTAGAAATGGAAATACCGAATTGGATTTTATATTATATATTATATATAAGTTTCAACATCTCGAATCAAAGTGACACATTTTCCGTTTGCACAATATACAATAAAATATGTTTTTCATTTTACTTGGGCGTTCACATGTCCATGTATACAGGGCCGTGGCGATGGGGGTGTCTCATCTCAACTTTAATCAAAATATTCAAAAGCTGGAAATTTCATACCTGACACGACATTAGTTGGACATTTGACATCAACAATATGTTGAAATTGTTCTCGTAGTTTGATTTTCCAACAATTTATCAGTGGTGATTTTTTTAGGCAACATTTGCTTATTTTTTTGCCAAATTGTTGGACTGGAATGGCCATCAGTTGGAAATGATCCAACCTTAGAGGTTTGAAAAATGTCCAACAATTGGAAATCTTAAGGAAAGTTTGGATGCTAGGATCAATTTTCAGGGTTCAGATTAAAAACATTTATCACACCTGGCCATTACCATGGTCGGTCGATAATGTTATGTCTTGGTCCCGCCCCCGTTGTCGGTTAAACAGCTATCTAATTTAACTGAATCAAATCGGGGTTCAAGTTGCTTGACGTCAGACCACTAAACATGTTAGGATTGGGCAATTTCCAGGTTTAGACACAGGTTCAGATCTAAAGGAAATCGCTCAATACGGGGCCGCCTAGAGGATTACTGTGGGTGGAAAGTTAGATTAAAGCCCAATGTGGTGCGTACATGGATTTACGCGAACTTGTGAGTTTGGTGAGATTCAAGGTTTGGTGCAGTTGGAAATTCCAAAGATGAACAGTCCCACACCTCCAAATCAGCCCCTCTAGACCCGTCCCTGTGTATATATGTCCACGACGCATTCAGATTTAGATTATTGAACTAACTGTCCATTAAGTTTGAATCCATTGAAACGTGCCATCCCATTTCTTCCATATATATATGAACATACATGTACATGAAAACGCACATTTAATTCCCTCGAATGCGCAACAAATGTACCGTGGACATGCAGAGTATATGTACATGTATCAGTTATAGTATTTATAATAATAGCTTATAATCAAGGTGTGTGACCACCGACGGACAGCTGATAAAACCCCTGTCACACTCAGGCAGGCGCTCTCACTGCGCTGCCAAAGTACCAACATATGAGTAACACGCAGGAGGAGCGCCGAAAACTGTCGAAAATTGTCAAACTTTTAAAACAAAGTATGCTCCTATTGCGTTCCTACTTTGTCAAGTCTCACGCTCTTAGTGCGTTCAAGTCGCTGTCATTGTGATGCTAGTACGTTCTCAATAAGTTCGCAAAACGTTCTATGCGCGGGTACGGAGAGTATAGATAGCGCCTCCTGCGTTCTCCAGTCATAGTCAGTTCTTAGGTTGTGGGGAAAATACCCAATAGATTAGCTGTCCGATTAAACTACTGTCACACTCAGCTGCGATCAAGCCGGCGCTTGCATTGCGCTGAAAAATAATCAAAGCGCCAAGCAAAGCGCAGTAAGGTATCCAAGGACGTATTGGTGACGCAGTGGACACTGGCTAGGACGGGAGAGGGTCCCCGTGGTCGCCCCAGAGCGCCAGAGTGCCGCGCTTGTTTTGTGCATGCACAAATCAAGCGCAGAGGTTCGGCGTTCTGACCAGGCGTAGTACCGTCGCCATGACAGCGCAAAGCGTACAAACAACGCAATGACAACGACTTGAACGCATTAAGAGCGTTTACGACGTGGAGGAAACGCAGTGAGAGCGTGTGAGAGCGTGAGACTTGACAAAGCAGGAACGCAATGGGTCGTAAAAAGAGCGCGATGAAAACGTGATAAGCGGGATAGGGGCATAGCTTGTCACGCGCGCCGCATGTATGACTGGTGGGGAGTTTCTCGTTTCGCGTGCGGGCTGACATTATCAATGGGTGTTTTATTAGTTTTATTTATAGAATGGGAATTTTGGGGAATATTTAAAAGTCAAACTGCGAGCTGGAGGCCGAGTCCCGTAAAAGGTGCTTGTAGTTGGGGAAATTAAATTTCGTTTATTGTGTTAATCAACGTTGATTAATGTTGATTTTTGGTTTGTGGTAAACTATATGTGTATTACAAATGAAAGAAATTTCTGCAGCCCACTGGGGGTTGTGGTCGGAGACGGTCGAGTCGACCACCGGTTCGTTAATTAGGTGCTGGTTGTTATTGTTATTTAACTGAATTCTGAGTTGGTCATTCGCAAAACCAATTAATTTTATATTCTACAATTACACTCTTGGGTTTATAATATATGATCTTGGTTCATTGGTTCTCTTGTTTTAACAGATTGAAAATTTCTGACAATTTTCCGCGCTTCCACTGTGCGATACTCGTATTTTGATACTTTTTCAACTCAAAGCAAATGCCAGCTTGATCGCAGCGGAGTGTGACAGTGGTATGAGCAGACCGCATTTCAAAGTGGGATCGTAGTGTAAACCTGCTGTAAACGCCGGAAGAACGCCATGTATAACGCTTGGGCGTAAAGCGAACACCAGAGTCGCAGTGGCAGCACAATGTGGACGTTCTATGAGCGGGAATCAGTCCATAACACCCCATGACAGCGCAGAAAGAGCGCAATAAGTTTTGGACAGAGCCTCATTGAGCGTATTAAGGACGGGAAAGGCACGTAGGGATAATTTGATTAAGTTTACTGTAGTCGCAAAAGACAAGATTAATTTCTTGCTGCGACCACGAGAAGCTAATATGCGCTCTTGCTACGTACACATAACGCTCACGTCGCTCGATTGGCGCTTTGCTTTGCGCTGTCACGGCGACAGTACTACGTCCTGGTCAGAACGCCGAGCCTCTGCGCTTGTTTTGTGCATGCATAAAACAAGCGCGGCGCTCTGGCACCTATGGGCGACCATGAAGATCCTCGGCCGTTGTAGCCAGTGTCCACTGCGTCACCAATCGGTTCTTGGAGACCTTAGTGCGCATTGAGAGCGCCGGCCTGAGTGTGACAGGGGCTTTAGAGACAATCAAACTGGCACACTGACCCATATGTACACAGGTGAAAAGCTGACTGGTCTATCAGTGATTACACAATAATATTGTTCGAGTTAATTGCTGAAATGAAATCATCCATGACGGCATGATCCCAGATAAACATCTAACTTAACCGCAGAGCGAATTATAATCTATACGACAATCAGGTGCTTGTACTAAATCATTTTATCCAAAAGTTGAAAACCGTATAGCTGCGTATCCGGATACCTGTAATTCTTATCGACAGCAAAACTGATCCATGTTAGATGTAGCTTATTTTGATCGATTTTAACTGGACCACCAAATGTGTAACCTGTGCAATACATATGTCGAGACATGATCAGACATTATATATATCCAATGTCACTGGATGATAAGTAAGATAATATCTACTTGCCTCTTTCGTCGATATAACATGACATATACTTATGCTTGTTGATACTCAGATAAAACACTAACAAAGTTTCAAAGAATCGTTATCTCATAGTCACGCGAACACCTATTTTTTGTGCGCAATACATTATTGTATACAAGCTTGGATATGATGTCCAGATTTCTGTTTCAGCAACATTCGCCAGATTGTAAGTATAATATACAGTGGACTGTATTACGTCAACTTTCCCAAATGAATTATATTTCATCAGCAAAATGGAAAAGTCAAACATTATTCTAAAACAGGCATTTAAATTCCCCCCAATTCAAGCCGGAAAAGGGTGTGTCAAAAATGGAATTGTAACCAAACGAGAGCAGACGAAGACGTGCCATCTTCAAACATGTATATTAGTTTGTATTTTCGGAAATTTCTCATTTGTTTGTTTTTTTGTTTTTGTTTTTGTTTTTGTTTTTGTGTGTGTTAAATTTCAAAATATTCTCACACCGCGCGTAACCATGCGTGGTCGGCCCGGTGGAAGTCAGTGTTCCGCCGTGGTGTAACCGAAGTGAAGGACAGACCTATTTAATCTAAAGGCAAGTTAGAATAAAAGGCAGTGAAAATGGAATTAGCATTTAACAAGTGTTGAAGGATATCTAAAGGCATGTTAAAATAAAAAGCAGTGAAAATGGTATTAGCATGTAACAAGAGTTGAAGGATATCTAAAGGCATGTTAAAATAAAAAGCAGTGAAAATGGTATTAGCATGTAACAGGTGTTGAAGGATATCTAAAGGCATGTTAGACTAAAAGGCAGTGAAAATGGTATTAGCATGCAACAAGTGTTGAATGATATCTAAAGGCATGTAAGAATAAAAGGCAGTGAAAATGGTATTAGCATGTAACAAGTTTTGAAGGATATATCCAAATAGGAGTAAAATAATGAACACACATAATGTATATGCCGACTCGTTTGTTCTAGTTTTTGGGACATCTTCATTATAACAACATTATATTTCCAGGTGCTATTGGCAGAACTCATTCATCAACTTGTATCGTTCCATTTGAAGCATCGATATGATTTCAATCTAATTAAATCGAACGTGGGTTCTCTCCTCTCTATCTCTCTCGAACTGCATGTAAATCAATCTGTATATAGTTAGCTGAATTGTACTGACATACATTGTTCCGTTTTGATCACAGCTGGAATTACAATTTAACTAAACCAAAAGTGAGAATATTCGTTATTTGCACAATCTATTTCAATCAAACAACACTGATTTAAAGGGGTACTGTACCCCAATTTCAATAAATTCCCGGTGACAATAACGATCTAATATCAATATTATATTTTAAAATAACTAATTTGAGTCGACGATGTCTACTAAAAACGTTCCGGTTAACAGGCTATCACAAAAGTAAAATTGAATTATTTAATATAAATTCATTTATGGCTGGAGTCATAAAATGGAGAATTATGCCAGTACGGGTTACCGTTCTTAAAATAGTATCTGTTGCGTGTCTTTTATCGACGGCCGTTCGCGAACATTATTGAGTTGCACACATAACATGTTACCTGCAAAAGAAAGGCCCGCTATAACCGATTCGGAAAAGGGAGAAAGAAACAAGAGTCACGAAGCGTCAAGTATTTTTATACGGAGTGAGATTGTTCGATGGAAGAGATTGGATGCATCAATTGAAGCTGTGAACAATGAACTTCCGGTTCTTCCTGCGACCTGAGTCTTCTCCGGTGAATGTCAAAAACATGGCGCGTAGTTTGAAATCGTAATATTTTTGTTTCCAAGATCAATATTTTCTTCGCTAAATTAGGTTTATACGAAACTCATATAACACGAACACAATCTAACTTGAAAGTTATTTCAATGGGAGTAAATAAAACAAATGTCTATCCCTGTGTACAGTACCCCTTTAACTCATATTTTAAATCCTCCTTTTCTCTGTTCTCTCTGATGGAGTAATTTATGTAATTTATATTATTTGGGTCATACATTGCCCATCTGGGCACATATCCTTATAACTCATGTTGTTCAACGGTTTTACTGTGATAAACAGAAGAGCATGACCAATATCAGGTCAGGCAACACCTAGATTTACCCATTATAATTATATTCAACTAGAATACGTTAATGTGGATATTGCCGTTTTGTGAATTCGATAAAAGAGGAATATCACAAAAATCTTGTATGACAAAAACAAATATTCTAAAACAGTACCTCACTGAATTGGTACCATGTTTGTTTTTGTGACGAAATAAAATGTCTGGATCCATGCGAATGATTAATGGTGGTGGCACTACTGCCACATGATAAAGAGGTTAAAAAGAGGCCCACTTAATTTTCGAATGCCCAGATCACATTATACACAACATATTTCATATTAGATACCAGTTGGAACATGAACCAACAATATATGTATACATCCCTCGTTATTTACCCCAGAATGCATCATAATTCACTATTAAGAGATATAGTTATTCCCCTTCCATTGAGAATAAAAAACTGGCAGTACAGACCATGCAGATCGAAATTAAACACAAAACACACGTTGGTTCCTTGACAAAAACAAGATGTTCGCAGTTTATTCGACCGGATCAGTTGATAATACAATGTATTGGAGCTTCCTCTTTCAAATGGTATATAATATGGAATACCTTGTACATAATATGATCTGGTGATTCGCGTTTAATTGGAATATATATTCAATTTATCTGACATTGCTATCGGGAACGATTGTGTATTATGCTAATGATATTTAGAAAGGTACAGTAATGCTCTAATTAATCGACCTCTTAACCAAAGCAGAATTATGGGTAACTTTTCAGGATTTAGTCGGAAATATGGCTTGTTGCCATTCATCGGAAAGCTCTCGGGGAGAGCTTTCCAATGAATGGCAACAAGCCATATTTCCGACTAAATCCTGAAAAGTTACCCATAATTCTGCTTTGGTTAAGAGGTCGATTAATTAGAGCATTACTGTATAAGTGTGCGATTATTAAATAAAATAAGTTGGCGCAGAAGGTTGAGAAATGAACTTGATCTGGATACTGTTTATATAGACATTGAGAATATCGATTTGTTGTCCCATCTGTTGGGATAAGGGGATTTGTTTTTAGATGTTTTTCTTGGAATTGCATCCCAGTTTCTTAAGAAGGGTCCTGAATGTGGACGATTTCGAAGTAGTGGATTCAGCGTTATAAAATAAGTTAATGATATATATAGAGATCTGCGACGATTAATAGTTACACATATGTGCTAATCATTCTCATACACGAAGAGCGGGTAAATTATTTGAACAAGTGTCGGTTTTGAAATGTTCTCTACGGCTTTATGATTTATGTTCTCTACGGCTTTATGATTTATGTTCTCTGCGGCTTTATGATTTATGTTTTCAGAGAGAAGACATGTTATTTTCTACTAACATCGACGATATTTGCTAAGCATAGTCTGGGACTTCCAATATCGATATCCACAGTATAGCCGTGACCAGGAGCCTGAACTGAAAGCAGCGGAGAGTTTCCACTGAAAATCGTGTCTCTCGTGGTTGTAACGCACACACCGATAACAGGAATCTAATTACTGTATTTTATTTGAATATATTTTATACCGTCGTCTCGAGACTCTCGAAACTACTATATCCTGTATAAAAAATCCAAGAGAGAGTGTTATTTCAGCAGTTACATTCAGTAGAATCTTCTCTGTATACTGAGGATAGTAAAGCTTACTGTATGTAGTTATAATGTGAACATGGTATAATTATAATGTAAACATGGTGTGGTTGACTGATACGTGAATTTAAATCTTTTAAACATGGCTCAATAGTCTCGAAATATGCACGCCGATTACTCGTCAGAATAGAATATTCATCTACTTGGTATATGGCATCCTCGTCCCGACGTCGGCGCAATGAGGACTCTCTGTATTATAACAGGATTCTGTTCGCTTCATGTGTCAGCCGGCAATCAGCACGAGGATCGTCTGGTCGTTGTAAGGTGCAATTAGTAGGGAGCGCGGCGAGTGACGTTCATCTTAATGGGAGTGATGTAGATTATCTACTCGAACCTCGAGACATAATAATTGCTGAATCTAGCATCATGTTTCGCGATGATCTCCCATGTTATGTCAGAATATCGACTGAGTGTTTAACTGGGCTCGTTCCGCAAGTACTCCTTGGTAAAGATGGTTACATGCTTGCTGATCCGGTCAGAAACATGGCTTATGAGATATTTGGAAACACTTTGAAGTATAGACAAGCTTCGAAAGTCGGTAAGAAAACCATCTTGCACACCGTATGTGGAAACATCTCCACAGACGTTGTTCCACAGCTGAGAATCAGTGGTTTACCACGGACAGCTCGTTCATTCACCACACGCGACCGGTTATGGCCATCAGACGACATTATATCAATAATTACCACAGGTGAGTTCCACCTCGCAGCACGACCTGCGCCATTAGACCCGGACCCAGAGCACGATTTCTGCCTGTCGTTTGCTAAGGCAGAAGTCGTGCTGCTGAGAACAATGTCTGCTGACCAGAGGCTGATTATACATTGTTTGAAGATCATCGGATGTCTCATTGATAATGATCGGGGAGTGTTGACGTCTTATCTTATGAAGACGTCAGCTCTCTGGTATTTCGAGAAAACCGATGCCCGATCATGGGAAAGAAATCACACCGTCGTGAGCATATTGGAGAGTCTAGATCAGTATTTGAACGACAGATTCCTGCCTCATTATTTTGTTCGTGAAATGAACTTGTTCGCTGGTGTCTCAGAATCAGCCCTGATAGATGTCCGCAGGAGCTTGTGGTCTTTTCTCGGGGTGTGTCTCGCCACCGATGATATCGCGGGATTAACGTCATATGCAAGACTGCGGATAGCTATCAACATAATACAAGACATACAAATGCGACTTTCCGATCCAAACCCTGAGAGGGATTATATGTGTGATATCGAGAATATCATGGGAGCATCAGAGGTCATGTATGGAACCGGAAATGCTTTTAATTTAGTCACGAAACAAAAAATATCCGAATATGTGATAAACATAAATCCAGTCTATATTGACGAATTGAAAACAGAACTTACGTCAATGGTGGATGGTGACTTCGTACCTTCTAAACAACTGAGATTTATTGCACATAGCAACTTTGTTCCGCATATTTTTTTGCTCATACTCAATTCGACTGATAAAATTTTAGAGGAATTCTTCGGTATGATATCAGCGGAAAAAGTCCGAAGAAACGCTCATAGTGTTGGCAGAAAATTGCGAAATTCAAAACAGACAATGAATACATGGTTAGCGTTTACTGATGATCTTACTAGCATGTTAATGTCGCAACTAAGTAAGATCGTTGACAAGGTCTTACGTGGGATGTCGCAGACGTCACGTAACGAGAGATATGTTGGCAACGATAAGTGCGAGGAAAATATCGACACACTGTTCGATCAAGTTACCAAAGACTTATTATCGTTTGCAGTCGGACATATGGAAACCTTCCGTTGTCCTGTCGATATTGACACATATTCATTCAGGTCGGTTGCAGTCGGTGACGCGCTTGAAAATATTGAGATATTCCGTCACGTTGTGGAGAGATGCTTCCTTCCCGTTGAGTGTGCTATCGTTATGAGTGTCCGACTCAAAGCATGTCGTGGTTCAGGTGATCAGGCGACAAGAATAATGAATCCAGAGAGTTTGGAATACCGATGTTACGCGGCGTTCTACACTATCAGCTGGGTGGCATTGCTATACAACGATTTATATTTGGCGTCTTGCGACTATCAGCAATGGATGGAATTCATAACCACCACAATCCGCGGCCGCGATCAACAGCATTGTTCTCAACCTTAATCTGCATCCATTCACGCGGCGCTGAATATGAATATACTCTGAACACTGCGAAAAACCCTATACACGGTGTAATCATTTCGTGGGGCTCGGCGATTAGAGATTTGCTTTTAGTTCATATGAGTTAATTTTACAAAACATGTGCAATCGAGAAAAACACACCTACTTTAATTGAGACATGAAATATGCATATCTGCGACGCCATTGACAGACATGTGTTCTCGAAGCTCATATATAGTGATGAGGTGTGGGTCAACTATATATTCGAAACAGTGTACGAAGAAACTTAATGTTAGCTATAATAACTCTTATACATTCCTCATGGGTTATGCGAGATCATGTAACGCAAGTTCTTTGTTTGTATGTGATAATGTTATATTTTTCAATGCTGAGAAGGAAATGTGTATACGGTTCAGAGAGAGTATATTCATCTAATAATCATATCCTGTCAACCATTTGTAATTAAGACATTATGTTTAAATTGAAATTTTTCAAATATTGGAATGATCTGTTAAACATTTAGCTACTTACTGTTTCCCGCTACATAACACATGTGTACTTTTGATGAACGTATGATTATTTATACCGTATGGACATTTATAGTCGGAAATAAATTGCATATATAAAGTACCTTAAAAATTCGTAAATACGTTGGATTTGAGACATGGATACTCACAATCGAAGCGAGAAATTCTAAACACGATATGTCAAAATTAGAGACACGCATGGTGCGAAGGATATGGGTGATTACGTTACTCATAGTTTGTTAAAATTGAATAATTATGTTTTCCTTTGAATTCGATATAAATTCTGTGGCAAGTCAAACGTTTGCAAATTTCATTAAATTTTCAAATTCAAATTTCTTGGACTACAATGTGAAATCTACCTTATATCAATTACACGGCTATTCTCACATATGCATAAGGTTGGAGATTTTCAGTTCAGGCCATATTTTGCCTATATTGTTTCTCAATGTATAGGTGAAAATATAATGAAATTGTACTTTAGACGGTAAATTGGACGATGTACGTATATATCCCCGCGGTATGGACACTGCCAAGGCCACTTCGTACATGTCGCTTTATGGTACGTTCATACAATAGCAAATTTACCAGACATCCTTTTAGTAAGCTACAATATGCCAGAAACCGAACTAAAATGCATATAACATGCATCTATACCACTGCTAACTACATGATACCACAGCTAACTACATGACAAGTAAAAACTATGTAGTTCCACTAATAGCGATGCTATCGAAATCTGCATCTAAATTACATGGAATTATCTCGCAAGAATCAATTATAATATCACAGGGGCCTGTAACGCGCTCCGCTGTCCACCCCCCCCCCCTTGCGCTGCCCATATACGCCGCCTCTATATACGCGCCTGCTTCACGTTAATGGTAGTATTATAGATACTAATACTACCATTAACGTGAAGCAGGCGCGTATATAGAAGCGGCGTATATGGGCAGCGCAAAAGGGGGGCGGACAGCGGAGCGCGTTACAGGCCCCTGTGATAATATACAGGTATTTTAATGCAATGTGTCAGTAGCGCCGTTACATGTGAAGCTACCTACATTTTACATCTCGTGTCGTTAGCGTTGATAAATATGCATTTTATATCCATGTTGCCGTTCATATTCTGTCATCATTGGGTTTTCTATTAGAAATTACTTGCAAAAAATACTGTGCAAACTTGCCAGTGTATGATTGTACACTTACCGGCGATTGGGATATAGAGCGCCTGTATTTGGGGACGTGAACGCGTGAAGTTCCTTCGTCTTGGTATATATTCTAACTGTTATAAATATCATGTCTGAATCAGCTGGATGTTGAACGTATTATGATAATTTCATCGTTAAGTTAGTACTTAGTTTCAATTATGTTGTTTTCATTTAGTTAGTTGAATATTTTTGAATATTTTACCATCTTCGAACAAATGTTCAGACTCACGACGCCTCAAAATTGGGCTCTTCCTTTTCTGACAACAAGAAACCTCAGATATTCTATCAGCTAAATGTGCATGGTACAATGAATCAAATTGGTATACATGCATTACATGTTGAGAAGTAAGGAAAAATCAGAGTTGTACACCCTAAACAAAGACCCCCAGCCACATGTCCCTGACTTTAATGACTTATCTATAGTGCGACGAATGTTGGGCTCTTTGTGTGGTGTAAATCTCTGTGAAATATACCTGAACACTTGCAATATACCTTGAATAAATCTGTTCTCTTGACAAAAATAAGTTCCAACTTCCAGATACACCAGGTGCAAATTGCCTCATACATGTGTGGCTCAATATTCGTGTAGCCAAAGTTGGTGAATAGACAGACATCCACCTTTCGCATAATGAACTACTGCTGATAAGAATTACGAATAGCTATTAATAGTCGTAATTTTTTCGGACGGATCAAAAACCTTTTCGCAGAATTGACGTCTACGAGTCCGTTTTTTTTTGGAGAAAATCGTGGCGTTCAGACTTCCTACCTCTCACAGTAAGGTAGTATGGTACTGTTTAACGAGATTATTTTGTGCTTAACTATGTTGTTATTATGTCAAGCTTGGCGATTTGTGTTTCTCACGATTCTCGTGTTCCGTGGCGACGAATTATCTGATTGCCACTATAAGATAGAATTTAAGGCCACATGCCGATTACAATGTAAGGACACAATCTCAGAGTCTACAGTAACTCCCATAATTAAATGATATCAATTTGATGACCAGAGAAACGATCTGGAACTTATTACTATATGATACATTTGAGAGTTTTGTTGATATCCCAAAACGTAATTTTAACTACGATTACGGATATGGCAAAACGACAACTGATAGCGCGAACACAAGTTCTAGTGACGTAGTACCCGTTTTCGTAATTCTTATCAGTAGTAGTTCATTCTGCGAAATGTGTCCAATAATAATGTAATGTGATGATGGTTAGTGAAAAAAACATTCGCCGTCAGTTTCTTAGCCCTTTCGTGACGGGAGCTGCGTTTGTGCAGCATTCAAGATACCATTCGGCCCTTTCGAAAATCCCGGGGTTTGCCCCCCCCCCCCCCCCAAATCACTTCATCATCATAAAAGATACTGTGCCACTGCATTCTCTTATATATGCTAGTCTCAGATAGTCAGCCTCGCATATATATAAGGGAATACATTGGTTTGTGAAAAGACATTCGCCGCCAGTTTCTTAACCCTTTCGTGGCGGGAGCTGCGCTTGTGCAGCATTAAATATCCTGTGTCAGTGTATTCTCTTAAATATGCGAGTCTCCTATAGGGAGCCTCGCATATATAAGAGAGTACATTGGTTTGTGAAAAGACATTTTTTAAACCAGAAACACTAAAAACTACATGTGTAATCAATTTGGACTCAATGGAGGCGCCAAACAGAACTACACCGAGCTAAAAAAAAAAAAAAACTCACATATGCAGTATATGGTAGTCCTGGCTTGAAGTTTTTCGGGTTGGACTTCAGGAACTCCATCTTGAAAGCGGTATGGACACTGCTAAGGCCACTTCGACATGTCGCTTTATGGTACGTATCCTATAGGGAGCCTCGCATATATAAGAGAACACATTGGTTTGTGAAAAGACATTCGCCGCCAGTTTCTTAACCCTTTCGTGGCGGGAGCTGCGCTTGTGCAGCAATAATATCATGTGTCAGTGTATTCTCTTATATATGCGAGTCTCCTATAGGGAGCCTCACATATATAAGAGAATACATTGGTTTGTGAAACGACATTTTTGAAACCAGAAGCACTATAAACCACATGCGTAATCAATTTGAACTCAATTGAGGCGCCAAACAGAACTACATCGAACTAAAAAAACTCACATATGCAGTATATGGTAGTCCTGGCTTGAAGTTTTTCGGGTTGGACTTCAGGAACTCCATCTTGAAAGCGTTAACGTGGAACTGGATGGTCGCGTTTCCATTGAGCGTAATGTCAGTCAGGCTCTCGGTGACGTTAGCCTCCACCACCAGTTTCTTGTTATTCAGATAGTTGTGTGCTTTGAATGTTGACAATGGGATGTTGAATACAGCTTCTCCGTCGTCCTGAGGGAGGAGGAAATAAAGATATATTTATGACATATATTACATTTGAATTTAACAGACATGAGAGAAATAATCCATATTTTTTAAAGTTAGAATGGTGGATGGGTAGAAAAAAGCAACTCAAAGATTTTCTTAGAATAGAAAAACAAAATGTGGGCAACAGAGAAAAGCGGTTGACAACACCCAAATTAAAATAAAAGCAGAGTACGACCAATTTATATTAAAGATACGGGCGGCGTTGGCGGTGGGTTTGCTGTTAAAATATTCACCTCCGTCAAAAACCGCCATAAACAGTAAAATATAGACAGACTTTGTTCTTATTCCAATCAGAAATATGGCATAAACAGTATGTTATTGTCAAATGTTTTTCCTTTGTTATGTAAACAAACACAAAAAACGTTACAGAACCTGGCTTTTGTTTCGATCCGGATATGGTAAACATAAAGAGCGATATTTGTTACTGTTTTCCTGAAATAATAAAGACCGTTTATATCATTTGTATATGATTAACCAATATAATTGAGCTGTGTTATGTAAACAGAAGCAAAACTTCTGTAACAGGAGCAGGCTCTTGTTTACGTACACCATCGTATATACTTCTTGACGACAATATACTATTTACGTGCTGATTATGTTTGGCATATGAACAAAACTATATATATTTTAATATTCCTTCTGTTGATGGCGATTTGAACAAATATGAATATTTCTGCAACGAACGCCGCCCGTGCCTTTAAGGCTGTACTTATTTATTGTTATTTGAAGAGTTGGGGTGGAGAAACTGATATAAGCAGTTGCTGCATTTAACCGTTCTGTACTGAATACTCATCGACGAATATGTGTCCCTTATACATATAGGACATGTTCAGATAATAAGTGCATATACATTTGCCGAACTTCATATATGATCATTTCACATCAATCAATACGTTCCCTTCTGTGCTTGTATCTTTTCGGGTGTCTGTCGTCTGCTCAAACTTTCTGAGCATCACTCAAATTGAATAATAGACATTCCCATGTATACGTTTAATTGTGTGGGAGAATCCATTTAGTATAGAAAGGTATACATTTACGATATTCAATGTTATTAATACTGAGGTCGAGTTTTATCACAAGACTGTTGCATCACTTAAGCTGTGATACTAAGGTTACAAAACCCAAAAATTATCGCAATTGAGAAAATATTATGCCCACACACTTTACATGTGTGAGCGCTTCTCGCTTATAAATGTCCAATCTAATGTTTCGCTGCCGATAGAACGCGGCGGTCCGCATTATGCAATTACTGTTGTTTACATGGATGATATAGAGACATTACTGCTAAACCATGATTCTGACTAGAACAGGTTTAAACCAGAGATGGCGAAAGCGTCCCTTACAGCGGTCTCTCGGGTTTAATCCAAAGTTTGACAACTGACTCCGTTGTTTAAAAGATGTTAATGTTAAACCATGCATGTTTAAACCGGAGTTGACGATTCCGACCTGACTGTCTGTTAAGAATTGGATTTTTGATATGTTCGATTATGATTCGTTTATATGTAGGTATCCACATATCCGTTTCTTAACTATGTTTGATTGAAGTTTGCATAATGGCCAATTTTTTGGATACTTACATTAAGGGAACCTGTTTGGGTGACAACTGGTGCTACCCCATGGGTGTTCATTGGATTAATGTGTGAGACCAACTTGGTTGCGATATGTACAGGTCCATGCACAGCTTTACCATACGTATACTTCGCTTTAATTGTCGCTTTGATGTGATCCTCGGAATTAAGTCCATATGAAGGAAGGTCCACTGTGACTTCGAACTTAGGAAGAACTGTAAGAATACCGATAACATACGTCAAATTCAGTTTCCAATCAGCTGAATATTTTACAAAAATACGCGCCACCGTCCGTTAGGCAAAATAAAATGCTACTCTTTCGAGTTGAAAATTATAAATATCCAAAGTTTCGAAATGGAAATCACAAAAGTTTCAGTAAATCGCTATTAAAGGTACTCAATCCGATCAGACGCTCCTAAATTACTAATTCTTTGGCTTCGGGGGGGGGGGGGTAAAAATATTTGATTCGAGTCGAGGAACCTACCCATCAAAGCTCATAGTGATCAGATATCGATTGTTGAAGTTTGTTATTTAAATTTTTTGTGGGCCAGAAACACGTTAAAGATGGATAACTCTAAAATCAAGTGATTATTACCACTTGATTTGAGAGTTATCCATCTTTATCTGCAACACCGTCCGTTTGTCCTCGTGTTTCTGGGCCCACAAACAATTGAATGTTGTTATTTGTGATTACTCCAGTTTGTGATTACTCCAGTGAATTATCCCACTGCATTGTGACAAACATTAATCACAATGGTCACACAAATGACCACTGCAGGCTGGTATAACAAGGTTACCAACTCGTTAATCAACAACCGATTGGTGCATCAACTGCTCACCATTGTGGGACATACACATATAGCAGTGCAGTGTGTAACTTGATTTATGAATTCACTTTTCGCGACATGAATTCTAGAAAGTTGGTACATTGTCAACGACAATGCACTCTTAGTCATATTAACGCACCGTATTCTGCAATGGTGAATGTTTTCTCCTTCGTCAGGTGCTGCAAAAATAAAATAAAATCAGTTTGAAGTCTCAAAAACACAATTTGTCGGTATAGACGTTTGTAGCTGTCACGCACTCAATGATTCGTTAACAAAGTACAAGACACGATAAGAAAAGTTATTCAGGACAAAACCTCAACTTTCAGCTTCGTTATATATCTGGTGCCTAAAATACATATATTCTCAACCGCAGGGTCACTCTGTGCGAGACATCAACTATAATCTAGACTCAACTTCTGAATTGCTGTTATAGTATACCTTTACGTATATATCGGATAGAAAAGTTTACGAAATTTCTTTCAATGAAGAACTTTACCCCAAAAATTAATGAACTGAATGTTTCCTTGAGTTGTCGTAACGGGTAAACTGAAACAACTAAAATTATCTTTGAATTCATAGTCAGGCTTCTCTTGAGTTCCATGTAGAATAAAAATGTTAAACCGTGTTTATACCATAATTGCCTGTTCTATTGTGTGTATAACACCCATTTTGTAAACTTCATCTTTACACCCTACTGTGGGTAAACAGCTTCCTACAGTGGGTATAAATTTCTACTGTGTGTGTAAATTTTCAAACGTAATTTCATGTGTTAAACGCTTATACCCATAGTAGAACTACATCGTAGTTAGCAAAATAGTTCCTATGTCACATTGATTTAAAATTGTTGTCATGATGTAAATTAGATATGAGGAAAATTGCTTGCATTTCAATCAAATGTAGCATTGTAGCTTGCCAGTGTTATATAAACTAGGAAACATAATTATGAATGGTAATACAAATTGACTGATCGCTCAGAAACAGGCTGACGTCACTTGTGACGTAAATATATGCATCACTACGCGTGACGCACATTCCTTGTAGCGTCGTGTTTGTGTCTCTCGGTGTGGATATACATTCAAAGTAGGCTAAACATCGGAGTAGTTGAATTGGATGAACAAATCAAAAATAATAATTATGGCATAAATAAAATACACGCATAGTAGTCGAGAGTACAAAATTTTCACCACTCGTGGTATTGTGGTTTTAACCACTCGCCAAAGGCTCGTGGTTAAAACCACAATTCCACTCGTGGTGAAAATTTGGTATTCTCGGCTACTATGCGTGTATTCTATATTTGCCTATTGTTTTTTTTTGACATTCCATCCCTGCTCCTGGATACACTTTGATGTTGGAATTATTACAGGACATTCGTGGACATTCTATAACAAGTGAACAGTAAATTATATCTCATTCGCATTCCAACTAATTGTTCCCCAGTTTCAGATTTAGTATCATAGTTTGTTGATACTTTTAGCCCTAGGTATTTTCAAGTTTCTAAAACGGTCGGGCGCGACAATGTGGTGAGCAATTCTTCTGCTCTGTCTTCAAAACTCTGTATTAGAAGAGACTTATGAACTCACACCAGCAGTAACTTTGATTTTCCAGTCACCGAGCACGGGTTCCTCAGTCATCGTCATATAGTTAGTGATTACTCCAGTGGGATCTTTCACATCCAGCCACTGTTTCACTTTGTTGGACTTGGAGTCCTGTGAAAATTAAACAAAATACAAGGGATTGCTCATTCATATATGCAAGGATATGTGTTATAACCAAATTAATAAAAGGTCACAGACCTATGTCACAACAAACGAGATGGCAGTCGAAAAAGATATATAACTCTGTCAAAAATTATCGCACCATAACCTCGTCTTCTCAAGTAAGAAGCACGTAATATCAAGGAATGTGTTGGATAGTGCTCAAGGTATCATCCAGACCACCCAAAAACTGCAATATCAATGTCCATGTAAAAATTGAGCATAACTCCGTCAAAAATTATCGAACCATTACCAAAATCTAACTTGGCCTGCGACTTCTCAGGTGAGAACCACTCACCACATATAAAGAAAGTTTGTTCAATACTGTTCAAGTTATATCAGAACAACCCAAAAACTAATTTCTAAGTAAAAAGAAAGGGTGCATAACTTCGTCAAAATTCATTGGACCGTGACCAAAATCGAACTTCACCTCACTAATGTCATGGTTATTTCTCATACATAGTTTCGTTTCGATCGAATTATTTTAACTGGAATTAACGTCTGGACAAGAAATGGGACGGACGCATGCACACACGGACAATGGTCATCCGAAGAACAATTGGGACAATTATTGCTAAAGGGGGACTCAGTTGTGCAGTTTCTATTTGCTTGTTTATCAGTAATGTGTTTCTTTGTGATATTGACCATGTACCCATAAAATATATGCTTCAGCTCTTTACCTAACATTAACATTTAATAACCCTAACGAAAACATTGATATGGTATCCGTTTATATAATTTGAAATAAACACAAACATATCGAAGATGGTCTCCATGGTGTTATAATAGTCATATCTTCTTCTCTGTTTTGTGCAATCACCATGTGTGCTGCACACACATATATAGATATATATCAGTTAAAGGCTAGATATTTAGGTATTTGTAGAATATATCGATCATGCCGCCATCAGTGTGGATCACCCGGATCTCTTGTAGCAGTGTCATAACCAACATCAGCTCATTTCTACCATAATTATATTTCCAAATATTCTTGAATAATGTCAATTGCTCATTCGTGGTTAACTTATTCAGCTACACACTGCCAGTATGTCCGTTGGTCCTGCTCATTTAGCAATGATGTTGCAAACAAACCCTAACTTATGGTTCTGAAATTACTATGATCGAAGTATTTGACATATTTGAATATGTCAAGACAAAACCGTTTACGTACATATATACTTGAACATAGTTTAGAATAGCTAATGACGGCAACGACCCGAGAATGGTGGTCTATTTATTATTAAGCTATATACTAACAAATATTTCAACGCTGAACATTCCTGTGTAGACCTTGAGCTGACTGTCAGCGGCGAACGTACGGAAATGAACTGAAATTAAGAGAAAATATGCATATTATAAAAATATCTTCTATTTTTGGAAATACTGTATTATGAGTCCTAGCTTGTGTCCTGAAATTAAAGTTGTTGTTGGTTTGTTGTTGTTGTTGCTGCTGTTGTTGCTGTTATTGTTGTTTTTGTTGTTGTTATCAAACGCACACAACTTTCCAATTGGTAACCAAGCCGCACTGTAATAATTTAATGAGTGCATTGCGTGCATCTATGTATAATCTTGTCATGGTATGTGCACAGTATATATGGTTGACACTTCATGTGTTTGACTTTAAACTATAGCTGGAAAATTTTATGGAAATGTTTTAGAACAAAAAAAAAAATTAAGACTGGAGAAGAATTGTTGAATGATGGTTGTTTGAGTTACAGAGTGCTCCATTATAGAGTCTGATTATTCGAATAAGATTAATATTACGCCCCTGTCGATCATCTAAAGGTGAGTAATTTACCTGTCTGTCCGGGCTTGTACATAGCTTTGTCCGTCTGTACGAAAATTGACATGTTCTTGCTCTTGTAGGTTATTGCACCGCCCTTGGTGAATGTCAGTCCTCCTGTGCCCTCCACGTGTACGTGATAGCTACCGGATGGCATGTCCTTTGGAACCTATTATACGCGAGGAACAAAACCGAAACCATCACTATATATATATGTTGGTAACTTGTTATGAACAGTCTAACTAAGGGTTGGTTGAAGCACCCCGCCACAAAGCGGTACACCCCTTTTCGCAATACATGTATGTGGACTATGTGCGATAAGCTGATTGTAAGAAGTAATGAGAAAACGCCATGAAGATTCCAACATAAATTGACAAGTACTTTATTTCCAATATCTAATAGGTCACTTTGAATTATGCGACGAATTCTTTCTAATTGTATTTGTGGTAGAAATATATCTTTTGTAGCTGTATGGTTTTAGCATATTTTATTTGTTCAACGTACGTATGTGTGAATACACTAACAATTAATTATTAATGTTTAAATAAATAATAGTTAATATGTAACCCGACGTGCACCGATTAAACAAGACTTATAGTGTTACCAAATCATTTGATGATTAAAACGTGAGTAATTTGGCACTTACGTCCAAAGTCATTGTCTGGGGTGAATCTGAAAGACAATAAAGAAAATTATGTTGTATTTAAATAGCACAACAGTGTCTTTTGAGGCTATAGTTTGTTCTGAGCTCTTCTAGTTAATTTCCTTCATGGCTTAGTCGATTAGTCCCGCATAGATTTCGGAAGGGACAGCCGGTTAAGGATAGTTATATACACTTTCATATAGTTAATCATTTCTATACTAAAGCATCATTGACGAGTAGTTATCCCATAGGAAATGTTCAGATAATAAGTTCAACAAACGACCATATGTCGCTTGATTAACTTATTATCTAACCATTTCCCTCAATAAATAGGACTCATTCTGTGCTTTTATATTTATCCATCGTCGGCTAATATCACATGTATATCCATGCAAATCAATAATAGATCATTCTTATTGTATATTTTTTGAACTGACTCTGAGAATCCATAGTTGCTATAGAAAGGGTTGCGGCTAACTTTGAGTTTTGAATACGTCCATGGCTCCACGCAAACTCCATACAGCGCCCTCTACGTTATCACTGCGAAATATCTCAGCGTAGCGATGAGAGATAACTCTGCCTGGAGTATGGGCTCCACGCTCCACTTTTGCGAATATCGAGGTTGACGGTATCGTAGGGAGTTTAAACCTTTCGTGACGGGAGCTGCGCTGATGCAGTGCATATGTGTCAGTGCATTATCTTGTATATGTAAGTCTCCCATGGGGAGCCTCGCATATATACGAGAATGCACTACAAGATCGAGGTAAATAGCATTAGGCCAACGAATTATGTCTGGGTGTCTTTGAAATATTGTTCCCCGGTTAAATTCATGGTTCGTGGTATAGTCCAAGTTTCTTTCAACGTAAACCAGTTAGTGAAATCGGTAGTGATAATACTGTAAACCAGCTAGTGAAATCGGTAGTAGTGATAATACTATAAACCAGCTAGTGAAATCGGTAGTGATAATACTGTAAACCAGCTAGTGAAATCGGTAGTGATAATACTGTAAACCAGCTAGTGAAATCGGTAGTGATAATACTGTAAACCAGCTAGTGAAATCGGTAGTGATAATACTGTAAACCAGCTAGTGAAATCGGTAGTGATAATACTGTAAACCAGCTAGTGAAATCGGTAGTGATAATACTGTAAATCAGCTAGTGAAATCGGTAGTGATAATACTGTAAACCAGCTAGTGAAATCGGTAGTGATAATACTGTAAACCAGCTAGTGAAATCGGTAGTGATAATACTGTAAACCAGCTAGTGAAATCGGTAGTGATAATACTGTAAACCAGCTAGTGAAATCGGTAGTGATAATACTGTAAACCAGCTAGTGAAATCGGTAGTGATAATACTGTAAACCAGCTAGTGAAATCGGTAGTGATAATACTGTAAACCAGCTAGTGAAATCGGTAGTGATAATACTGATTTACTGTAAACCAGCTAGTGAAATTGGTAGTGATAATACTGATTTACTGTAAACCAGCTAGTGAAATCGGTAGTGATAATACTGATTTACTGTAAACCAGTTAGTGAAATCGGTAGTGATAATACTGATTTACTGTAAACCAGCTAGTGAAATCGGTAGTGATAATACTGATTTACTGTAAACCAGTTAATGAAATCGGTAGTGATAATACTGATTTACTGTAAACCAGCTAGTGAAATCGGTAGTGATAATACTGATTTACGTCGGAAGCATTACTCTTATAGAGCAGACTATAAGCGTAAATCACCCACTCTCATCTAAAATAAAATCACCAATTACGATAATAACATAATCAACCCTTCTCGTCTAAAAATCACCAATTACGGTAATAACATGTCACAATTGTGAGAGCAACTCGGTTTATTCCACAGCAAACATATTTGTTCTGAGCTCCATATGAGTTTCAACTGAAAGTAGTAATTAAATGTGAAGAAATATATTTTATCACAATGTTTACATAACCTCAAAAGAAAACGAACTTATTTGATCTGTCGATGTTCTAACAGATCGTGTCTTCTCTGACGTAAACAAACAAATCAGCCTTGATGTTACTCCTAATACACGGCATGTTATGTGCGTAATTTTACACAACAGTTAGATTATGATACATCATTATGACGGTAAGATATATCACTCTTTCCGGTAAATATAGCAATCTGTATTGATTTCTTTGATAAAGTCGATTAAAATTGACGAAATAACCCGCCACTGGGTCGGGGCGTAAAGTCCGCTATTGGAGAGATAAGGCAGTGGTACGTCGACGTAAACCAGTTAAGTATCATTCCTATACCGATTTCACTAGCTGGTTTGCGTCGAAGGAATCGTGGACTATAGGTTCGTGGGTGAAGTGTCGGGATTTCTCAGTGACCTGAGACCTACATTTATACCTTGGTGGAATGTTCCCCTTGACGTTGCCACCACACTTTTGCCATTAGAAGTCTGCAGTTTACCAACCACATGGACCGGTCCAGTTGCATGCAGTATGTTTACACTGATATTCAGAGGCTGGCCCGGGCGCATCTGGGTCGGCGATACGATCACGAACGTGCTGAAAATACAGGACATTTTTACAGCAAAAATCTGAGTGCGTCCCTTGTCGTGTATATACAGAGACGCGGCGATAGGGGTGGTGGGGCGTCTCACGTCCTCAATATTTGTCAAAATGTTCAACAGTTGGACATTTCTTGCCTTTAGGAAATTCCAGACCAGAAATAGGCCGAGCTTGTGACGATATATAGTTTCTAAGCAATATGTGTTGTAAAATATGTTGAGGTTGTGGCGATATATAGTTTCTAAGCAATATGTGTTGTAATATATGCCGTTTTATGCCAAGGATAGAATATTTACCAAGTTTCAGTTGAAATTTTTGACCGAAATGACCATCACTTGTAATTTTTCCAACACTATGGTCACACTGATTATATTCAATCACTTACTTTTTGGCCGACACCGCCACCACGCAAGCTAATAACATTGCAAACTTCAACATGACAGTATGGTCCTGAAAATGTAATAAAATACAATTAGTTAGTAAAAGTTAAATCATACGCCATTGTGGTTACTATACCACTGACCAGATGCCATTACATGATTATGATGATCCAACTGTGGTATTTGACCACACGTGTCTGTGACTATATAACGCTCACGGGTGCGGTTTGTACTTCTATCGATATAATAACAAATGAGAGGTATGTCAATGCATGTCATATATACACGTGCAAAAACTATCATTCAATCTGTTTGCCCCGTTAAGTCGTTGAAAATTACTCCGATGTGGGAAAGGTTATAGTGTCTTGCCAATATCAACAATCAAGTTTATTTTTCCGAGATGTCGTTGGTGGAATAACGGCATCGCCAAAGGACACTACTTTCGAGACATAATATCTAGAAACTATTGAAATTCATTTCTTTGGCGCGACGGTATAAGTTGCGCGTGTAGTTGGTGCGATTATTGAAAACCTGGTCCGAACTGTTTGCCAATCCCATCCGATGCAAAAAAAAGTCAGTTTTGTGGATTAATTCAAACCAATAATCGAATTCAGTGATCAAATTCACTGAAATCGAGATCGAACTATAATTTAAGAAATTATTGTAGTTGGAGCATATCTGTTTTATTGAAGGGTGTGTGAACCGCGAAGCTATTCACACTAAATGGGACACATCGACATAGTAGGATTAAAACGAATTAAACGAATATCATGTCACGTAGAGAAAGTTTCGAAAAATCGACACGCCATAGATATGAGTACACTGTTGTGAGTTGACTACATGTGTATAATGCATGCTTCAACCATTCTCCGCGTTTCGGCGCTTGGGTCATCTGGGTCGAGCAAAACGAAATACGCGTTGGTGAGTAGTTCCCTTATGAAATGTTCAGATAATAAGTTCAACGAACGACCATTTATTACCTGAACATTTCCCACCAATGAATATGAATCAGTCTACTCTTGTATTATCTTTTCTTGTGTCTCGCGTCTGCTTTTATTTTCTGAACATCCCTCCAACTAAATAATAGACCGTTCCAATGTGCACCTTTATAACTGAATGGAAAGAATCCATTCAATATAGAAAGGTTGAATATTGTTAACAACTTAGCAACGAGGGTTTAAGATTGTTGTGAACCACATTTAATATTAATTGAATATATGTTTGCAGCATACAAGCATATGAGAAAATTATAGCATGCTATATTGGCCGAAGTCGTGACACTAGGTACGAACCTACCCCGAGCTCTTGCACGACTTTCAGATAACCCATATTATATATCCCATGCATTGAACATGTTTATGCTGCTCGACGTGTATTGTATCACGTCAACGATATGCCATGTGGCAGAGGATTCGGAAAACGAATGTTCGAATTAAATCTCGTATGTAAAAGTGACGTGGAACAGCTTGCCGAGATCTTCGGGGGGGGGGGGGGGGGGGGTGTGACTGTTTATGAGTGAACGCTTGCAGACTATAGCCCGCTTATCAAATAATCGCGGGTACTATAGTTTGGCCCTATATGTCAATTTCGTGATTTGATAACACATGGAAGTCCCTTAATCGGGTTTAAATGTGCAAATTAACCTCAATTGACCATTTAATTATGCGTAAAACGGAGCCTATATACCTGGGGCCAGCATACCAGCTGTGGGCACATTTAGCTTATTTGTATGATCGTAAGTACTGGTGTAGTAAAATAGAATTGAAGAACTCGGTGAAGGAAACCAGTTTAATACTTGTTCACTCAGAAACTTCGTCATATATCTTCGGTCTTCGGATAGTAAAATAGCGTTTATCTTTGCTCGGCGTTGTTATTTTTTACAATTTTTATTAACATCATGGCTAAGTTGTTTCAAACAACTAATACTATATAGCGCTGAAGGGGTCATTATCACCACATGTTGGTGTGTTGGGTACCCAGCTTTGCGGAACTGTGTTCTGGGTACCCAGCTTGACCTTTGCTGAATTTTCAGCACACATTTTGATACCAAAATATTGCATCGGACCACATATAGCTTATATGGGTAGTCATCTTCAGAACTGTTATTCCTGCACCAAATATGCTTTTTATAGGCGACATCATGCTAAGAAACGTGATCATTTCTATAACATAAACCCACAAAGGTCAAGCTGGGTACCAAAAACACTTTTACCCAAATGTGGGTACCAAGCACACCAAAATGTGGTAACAATGACCCCACAATACTATAGCTCGGGTATACACCCAGTCAAATTTAACCACAGACCCATACTGGGTGTATGTTTACACACACAGCGGATATTAGAAGAAAACGGATATTAGAAGGAAACGTAGACTTACACTTGGGATATATTTTCTTCAATCCGAAAATGATTAAATGGCCCATTCGTGACAGGTTCTGATTATAAAATATAGACTTTTAGGGAAGGTTTCGTCATCTTTATGCTTTTTGTCAGGCACACAAACGATCACACATGATAAATACACAGAACGACACGATGTGTAAATGGGTTTGTCGATACGGCACGAGTGCTGTCGCGGAAGAATAGAACGAGATGCGCTTACGCCTCGAGTTCTATCCTTTCACGGCAGCACGAGTGCCATATCGACAAACCCATTTACACATCGTGTCGTTCTGTGTTTATTACACGCTTCGCGTCCTAGAATCCGTGCATTAAAAATACAGGATTAGGTTTATTTAGGCTCATACATAGCGTGTTTGTCATGTGTGATGATTCTTTTATTTAAATAGTTCCAATTTCATGCATGGTTGGTGCGAACGTCGTGTACGTCATTTTACGTCAACGAGATGCGTATGGAACGTACGTTCCATACGGATTTGTAAATATGGAACAGCAATAACACTGTACTTCTACTATCTTCTAGGAACAAGCGTGTAATAAAGAGCGTTCTGCTTCCTTTCGACTATAGCACGAAACATTAAGTGGGAGGTCAAATGACCAATTTTGAATGGGGATTTCAATGCAAATGAAAAAAAACTAAAGTAGCCACATCATTAAACAAACAGCATTTCGTCTACTGGGAAGAGGAGGAATATCTTCATGCACTATTCGTCTTCCAAGAGTGTGGTATCAAAACGTCCGTGCGCGTTGGGGTTCTACTTACTCATCTGTGTTATGTCAATCCAGTGGCGTCCGCCAATGGAGTGTGTTAAGTCCTTTTTTGTTTAATGTATACATAAATTGCATGAGCGAGAAGCTAAATGATTGTGGAGTAGGATGCATGGCTCGTAAGAATCATCTTTGTTATGCAGATGGCATGTGTATTTTTTGTTCTCCATCTCTGACGGGACTTTGTCGTTTTTATTATATATTTGTGAAACAGAAGCCGTTTCTTAACAGCTGCGAGGTTAACTTCAGTTCCTCCTATAAATATATGGGTCACATGATTGGCGAACTGCAGCCACAGATATTTCAACCAAATGAAACAAAATTATTATATGGAATCTGACCCACTTAAAACAGAGAGCAATCAACTGGGAATATGCCATGCCACATTAGTCAAATATTATACATATGGTGGCCATCTTGGATTTGTTTATTAACCCTTTACCCAACATAACGGCCCTGTGCCAATGCATTCTCTTATATATGCGAGTCGACCATAGGTCGCCTCGCATATATAAGAGAATGCATTGGCTTAACACATTAAAAATTATAAAATTGTTAAAGAATGTAAGAAAAAATGGTAAAAAGTGTTAAAAAAAGATATTTTTTTAGGCCAAATTTGATGCATTCTCTTATATATGCAATGCGACCTATGGTCGACTCGCATATATAAGAGAATGCATTGGCACAGGGCATAACTGTAACCATATCAAAATGTGGTCAATGAGCCGGTTCCAATGATATCCATATTTGTATGGTTTTATTGAGACAGACCCAAGATAATTTTGGCTGTTGCAGCTTTATTTGGCCGTTTTTGGCCGGTTTGTTGGGTAAAGGGTTAACCTATGGGCCCCCAGAACTCAGCTAAGCCGTGTTCTATTGGTCAGCAGGCATGGCATGCCATTATAACATATAGAAGAATATGAGTGAGATTGTCTTTCTAAATGAAAATATTTTAGACATATTTGAATAAGAACAATTAAGTTCCGCCTGATGATCTTCAGATGTTACAACATGGATATAAACAGCGCGAGTGAAACAAGATCTACTTTACTGTTCTTAGTACCTGAACACAGACATTTCAAAGATTTGTAATGCCATAACAGTATAGAAAGAGGGCTTATAATTATCAAATGACTGATGGTTCTTAAATTTTGTATTCCATTAATCACAATCATTATATATACCAAATTTAAATACAAGGTCGCTAACCCCACGTCCCCCGAAACGATGTCGAATATTGCTAAATTTATAATGCCGACAACCCAACAATTGTGAATTCATCATGTCGAAAGGGGGCAAAACTCCAGTCTGTTCCAATGAAATTAAGCACAATGCGGGCTTACTTTGTATGTCGCGTTTTAGGTCCATATATAGAGCGTGTTTGAGGGGGGAAATACGCTCTATATGGTATATGAATGTGGTATTCATATGTTTATAAAGCATATATGTGGTATTCATATGTGGCATTCATATGTTTATAAAGCCCGAATAGTCAGCTGGTATAGTGATTATTTCAATACGAAATAAGCCCATATTGGTACTATTTAATCTCCTTTTTTTCATCGACACGACTTACCAGATATACGCTGTTTATATAGTGAGTTTTCACTCCGGACCGCGCTATTCAATGGAATAACGGGTATACATATTAAATCAAATCAAATATGAACCTATATGGATGAGGATATGTTGAAAACTCCGTCAAAAATCACCGAACTGTGATCATGTTCGAACTTGACAGGTATCCTCTTAAATGAGAACCACATAACAAATATCAAGATATTCTGGGGAATAGTGTTCAAGTTATAATCCAGGCAACCTAAAATATTTTAATTCTAACCCGAAAAGGGGGCATTACTTCGTCAAAAATCACCGTAACTTAACCATTTTAGAAATCGAACTGTGTCTTCACAACAGTTGTGAATCACATACAAAATAACAAAGAACTTCTGTGAAATATTGTCAAAGTTGTCATCCGGGAAATCATAAAATTGTTAATTATACGTCGAACATGGGGCATATCTGCATGGTTATCAGTCAAACACCACCGGGCCATGTCCATTTTTAAACTTGGCTTGCATCTTCTTAAATGTGAACCACACACCAAATATCGATAAATTATGTTGTATATTGCTCAAGTTATCATCTGAACAACCCAAAAATTGTGATTTCTAAATAAAATAAAATTTATCGGACTAGAACCAATTCCATGTAATTCTGAGTAATATTGTTCAAGTTATTATCCAGACAACCCGGAGGTACGTGCATGCTGATTAAATAACCATCCGAAATGTATCGGAAGCCAATCCATTCTAAAATATCAAGAATTAAGTTTACAAAACGTGCGTCTGTATATATGTCTTGGAAATGTGTATGTTGTCCTATAAAGAACTAAATAATTACGATATTTCAAGACGTTTTGAATGCAATATTTGACTCCGACCATTGTGATCTTAGTAGTGGAAAATAGAAAATATTTTGGACTGTTTGTATTAGCAACCAGAGGTGACAGCTGCCCTCTACCAAGAGGGGGCACAGGGCACAAGAGGGGGCACAGGGCACAAGAGACCCTTGCAGAATGGCAGAAATATCATAAAAAAACTTGCATATTGTTTAAAAGTGAATGAGGTTCATTCTTAAAATTTAGTATGAACTTGCTCATTGTAAATAAATGCTAACCCTTTCTAAACCAAATGGATTCTCCCATTCAGTTATAAAGGTATGCACTGGAATGATCTATTATTCATTTGGATGGGGTGTTCGGGAACCTATCGACGTTTGTCGAACTTATTGTCTGAACATTTCCTAAGGTAACTACTCATCAATGAATATTTAGGGGTAATATCGATTAAAAGTGACCAAAAAATCCCGCCACTGGATCTGGCGTAAAGTCTGCTGTATAAAGACATGTACATGGAGATTAGACGTCGAATCTCCATGTCTTTATACAGCATACTTTACGCCCAGATCCAGTGCGTGGATTTGTTTGTCACTTCTAAGCGATGTTAATTACCCCACAAGTCAATACATGATGCTAATCATGCTATATACATCGGCAAGACTAGTGTGACATCTGCGCTTCTAGAATATGCCGCGTAGTCACTAGTAACTCGGTTTAGTTAGTTTACATTTAATTCACACTGTCACTTCGCGGGTTTAAATGAGTTACCCCGAAAAACTTCTATATTAATTAATAAAAGTTTTATTTAAAATTTCTTATCACATTCGCGGGATAATTTTAGGAGTTTTTTTTAGAACCTAAATTCGCGAGGGATACTGAAAGTGTTAACAACCTCAACCAGGGAAAACATATGTGACCCGCCATATCAAATCCAGTCGGACGTCGGGATTTTTATTATCCTGTGCCAATGCATTCTCTTATATATGCGAGTCGACCATAGGTCGCCTCGCATATATAAGAGAATGCATTTGCCTAACAATTTTTTATCATTTTTTTTTAAATAAATGTTTCTGACAATTTTTAGGACATAAAATAAAAAACATCCATCACCCTGCAGGAGCCCCACACATATATAGAAGCATATAGAAGAGTGTCGTCTGCTCATGTTTGTCTGTGGCTCTGTATGGGTGAAATTATAAAATTGTTAAAGAATACAAGAAAAAATTATTAAAATTGTAAAAAAATTGTTAGGCCAATGCATTCTCTTATATATGCGAGGCGACCTATGGTCGACTCGCATATATAAGAGAATGCATTGGCACAGGGTAAAAAAATACCGACTTCCGACTGGATTTGATATGGCGGGTCACATATGTTGTTGTAATTGTGGCCCGGAAGAGATAGACCTTCTTTAATTGTTCAACGAATATCTAGTGCGTGTTTGAGGCCAAGATTAGAAAACTTTATCCACTTTCAGTCAAAAAATAATTTAGTCTGAAATCAGTCAGACAACTTCCAACCACAGGTGTTACTTTGGAATTCTCCAACAGTTTGAAACTTTAAGGTAACTGGTGGAAACTTCCAACCTAAGCGGGTGACGTTTTCCATAGTTGGGGTTCCATATGGTCTTTGAGTGTGCATTTGGAAATTCAAAGTTGGACACCGGGTGTCACCACACCTACAGAGAACCGAATGTGCAATGACAAGATGAGATAAATATCGATACTCTTAGTGAACCCTTCCATGAACAGATGCCATGACTTGAGCTTCTTGAAATTTTGCGAAAACCCTGTGCCACTGCATTCTCATATTCGTATATATGCACGTCTCCCATTGGGAGACTCCCATATATAAGAGAATGCACTGGAACATGATCATTAATGCTGCACCAGCGCAACTCCCGTCATGAAAGGGTTAATAACGTGATGAATATTTGCCAGGCAATTTTGCCAGATATGCTTCGTTTTGTTGCACCAACACCATAGATAAATCAGTAAAACCTGCTAACAACAAAGCATTATAGATAGATAAATTGTCCAGGGTGTTTACCTACCTTTCAGAACGTCCGTAGATCCACGGGCGATCTTCTTGTGGGGCATTTGTTCCCACAACCTTTTTATATGGAACAAAATTGAAGGACATAAGTATTTACAAACTGATAACGACCACAATGCACAATGCTGACGCACGCTTGTTTTAGAAATCGCTGTCTTTCTTTTAAGAGATAGAGGGTGCAAAAGAACTTGATTGGAGAATTGTTTGGAAATGAATAAAAGTGTAAGCCTTGTGCCAACTGCCAAGTTCCAACACCGTTGTTCAGAATTATTATTGTCATCCTGTTATACATATGTATAATTATGCCGAGGATATATTATTACAAATAAAACTTTCCAGAGGCTTTGCGTTCTGGTAGTAGTATTTGTCCTCGATATATGCCGAATATTTCAGGGAGGAGACAACTTTGGCCAAAATTTTCAACACGTTAGAATTTTCACACCAAAAGTAGATTAAACTTGTACTGATAGTTTTACATTGCAATCAGTATTTAGTGTGAAATGTGTTGTTTTCAGACCAAAAATGGAATAGTTTACTACGTTTTGACTGGAAATGTCCAAACATATAGGGTGTGATACTTGGAAATTTCCCAAAATTGGAAAGTCCGAGGTACCAGTTTGGAAATTATAACTCAAGTGGGGGATGTATTTAATAGGGGGGGGGGGGGGGTGCAGTTGAAAAAAGTTTGACACCCAACAAGAGACCCTCTAGCCACGTGGTTCTGTGCAACCAAGTAACATCGGTGCGCATAGTTTCCACATATGGTCTTCGGTGCATTTTCTCACTGTTTGTGATATTAGATTGGTATATTTACACGTAGGTATAACTTGTCGTGTAACGTCCATGTGATGTTAACCCAGCGAAACTTTTTTCAAAGAAATTCGGGAAAATATTGATGATTCATATCTATTGGTCAAACAGAATGTCCATATGAAGTTTAGTGACAATAGGTTGAGAGCTGTGGACTGTATAGTGTGCCAAATGCGTTAGTCGTCCACAGATTAATATCCAAGATGGCTGCCGATGGCCATATTTTTCATCCAAAATCATTCAAATTCGATAGCTCACAACTAGAGGTGCGATCCTAAACATGGCTGTAAATTTTTAAAACAATTTTCCAACAAATGTAGGCTGCAAGGTGTACTGATTGATTCAATTTTGAAATAAAAGATGGCTTCCGGCGGCCATGTTTTTTAAAGAATTTACGGGCTCCCATCTAGAGGTAACCTCGAAGATCCATATGCAGTTTGGTGACGATCGGATGAGAGATGTGACCTGTAATGTGTGTGGTATATGGTTATCATAAATCCCCCCCCAAAGTTGGCAATGAATGAGTAGATCCTAAAACTCTCCAAACATTGAGAATTGTCAGCTCGTGACATCAGGGTCACAAGCTTTTGTGCGGCTGGATTTGATGTAAAAATCGGTGTGTTATGCGACGTTCGTTTACATGTTTTCCTGCACGGTGTGCTTAGATCTGTCAACATGTATTTTTTGGGGTCTGCCAAATCAGGTGACTTTGCGGCGGTTTCAACTCTATAGCATATAACGGTACCATAGTGACACACGTTGCATGGTTACGCTTGTGTTTAACTAAACTATTGTCGGTGACAATGGAATTAAGGTTTATTTCTACACTATTCGTGATGATACAGCGGAGAGGTTTCGCAAACTAGCGGTTATGAGTTACAGCTAGGCCCTATACCTTTAACTATTCGTTGTAAAAAATATGTCGGTCATGTCGCTTCGCAAAAATGATGACGAATAGGATTACTGAAATCGATAATTGCACGCGTTGTTAGTGTGCATGTACAGTGAGATTTCCGTTTTGCGCAATCTACCATATTACATTTTCAATAATACTCAAGTCAATCGTCCACTTCAGGATATTTATCGGCGGTTTTTTTTTAATAGGCATGTAGTGATTGCATGATACAACAAAACCAGTTGACTGGCCATGCATGGTTGGCATTGGGTACCTATATATTCAAAGGAAGTGTTTTTGGTAGGCCTACAAACTAGAGAATTTGAAACCTTTTCATTATGTCGGTTAGGTCTTCGCGGTTATAGTTAGAATATTCACGTAATTTAACTTAAAGGGATACTGTACGGTACCCAAAAGTTGTTGTTGGTTTCTGTAGTCTCTGAGTTGTAGAATAAGGTAACCAGAATTCCATTATTTGAAAGTCGCTGTTGAGTACGAAGTAATATTACGGATGGCAGATTAGCCGGAATTCTAAAATACCAATTGTCGTTGTCCAGTAATTTTTGGACAGTGTTCAAGCAAATGTATCAAATAAATGTTATATTATATGCATACTAGTCCCATATACCATTACCCAGTAAGTCATTGTATAGTCACTTGTATGTGAGTGGCTTTAGTTTACGCCCAGTATCAACATAATTTTTCACACGATCACGTGTGCCACGTTTTGCCCAATCCACTATCCGTGAATCATTTTGATTACGTCTTGTATACGGAAATTCGTAATTTAATTTATGACTCCAGTCATAAATTAAATTTATATAAAATAATTAACTTTGATTTTAAGATAACCTATTAACGTGAACGTGTACAGAATACATCTTCGACTCAAATTACTTAGTTTTCTATATATTATCGATATTAGATCGTTGTTATCACCGGGAATTTATTGAAAATGGCGTACAGTACCCCTTTAATTGGTGACGCATCGTTGCCTGCCTACTGTGAGTTTGCGAAAACTCTCTAATAATGTTAACATGCCTTGAACCAAGATAGCGTCACAAGTCAAACCGACCGATAATATCGTGACATTTCATCGTATCTAACAACACGGTGTCGCCCGTTTATCTGCTTATCTCGAAAGGCACTTCCGATGGCAAACTTTCTTGAGTGTTCTGTGTTTATATTTCTAATCTCTGCAGATCTCAGATCATTTTTTGTGTACCACAGCAATTTATGTTCGGCATAACGTTATATCACGCCAGGCGAACGACATTTAGAACCAACAATCCCTTCAATACAAGAACCCCTACTATTCCTGGACGAAGTGTACACAATAAACCGCATTTGTATTGACGTCAAGTTAAAGACCCACTTAATTTTCGAACCCCCAGATCACATTATATAAAATATATGGCATATTATATACCATTTGAAAGAGGAAGCTCCAAAACATTGTATTATCCACTTATCCGGTGTAATAAACTGTGAACATGTTGTTTTTGTTGAGGTACCGACGTGCTTTCTGTGCTTAAGTTTCATCTGGTTTGTATTACAAAGTGTAGTTTTCAATGGAAGGGGAATAACTCTATATCTTAGTTTTAATTATGTTGCATTCGGGGAGCAAAGACGGGGGAAATGATTCTATGATTTCAGCTATTTTCTATTACTCTATGGGCACCTGAGACACATGCAGACGTTCAAAATGGTGATGAATTATAGTATTTTAATCATATTTTATGTCATATATTGTTATTAACACCATATGTCAAGGCACTATAAAATAAATAATCGATGACTCGAAAATTAAATGGGCCTTTAAAAAAGTGTAGGCCAAAATCGGAATGGTCTATTGTTATTGATTTGGAAGGATGTACAGGTTGTGGTGTGGTGAAAAGTCATATTGGATTCGACACTATTAGTCCAGTGCATTTATGAGAAAATAGGGCTGAACCTCAAAATAATTGCAACACAAAAGATTTTGTTTTATTTTGGTTGGGAGCATCATAGAGTATACTCAGCTAAAAATAAACAAAAATCTGAACATGCGAAATGGCCTTTTTGAGGCAAAAAGTGGCGAAAATGATGAAAAAAATTTGAAAAATGGAGATTAACATTTTTTGTTAATAACTCTTGATGTAAACATACAATTGTTATATTTACACAATAATAAACTGTGGTACAGTTGTATCCAAGATTTTGTATCATTTTATTCTATAAATATTGATTAAATTTTCGAAATTTGGGTCAAAAAGTTGAAAAATTGCCAAAATTCAGTGAAAACTTGAAGTCTACAATAACTCTTTATGCAGTTGTAAAATTGTCATAACTGGGCTTGGAACTATTGTTATATAGTTATGTCCACAATTGTGGGGGTTTTTCATGTTGTTACTACAAACAAATAATCAAAATATTTTAGGGTGAAAAGATGTAAAAATGACAAGAAATCAGAGAAAAATGGAATTTCACATTACATGTTTATGCATTAGAAAATTGCCATAGTTGGACTTGGACTGTTGTCAGTCAGTTATATATGGGATTTTCCATCAATTTTAGGCTAGGTTGTGGTATCAATGACACTAAGTTGTCCATATCTTGTGGCAAAATAGTGAAAAAAGAGAAAAAATATATAAATTCATTAACAAAATATAGAATTTTGAAAAAATAATAAGTCTGGATAGATCGTTCTGAATTTCAGTCTAGGCCTCCATTTCACTGTTGTCGAAAGGCTGTGTTTTCGAACAGTCAGCACCTTGGCATTCCCCACAAGATATAGAACACATAATTCCATGTTTTCGGCATGTGCACCTATTGCTTTTGCAGTCCGGTTTAGATTTACAACGAATGATGTGCAGTAGATCTTTTGGAGCTGGTGGTTCCGCACATTTGATAGGATTAAGCCGCCCATCCTTAACCTGCCGTCCCCAATCAGTTGGTTCCAAATTAAGCCCATTCCAACACTGCACCTGGTGATAGTGTATGTAAATGAAATCCTTTTCTACCTAAAAGTCTGACACAGCAGGTTACATCACCTCTGGTCGGCGCTTTGGCAACAGTGATACAAATGTAAGCCTCTGATACAAGAGTTGTGGGTCGATGTGTACAACGTCGTTGTCGATCTTGAGAGACGGAGCACTCATTATTATTGCTTGGGATGTTCGCTTGAATACATAATTCATAACATCTGTCCCTCCCATGTTCATGAAGATCTTCGTGCCTATTAGTTCAGTGCATTTATGAGAATAAAGTGCCAAACCTCAAAATAATTGCAAGACAATGTTTCTTAGCAGGAATAAGTCTATTAACCAATTATAAACAACATACTAAAAATCTAAAAGGATCAAGAAAGGGGAAATTTATAAAATACCCATTTTATAGCTTTTCAAGGATGTTTATAAAAAACTTCATTTCACATGTCCTTCCATTTATATATCCATTTTGTTGAGTACACAATCCTGATTACAGAACAGAAAACATTTTCCAGATACGTTGAGAATTTTTCGAGTTATGTGCCTCCAAAATTGGCAGTTTGTCTAATTTCGGAGCCTCAATTTCTGAAGAATTAGCTAAATCCATATTTTAGGGTCTAGTATTTTAAAAACTAGAAAACAATGAAGGGATATCTTACTGTTGTATTAGTTGCCTCACTATATTGTGCACAAAAAATGATTTCTTTATGCATCTATGATCGAGAAGACAAAAATATTCTTAAACAAAATGTGTATTCCACTGTATGGACTGGTGTGATGAAATACCATATTTGAGGTCATACAACTCAATAAATTGATATCCATATGCCCTGTATTTCTCATAACCTCTTACGTATACAAGGTTAAATACACTGTGCTGGAATTGCTAAACACATATGTGCCATAATCAACTTATGGCCCTATGAAACCTTTGTATTGACTCTTTTCCAACAATACCATTTTGGACTGTTTTGTGGTGTTTTTGTCCATTTTAAAGTTTTGTTTGTGCACAAATAGTAAACAACAATGAATACAATTAGTGTTTAATGTGTAAAATCATTTGAACGTTCCTCCTAAAACACTTAGTGTTGGAAAAAATATGATTACATTGGTTATGCCAATCAACATTCACTGGATTTCACATATTTTTCAAGAAAATGACTCCAAATTTGAATGTTGATAATGGGGTAGGTGAAATCACAAAGGCTATGATCTTGTCACCATATTCTAGTCATTGGAGACAAAGGGTTGTTTTATTCCAGTTCGTGCGGATTATTCTTGCATGGTAAACAGTTTAGTACTTTAATAATTATTAGATGTTTATTTATTTAGTTATATAGAACCAGCCCGAAATAATGATTTGCCATTTCGCCATTGAGTTACAACAAAAAGGATCGTAGCTCTAAATATGACCATCAAAACAGGAAGCAGTTTACTCTGTATGAAAGAATAAGGTTTGTAGGAGCTGGTGATGTTAAAGTTTTATGCATCAACGTCCATATTTTCTAGATTTTGTCAATATGGTTTCCCCTACCCCATTTTTCAGATATTCAAATTTGGCATCAGTTTCCAGAAATATTAGTGAAATTCAGTGACATTCATTGACATATCCAACAAAAGGCATCTATTTCAACACTAAAGTGTTTCAGGAGGATAGTTCAAATGATTTTGCACATTAAACATACATTGTTTTTACAATTTATACACAAAAACCTTTAAAAATGAACAAAAAACGCCCCAAAATGGCATTTTTAGATGAGTCAATTCTAAAGATTCATAGGGCCATAATTTGATTTTCTACACCATGATTTGGGAAATTCCTTTACAATGTGTTTAACGATGTATACTTAAGTGATTATGAGGAAGACAGGGAATATGGATAAATAATTATTTATTTGTATGACATCAAATATGCTATTTCATCACGCCGGTTCTGGACCACAGGCAAATTTGGCTGTCCATACAATGGTGGAACACACATTTTGTTTAAGAATATTTTTGTCCTCTCAATCATAGATGCATAAAGAAATCATATTTTGTGCATAACCTAGAGAGGAAATGACTAAAACAACAAGGAATCCCTTCATTTTTATTTATTTATAAAATTCAAGACCATAAAAAATGGATTTTAACTAATTTTGAGAAATTGAGCCTCCGAAATTAGACAAACTCCAAATTTTGGAGGCACATAACTAAACAAGAGGTGGCATCAGAGATGCTGTGTCTCGTTTTCGGTGGCTTACCGCCGGTGGCTACCGCCAATTGGTGTGCATCAGTATCGGTAGACTAATTAATAGGTAAAATCGAAAAATGACTAATTAAGGGCCATAACTCTATCAAATTTTATCGGGCCAGACTGGTTTTCGAACTCGTCCGAAATATTCTTGGCAAGTACGTCTATTCCAAATTTTAAACAAATCGGAGGACGTTTGTTGAAGTTATCGCGCTAACGAGCTAAAAATTCACGACAAATGACTAATTAAGGGCCATAACTCTATCAAATTTTATTGGGCCAAGCTGGTTTTCGAACTCGTCCAGGATATTATTGGAAGACACTTATATACCAAATTTTAGTTGAATCGGATGACGTTTGTTGAAGTTATCGCGCTAACGAGCTCAAAATTCGTACAAAATGACTACTTAAGGACCATAACTCTATCAAATTTTATCGGACCGGGCCGGTTTTCAAACTCGTCCGAGGTATTCTTGGGAGACACCTATATATCAAAATTTCAATCAAATCGGATAACGTTTGTTGAAGTTATCGCGCTAACGAGCTGAAAATTCGTGAAAAATGACTAATTAAGGGCCATAACTCTATCAAATTTTATCGGACCAGGCCGGTTTTCGAACTCGTCCGAGATATTCTTGGGAGACACCTATATACCAAATTTCAATCAAATCGGATAACGTTTGTTGAAATTATCGCGCTAACGAGCTGAAAATTCGTGAAAAATGACTAATTAAGGGCCATAACTCTATCAAATTTTATCGGACCAGGCCGGTTTTCGAACTCGTCCGAGATATTCTTGGGAGACACCTATATACCAAATTTCAATCAAATCGGATAACGTTTGTTGAAGTTATCGCGCTAACGAGCTGAAAATTTGTGAAAAATTACTAATTAAGGGCCATAACTCTATCAAATTTTATCGGACCAGGCCGGTTTTCGAACTCGTCCGAGATATTCTTGGGAGACCCCTATATCCCAAATTTAAATCTAATCAGATAACGTTTGTTGAAGTTGTTGCGCTAACGAGCCTAAAATCAGTGAAAAATGGCAAAGGGCCATAACTCTGTAATAAATGTGCGGACGAACCCGATTTTTTGTCTGCAGCTTACGCGCATGGATATGTACTCACACACCAAATTTTTTAATCCGTCAATAAACGGTTGAGTTATAAGCAAAACAGGCCGCCCGCCCGCCACCCGCCGTCCCTCATCAAACTATAAGTCGAGTTTTGGAAAAAAACTCGACTAAAAAATACTGAACGTAACTAGGAAAGGTTTTCTGTTCTGTAATCAGGGTTGTGCACTCTACAAAATGGATATATAAATGGAAGGACATGTGAAAGGAAGTTTTTGTATAAACATCCTTAAAAAGCTATAAAATGAGTATTTTACCAAATTTTGACAAATTTATTTCACAAAATTCATCAATTTCGCATTTCTTGATTCTTGTTGATTTTTAGTATATTATTTGTGATGGGTTAAAGTACTTATTCCCACTGAGAAACTTTGTGTTGCAATTATTTTGAGGTGAAACCATAAATATGCACTGGAATATATGCATCTCGTCCAATATGACTTTTCGCCACAACCTGGACTCCCACAAGAAAGACATCTGACATCTAATTAGTATTCAGTGTAGGTGGGTTCGTGATATGGCTCATAATTATCATTTGTAATTTTGACTAAGTGACATATGTCTGTCATGACAGCAATAGTAATTTCTTTATGTTGCATGTTTCTGCCAACTGTATAACTTTAATTTAAATGCCATTCAAGTGTATATTCCATATAAGGAACGACAAATTAGACATAAAAACCATTAATAGGACATTTTTTCAATGAGCTCTAGAAATTTTTTCCCAAAGCGGATTTTGGATATGTTGTTCCTCAGATTCTTTACGACAAAATGACACCAACAACATCTTATTAAATATTGACACGGTTCCGTGTCCAATGCTTCAACGACTCGACTATTAGTGGAGAGTAATAATAATAATAGTTTCAAATATACATGTGTATTTCAATGCACTATATAATAGGTTGGAAGTCCACCCCATACTACATTGTACTTTGAGCAATATTATTCTCTATTTCTATTTGATCATTAGAGTGTTTCAGATCACTATAAGGATTCATCGGTGTAAGGGGTGAAACCAACTTTTATAAAATTTATGTTATTTACCAAGAACCCACGATGAAGGCATTGCGTCCCTTCAACAATTTCCACGGGTTCTTGCGAGAGGCTTCTTTTCGATTCCATCCTGCTTTATTGCTGGAGGGACTCCGTTCTATATTCCGGATGTCTACATTTTTCGCCCAGTGTATGAGGGTCTCATACATGATACCCCCAACCCAAAATCATGAATACCAATAACAGAGTGGGTGAATAGTGAATACCAGTCAAGGAAATATATGATGATGGTCATAGATCTCACGCTTTAGTCCCATAGATATTATAACTTTTCTTAATAGTTATCAGCCAAACAATACTGCATGGGCTACATAGCCTATCTCCGGATGTGGAAAGTTCTGGTGGACCCACACAGAAAACTAATTAATTGTTAAGCTAGTACATCACCTGAGGACCATATCAAGCATATCTAATATATATTTTGGGGACTTCTGTTTGTTTCTCTGTTTGTCTGTTAGCTATGGCTGGGAAAACTGCCGGACGGATTAAGCCCAAACTTCCTATCTAAGGGTAAAATGGAGTGTCATCGCACCGCTTCTGAGAACGTCAGAGCACTCATTCTCCAATCCCCCGCCACCGCAATGGAAATTCATGGGTTAATCGCGTGATAGTTAAAGAGCGTTCGTATCCATAGTGTCGTTGATAAAGAGCGTGTATGTGTCCAGACATGAGCGTGTTGTGTCTGTGTACAGACATGAGCGTGTTGTCTGTGTTCGTACTTAGGGGTTCCTGGGAATGGGGGAGATTTTCATCGGGTCAGTTTTTCCGCCCGAGGCGACCTTCACCTTTGATACCTACGGGTGATTTTGTCCGGGGAGTGTTTTGGACGGGTCAAATAGTGACTCCGTCCTGACCTTGATCTTCAATATTGTCAATTCATCGGGTCAGTTTTTCCGCCCGAGGTGACCTTCACCTTGAAACGGGTACCCACAAATGATCTAATATATATTTTGCGACTTCTGTCTGTTTTGTCCGGGGAGTCTTTTGGGCGGGTCAAATAGTGACTCCGACCTGACCTTGACCTTCAAAATTGTCAATTCAAGGTCAAAGACCGGACAAAGTCGTGTCACCTGCTAGTTATATATATAACAATAAAAATGTCAAAATGATGACTTTGATAATATTTTTGAAGGGAATGCCCCCCTCCCCAATCCTTAACGGAGATCATGTAGCCATGTCCCTGATACCCAACAAATAACAAACTCAGTTCAATGTCCAATTACTATATGATCAAATATTGACAACCAGTAGTTCTATATCAAATTTTATTATCAAACAATCCCAACAAAAGCACACAGCATGGCATAATGGTATGTGGACGGTTTGTTAATCATTGCATATAAGAGGATCTACAAAGAGTCCCCGTTTATTGCGGTATTTACAAAACGAGTCCAGTAAATTAGGTCTGGACTGAGACTTTGGCGAGGTTCATACAGAATTTATTGGACAAGCTTTGTAAATTCCGCTATAAACTGGGGACGAGTTGTAGATTATATTTATTACATGATCCAAAACATAGATAAAACATAATTCAATTGGGACGTGAAACCAACATCGGCTTCAAAAAGACATCTGATGATGTTGCACGTAACTATGCCTTGTTTTCCCGTGTAAAGAAATAGTCCCAGACGAATAAAGGCTCTTTGACGTATTTAATGGCGTAAATTTAATGAAATAACTTTTCAAACTCTTCATTCATTAGAGATTGTTGGAAAAATATTGGAAGCCATACTTAGGCATAGTATTTTGAGACGTAGCTAGCGTACGGAATGTAAACAGACGACAAACCGGAAGTAAAAAATGTCAACTGGCAAGATTTCCTGTTATGCAACGGTCGATTAATACAATATATTGAATGGAATAATGGTAGGATCATGTAATAAACAGGTAGAAGTCAAACACACTTTATGTTCTATAAATAAAGACCATTATTTGTGAACTAAGGCAAATTATAATTCCTGATACAGTGAAGCTGAAGCAGCAAGCGATGTGTTAGCAGGTTCAGACACACGTATATGTAACTTGTAACCTGTATTACTTACTACATAATATTGCTATGGAGATGAACTTGGTGATAAAAGTCACATTATTTCATTGTTCGAAACTCACAGGTTCATAGACATTGGCCCGACGTGTAGCAACAAGTGCAAACGATAATCGTTGGCGAGGACAAGCTGCAACCACTGATACGCTTAATTGGATTTAATCAAAATACGACCTTCGAAACAGGCAAATCTCATTACCCCACAGCATAGAAGTGGGCGATCATTCAGTTTTTATTAGAAGATTGGATTATTCCCCTTTGCTACAAGTTTGGTATGCTACAAGTTGGACGCTAAACAGAACAAGAGATGGACTGTCGTCCGGTACATACCCCCTCGTGTGGGTATATCTATAACTTATGATGGCTATACTCAGACAGATGGACCCAAAAATCAGCATTTTCATATAAACAAAGATGAATAACTATAGAACAAAAAACCAAAACAAACATTTGAATGTGCCATTAAATGTCCTCATAGTGGTGAACATCCATACAAAATTTCATTGCGATCCTAACATTACTGTTCAAGTTATGAGCTGAACAGACATCGGATGGACCAAACAGCCAACATTTCCAGATAAACAAAGATGAATAACTCTAGAATGGAAAAGCGGAACAGAACAATGGAACCCTCTATTGAATGTCCTCATAGTAGTGAACATCCATACCAAATTCCATTGAGATCCCAGCACAACTGTAGAAGTTACGACATGAACAGACACCAGACGGATCAAAAAGCCAACATTTCCAGATAAACAAAGATGTATAACTCTAGAATGGAAAATCCAAACAAAACGATGAAACCCTCTTTTTAATGTCCTCATAGTAGTGAACATCCATACCAAATTTCATTGAAATCCCAGCACAAATGCTGAAATTACGACATGAACAGACACCAGACAGACCAAAAAGCCAACATTTCCAGATAAACAAAGATGAATAACTCTAGAATGGAAAATCCGAACAAAACGTAACCCTCTATTGAATGCCCTCATAGTAGTGAATATCCATACAAAATTTCATTGAGATCCGAGCACTACTGGTCAAGTTATTACATGAACAGACACCAGACGGACCAAAAATCCAACATTTCAAGATAAACAAAGATGAATAACTCTAGAATGGAAAATCCGAACAAAACAATGGAACACTCTATTTAATCTCCTCATAGTCGTGAACATCCATACCAAATTTCGTTGAGATCGCAGCACAACTGTTGAAGTTACGACATGAACAGACACAAGACTGACCAAAAAGCCACCATTTCCAGATAAACAAAGATGAATAACTCTAAAATGGAAAATCAGAACAAAACGATTTAATGTCCTCATAGTAGTAAACATCCATACCTAATTTCAGTGAGATCCGAGCACTACTGTTCAAGTTATGACATGAACAGACATCGGACGGACGGACGTACGCACGCACGAACGGACAGGTGCAAAACAGTATACCCCCCTTTATTTTAAAAAGGGGGTATAATAACCATGCATGTGTAGGCAAAATGGTCACGTGAGTCAGTTGACCTGACTTTGGTTGGCAATGACATCACACGTTACAAGTTACATGTACATACGGTTGAACCCTGGCTATTAACATAATAGTGATAATACATGGGTCTGGGATGAAGTGGATCAAGGGTGCAATCATACTTACTTGTGTGAGTTGTTTTTCGTAAAAATATTCTCACAAATTCCTGCAAATACTTTCAAAACTAAGCAATATACATGTACAATAAACAAGTTACAACAATGACCCATGTACCCCTATTATGAAATATCTGTGTCTGGAATTAATAGGTAATTATATTTATGATGTTTATGGTGGTACATATGTACTTCGAAAGGAAGCAGGAACCTTTTATTTCTCAAACTTTTGGCAAATTCATACTTACAATATAAGTAGTAAATGTTATCTGAGAATGTCTTTCAGTTTGAGGATTTAATGAATGGAAATAAATTACACTCAAATTGTTCAACATCAACTGTGCTTTTTGATGTAAAAAATGTCTTATTTTGCAATATGATTGCTATGATTGTTAAAAGAAAAGCAACAGCTACATGCCGCCTGCTTTAACATTTTCTATACTAAATGGATTCTCCCACCCAGTTATAAATGTATACATTGGAATGGTCTATTATTCATTTGGAGGGGTCTTCATGTAATACAAGCAGATGACAGTTCTACAGACGGAACTTAAATACATGTACAGAAGGATTTATATTCAAGTGGGAATTTACTGGGAAATGTTCAGATAATAAGTTCAACAAGTTTGTTGAGAGGTTAATAACTCAAAAATGATGGATGATTCAATTTTCTTATGTGATTTTGACTACAATATAAACTTCAGCAATAAAAGTGCTAAAGTTACCATTTCTAAGAACAATTGAAAGGAAATATTAAGACAAGCATCTTTAAGAATTTAGTAACTATGATTATGTCCGCAAATAATTGAAATCTAGCTGGTATTGTTGTCTTAATACACACATTTTACACAAAACTACACAAATAGACTTCCATCAAAGCCCTGTATATGTATATTTAGTCATACTTTTTGGATGTTAATCACTTATGATGCTCATGTTATTGTCATCTAGATACTGGCACAGAAATGATAAATGGAGTAATTAAATTGTTAATGATGAGTTATTATAACTTTAAATATCTTGATTAAATGGAGACTGCACCTAAATCCAGCCATTTATGGGGTCATCTCGTACTGTACACAACAGAACATATCCAATAAAAGAATAAATATGAGTCACGATTAACCCTTTACCCAACAAACCGGCCAAAACCGGCCAAATAAAGCTCCAACAGCCTAAAATATCTTCGGTCTGTCTCAATAGAACCATACACATATGGATATCATTGGAACCGGCTCCTTGACCACATTGTGATAGTTACAGTTATGCCCTGGGCCAATGCATTCTCTTATATATGCGAGTCGACCATAGGTCGCCTCGCATATATAAGAGAATGCATTGGCCTAAAAAAATCTTTTTTTAACACTTTTTACCATTTTTTCTTACATTCTTTAACAATTTTATAATTTGTAATGTGTTAAGCCAATGCATTCTCTTATATATGCGAGGCGACCTATGATCGACTCGCATATATAAGAGAATGCATTGGCACAGGGCCCTTCTGTTGGGTAAAGGGTTAAGAGTTAAATACACTTACGTACACAAAGAACCATGTATAACAACCTGATAATTATAATAAAAATTCGTAAAAGTCTTCAGCCATTTACTTATTTTCATTACAATTACCATGTTGTTTCCATCGTTTATAGAATACATCATATTTTGCATTCGTCCCTGACTCAAATTCATTCATTTGTTGCATATGTTCTGTTGAATATAGTAGGAGATGGCTTATATACAATGGCTGGATTTAAGTACAGTCTCCCTTTAAGATGAATGCACAAAGGAGATCATGTGACACAAAAATGGGAATGGCATAGACTAAGAATCACTTCTAATGTTCTCATTAAAGATGGATTATCTCTTTAAAACACAAATTTTAAATAGTTTCCTGGGTATGAAATAATACGTTTGAGTTGGAAATCCCTGCCAGGAAACGATTCTATCAATTAATATAGATTTTATTTCGATATTATTTTATTAAATTAATGGGACACTTATTTGTTATATGTATATAGAACTTTTAGATAGAGGCTTCCAGGGCTGTGCTCCAAATGAATGAGAGCCGCAAAATGTCTCCGATTGAGTGTATATATTGTAATTTGAAGTGTGCATCAAGTAGATAAGACCTAGAGTGTACCATATGCTTATTTTCAATGATTAAAATAAATGAAAATAACTCAAAAACGCAAATAAAAAAAGACGGCCGTGAATATCAGGTACCATTATTGAACGGCACAAAGTTATTTTATACGAAAAATATTTGAAATAAAATCAATATAAATTGATAGACGTGTTTCCGTATTTATTTTTTAATACCCAGGAAACTATATAGATCATCTTGCAGAAGAGATAGTCCATCTTTAACAAATGAGTATAATTGAGGCAGTGTTCATTTTCACATTAATCACAAAAGGAAGTGTAATGAATTTCTGAATTATATACAAACCTATTAACCCTTTACCCAATAAACCGGCCAAAACCGGCCAAATAAAGATTCAACAGCCTAAAATATCTTCGGTCTGTCTCAATAGAACCATACAAATATGGGTATCATTGGAACCGGCTCCTTGACCACATTGTGATAGTTACAGTTATGCCCTGTGCCAATGCATTCTCTTATATATGCGAGTCGACCATAGGTCGCCTCGCATATATAAGAGAATGCATTGGCCTAAACAAAATCTTTTTTTTAACACTTTTTACCATTTTTTCTTACATTCTTTAACAATTTTATAATTTTTAATGTGTTAAGCCAATGCATTCTCTTATATATGCGAGGCGACCTATGGTCGACTCGCATATATAAGAGAATGCATTGGCACAGGGCCCTTCTGTTGGGTAAAGGGTTAAATAGCACCTAACATTGAAGTAGATATAAAATGGTAAAAATGCTGAATGATATGGTACTGAAATAACTTTTTATTTCATCTATCAAATCAAGCCTGAGTTTAGTGTGCCTGTCATTTGCAGAATGAGGTCCTAGCGGGCTAGCATCATCAAATTCACCCTCTGGGGACCTCATTCTTCATGGCCTCATCTGCTATGGGAAACATAGACCCAGCTTGAAGTTCCCAAATGGTGAATACATGTATTGTGATTTACACCCATTGGGAACCTCGATTATGCAATGTGTCGTCTGCCAATTTGGGGATATAGAAACTAAACTAAAAAGAAATAGAATCTATGTGAAGAAGTTTCTAATGAAACTTTTCTGAGAAGATGAAGCTTAAGCAGAATGAGGTCCCCAGAGTGTGAATTTAGTGATGCTAAGGGGTCTCTGGGGACCTCATTCTGCTTAGGCCTCATCTTCTGGGAAGTATCTATAGTCTCAAATTAACATTGATTTTGGATAATTTTTCCTGTCTGTTCAGTTTCTTTTTCCCCTAATTTGCAGAAGAAAAAATGAATAATTGAGGTGACTAGAGGGTGAACATCACCAACGTCAACAGAGGAACTTCAATCTGATCTAAGGTCTCCCATAGCAGTTGAGGCCTAAGCTTCACTAATATTCACCCTCTGGGGAACTCATTCTGCAAACGTCCGACACACTATTTCCAGACTTGTTAACTCCTGGCTGTCTTCTCATTCATTCATTCCATAAAGGCCTCTGATGTCGGTGATATCACATAAATTCCACATTATGTCTAACATCACACTGGGGCTGTCTTCTCACTCATTGATTCCATAAAGGCCTCTGATGTCGGTGATATCACATAAATTCCACATTATGTCTAACATCACACTGGGGCTGTCTTCTCACTCATTGATTCCATAAAGGCCTCTGATGTCGGTGATATCACATAAATTCCACATTATGTCTAACATCACACTGGGGCTGTCTTCTCATTCATTCCATATTGGTGGTATCACATAAATTCCACATTGTGTCTAACATCACACTTGGGCTGTCTTCTCACTCATGAGTTTCTTTATGCTGACAGATGGATCCTTGTCCACAGTAACATACAGGTAGTCATTCTCTATTGTCTGCAGATAAGACATCATTAATATATAGAGGATCTACAACGAGTCCCCAGTTTATAGCGGAATTTACAAAACGAGTCCAGTAAATTAGGTCTGGACCGAGCCTTTGGCGAGGTCCAGACCTAATTTACTGGACGAGTTTTGTAATTTCCGCTATAAACTGGGGACGAGTTGTAGATTCTATTTATTACATGACCCAAAACACCGACAAAACATACTTAAATCGACAAATGTGACGCGAAATTAACGTCGGCTTCTATAAGGCATGCGATGACGTTTCACGTAACTATTCGTCATTTTCCCGCGTAACGAAATAGTCCCAGATAAATACAGACTTTTTAGCGCATTTAATGGCGTATATTTAATGACATAACTTTTCAAACTCTTCATTCGTAATAGTTTGTTGGAAAAATATTGGAAGCCATAGTATTTTGAGACGTGGCGTACAGAATGTTAACAGGTCGACAAACCGGAAGTCAAAGGTCACCTGGGACTATTTCTTGTTATTAAACGAACGTTTAATATCACAATTTATAGAATGGGTTTATTGAATGGAATAAGGGTAGGATCATGTAATAAATAGAAAGAGCAATTGGTTTCAATGATTATGTGACATAATTCAGGAGTGAGTTGGACCTGGTAACATTTTCTACCATTAAAATTAATTTATTTTATAAATAATAAGTGACAAAATAGTCCCTAATCGGCTGATTATTCCATGCTGAGCCCCCAACTTCATTTGAATATTGTATTGTAACGATTCCGCTTGACTTAATTTTTCGACATTGGAACTGTTAATTCTAGAACTTATTACTAATTTATAGTTGAAAGTGGTTGATTTGGATACGGAAAATACTATAATTATGACGAGATAAAATATATTGTAAGCACATCCATATCTGGACTGTCAGTAATTTTGACATGCACATATCAATGATGGTTTAACCCTTTACCCAACAGAAGGGCCATGTGCCAATGCATTCTCTTATATATGCGAGTCGACCATAGGTCGCCTCGCATATATAAGAGAATGCATTGGCTTAACACATTAAAAATTATAAAATTGTTAAAGAATGTAAGAAAAAATGGTAAAAAGTGTTTTTTAGGCCAATGCATTCTTAACACATTAAAAATTATAAAATTGTTAAAGAATGTAAGAAAAAATGGTAAAAAGTGTTTTTTAGGCCAATGCATTCTCTTATATATGCGAGGCGACCTATGGTCGACTCGCATATATAAGAGAATGCATTGGCACAGGGCATAACTGTAACTATCACAATGTCGTCAAGGAGCCGGTTCCAATGATATCCATATTTGTATGGTTCTATTGAGACAGACCGAAGATATTTTAGGCTGTTGAAGCTTTATTTGGCCGGTTTGTTGGGTAAAGGGTTAAACCAAGTGCTTCTTGTTCGATAATTTGAACAAAACTAATATGCATGGGACGAAGTTAGCAGCTGTCAACAGGGACATAATTTACAGTTGTGACATTACCACTTTTAATTGAATCATAAATCCTTCTAAATCATCTGTAGGTGTGTGAATTATTTACACTTTTTGTTATTGATATGATATGAAGTTTCTCTCCAGATTCCTATTAGAAACAACCATTTAAAAATGTGTTTCACGTTGCATGTAATCTTCAAGCCTCAAATTTAACATACTAGTAGTACACAGTAGTAAATTAACATACAGTAATGCTCTAATTAATCGACTCCTTAAACACAGCAGAATTATCTCGGGGAGAGCTTTCCGATGAATGGCAACAAGCCACATTTCCGACTAAATCCTGAAAAGTTACCCATAATTCTGCTGTGTTTAAGGAGTCGATTAATTAGAGCATTACTGTAGTAATTTCAGAGAGAAAGTGGAAACTGTTTTTACTGTATCTGTTGTGCTAGCCAATTTCCCAAACATTGTTATTGGATCTTTTGCAAAGCTAATATTACAACTAGAAATGTCCAAGCAATATGAGCATGATTAAGCGACTCACCAGTTCTTTCTTGATTTGGCATTTTGATGCTACATCCTTCCCCAGATTTATTGAATGCCTGACATCCTCTCCCTTAACAACCCCTGACACATTAAGAGCACTAGAAATGACAAATAAAATTAGTTATTGCAATAAATCAAACAGACATGGCTTATTTGAACCCTAAAATGATATATAATAAAATAATTTGGTATTAGAGGTATCACAAAACACAGCTATGCAGAAGATTTTTGAAAATTCATCGATATATGTGACCCGCCATATCAAATCCAGTTGTAAGTCGGAATTTTTTACCCTGTGCCAATGCATTCTCTTATATATGCGAGTCAACCATAGGTCGCCCCGCATATATAAGAGAATGCATTGGCCTGACAATTTTTTATCAAATGTTTCTTACAATTTTTAGGACATAAAATAAAAAAACATCCATTACCCTGCAGGGAGCCCCACACATATATAGAAGCATATAGAAGAGTGTCGTCTGCTCATGATTGTCTGGGGCTCTGCATGGGTGAAATTATAAAATTGTTAAAGAATACAAGAAAAAATTATTAAAATTGTAAAAAATTGTTAGGCCAATGCATTCTCTTATATATGCGAGGCGACCTATGGTCGACTCGCATATATAAGAGAATGCATTGGCACAGGGTAAAAAAATCCCGACTTACGACTGGATTTGATATGGCGTGTCACATATCGTAGAAACTTATGTGTTTTTTACTTATATTTTTCAATATATTTGAGATCGTTTCATTTAAATTTTAAGTCAGCTGTACACTGAGCTGTAGGGTGAAAATTGCAACTCAGGCTGCAGACAATCTAGAGCTGTCGTCACTCTGAAATGTTTATGGTACAATATAATTTTGACGATTAAATGAAGAGAAACAAGCAGTCGCAAGACGACGGTATCCCCCGCCAAATTGTGCAGTTGTGGAGGGTGCATTCTCAATAATGTTTGCGTTCTCAGTATGTGTTAAACAAGAGGTGGGATTTTGTCAAAATGTCTGGCTTGCGAACTCATTTTAGGTACTGACATTTGTGGAAATTAGCCATGTGACGTCGTCCATTTGCACCAAAAATAATAAACAAAGTCCAATAACTCTGCTGAAAATATCAGACCAGACCTGGTTTGCGAACTCGTTCTAGATACTGGTCATGTGAACTGATATACCAAAAATCTTTGAAATCCATTGACATTTGTGAAAATGAGCCCTGTGACGTCGTCGATTTGCTATTTGGTAAATTCGACAAAAATAATAAACAAAGTCCAATAACTCCGGTAAAAATATCTGGCCAGACCTGGCTTGCGAACTCTTCTAGGTAATGGTCAGGTGAACTCATATATCATTGAAATCCGTTTACATTTGTTCAAGTTATGACTCTTACAAATTCGGGTCGGACGGACGGACGGAACCCATTACTATATCCCCCGCAAATTTTAAATTTGGCGGGGGATAATAAGTGCATGACTTTTCTCAATATAGTTTCAACTTAAGATAACGCAATATATATTTTTCGGACATTCAGATTTGATTCCAGAATTCCGATGAATACAAATGGCATTGTACAAGGTGTTTGAAGTTGTATTGTTTTTTAACTTCAATGCATCACATGAGACATATAATGCTCGTAGAAAGGTAGTTTAAGTATTTATCAACCTATTTCGATAGTGGGAAAAATTCAAAAGAGAATATTATTAGTTGTATTTTGGAGCGCAATCCACCATGTGGCTTTAACTATCAGACCCATGATTGTATTGTTGAAAAACATCCCTGGATCAAGATCTAAAAGTAATATGTAACAAGGGTTGCACATCAAAGATGGCTCTGGTTTTTTGTCCATAAGAGTGAATCTGTTCGATGGAGATTCACTAACAATGGATGACCTAAAGAATTATATCTCAGAACTAAGGGCCATAACTCAGGTGATAACAAGATGACTGCCTGTGGCCATGTTTTTCATCGAAAATCGTTCAAATGTTCATATCTCCCATCTAGAGGTGATCATAAATAGTTCTCCAATAAATGTGGGCTGCAGGGTATGCTGATGGATTCACATTTGAAATACAAGATGCCTGCTGGTGGCCATGTTTTCTGTTACAAATTTTGGGGAAAAAGGGAGACTCCCATCTAGAGGTCACCCCAAAGATCCATACGAAGTTTTGTGACGATTGATGAAAAATATGACCTGTAAGGTGTGCTAAAGGATTTAGTCATAAAAAGAGTAAAATCTAAGATGGTCGCTGATAGCAATGGTAAGCATCCATCTAGAGGTCAACCGGGTCCATATGAAGTTTGGTGATCGGATGAAGGATATGCTCTATAGGGTGTGCTAAAGGATTTAGTGATAAAGAGTAAAATCCGAAATGGCTGCCGGCAGCCATGTTTTTCATCGAAAATCATTCAAATTTGAAGCTCCCATCTGATCCTAGACTCACATACCGATTATCGTTGAAAACGGTCAAAGTTTGTTGAGTTATCTCTCTAACGCGCGCGAACGATCAACATCGCTAAAAATAGACAAACTAAGGCCCATAACTCTTGTATAAAAGATTAGACAAACCTGGTTTTTGAACTCGAGCTATATATTGTTGCAACAAACCCATGTACCAAATATCAATAAAATCGGTTGACTTTGTTTTAATTATCGCGCCTGTCAGGACGCCCGCCCACCGACAAAAGCATTAGACAATTTTTTGTTTTAAACTTGACTAAAAATTTTATGGTATCACTCCCTATATTATAAAATCTTCTAATAAGTTGAAGATTAAAGTGGTTGATATTGAAGAATAAATTATTACCTTTCGGTTATCACTGCATTGACATTTTTCTTGTCAGAAGGCAACAGACCTCGTATCTTGTATCTCAACTTAGTTTTGTCCTTAGTTTCCTCTCTACACAACACTAGAATAAACAGAAATTGTGTTATATGCAAATACATGTATTAAAGTGCAGTTTTGGACGAAATTTCATACACATATTAAAACGTCTGAAGATAGGGCAGAGCTGTCAGGTGTAATAATTTTTCCCACGTTAACATAGCAGTTATAGTAAATTTGATATCTCTTCTGAGCTGTAGTGTAGATAGTGTTGGAAGTTGAAATTCAAAGAGAGATGATTCATGTCGAAATCACCTAATATGTTTTTGAAAAGGAAAATAATACTTTGGTAAACTAAATAAATTTGAACTGTAGTTGAAAATCTTCCTATGAAAAAATGAAGTGTTTTGAAAGTAATGTATAATATTTCTCTCGTGCAATATTTTTCGAGAAATATTTGTACAGTATGTTGTACTAGCTGAGTGTTTCATCTGTTTAACGATTCCATAAGTTTGAAGAATTATCAACTCACCATTACTTATCCCAATGTTTTCATTCCCACCTTCAGCCATTCCTGAGCATCATACCGAACAGAAGCCTAGAGTCCTGAAAATAATAGTTACTTGCATTCCAAGTTATACATGTGGAGAGCAGGGTGGGGTAGAAACTTAAGTGAAGTGGGAAAATAAACCATCTTCAATTTGTCAGAAGGAATTTAAAATTGGTTAGAATTTGTTTCGAGTTATTATGGTGGAAGTGGAATCAGTTGACGTTACATTGAAGTTATCGTGCTTATGGTCTTAAAATTGCTAAAAAAACGAGAGGCCGATCACGATCGGCAGATGTTTAACCCATACCTTAGCAATAGCGACTAGCCATAACTGATAATTTGTCAAAGATATGATCACAGGAATTAATCCATATATCAGTACCCAACTTGAAATCAAAAGCTCAAATAATTTGTCTTAAGAAAGGGTTAAAGTATTTGGGTTGGGGAGGAGTAGTTTTAAATCTCATAACTCTGTCCCTATTCACACAAGGACCTCTCACTGTGAGATCCAATGGTTTAGTGATTTTGGAGGACATGTTTAGGAGTTTAAGTTAACTCATTGGAAGCAAAAGTGATAAATCCCTATCTTTGCCACTTTTGACATGCCAGATATTCAAAATTTATTATTCACTTCTAAAGAGAAATTATAATTGTTGACTGCTTAGAACGACATATATGTAGGGGATTCCATCTCGTATTTAAATGGTACTTTAATTACTCCCCCCCCCCCTTCCCCCATTCTCCCCAGTTATTTTGTTTATCAAACATGGACAGATATAAGATCAGATCTGACCTGTGTATTAAATAAGATTAAGTGTTTCATAACAGGGGTGTATGGTTTTCAAAAATATATGTAGTTTATACAATTCAAAAGTATTATCTATATAATGTTATACAGACATAATATGATGGGGATGCTGGCCCCTATGACCACTAAATCTTTCATATAAAAGAAAGTAAGTTAGCCCTCATTTGAATGGTTTCACACATTACAATGTTTTAGCTTGGGCACTAAAAGCCACAACCTTCAATGTTAATCTTCTAAGTGCTCTGTGGCCCCTAAAATTCAATCAACCATGAAAATGTGAACAAATGGGAAAATAAGGTTCCTGGAAATACTAACATCTACCATATTGATTTTCAAAACAAGTCATCACTTACAATAGTCATGTATATTTATCTGCCTGTTTCCCATTGCATAGATAAATCATATTGGCTATCAGCTGTTGTTTTAATTTCAAATTGAAAGCACGTGTCTGAAGGGTTAATATATTTTTCAAAAATCAATTAATCAGTCAATACCAAAATTGATAGAAGTGAATAGTGTGCCAAGATACCCAATAGATATTAAGAGATATGAGGAAGAGTCCATGTACATTATAGCATGTGTCTATGGAAACCTTGGAAAGGGTTAATTATTTTTGAAGCAAATTAATGGAATTTAGAAGACACTTATATAGGTGAGGGGTGCCCTTATCTCACCCTGTAATGAAATTTCAAGAATAGGAAAAACACCAGTCTTGTGCTGCCATTAATCAATTTGACAGTTAGAATAAACAAACAGCCAACCACCAGTGTTGTTTATCTTGCTTGACCCACCAGAGCTCTGTATCATATGTCATCACTCATTTCATAACAGATTTCACTTGGAATGACAACATCTATAAAAATCCTCTCATATACTCAGGATGTTGGATGATCACATGGTAATTTATTGATATCATTATATTACATGAAACTATTGCAATAAAATCTTCATATTTTCAAAACAGGATATCACACCTAATTAATCGTAAAAAACTAAAATAAATGAAAGCGTCAATTTTTTTTTTCTATTGTTATTAAAGTTCAAACAAAATTTAATATTTGTATATGCTAAATTTAGCAAGGAGCTAAATCTAAAAAAATTGAATTTAAAAAAAAAAAAAAAATCTCAATTTTTTTTCTCGAAAAATGGTCGTAACTCCTTTAAAATTAATCGGATCAAACCCATATTCGAACTCGATCTGTATTTTGGGCTGTGAAACTCACATACCAAATTTGGTTCCAATCAGATAAAAAATGTTTGAGTTATGGCAGAATGCGAGAATTCTAAGTTGAAAAAGGGCCATAACTCTGTAACAAAATCTCGGATCAAACCCAAATTTTGGGCTGAGAAACCCATATACAAAATTTGGTTTCGATCGGATAAAAAATGTTTGAGTTATCGCATTACTCGTAAAGTGTCTACGGACAGACAGACAGACAGACAGACGGACGAACGACGAGTGGTCAATCCGGGCAACGACACTATGTTTACCATACTATGGTATGGGTAAACATAAAAAGAGAAAATTAAGGGCCATAACTCAAGGTAAAACAATTGGACGAACCTGGTTTTTTAACTCGATTGGGACATTTATTGTGAAAGAACTATATATCCCATATATATGGAATCAGTTTATGTCTGTTCATGTTTAATATAGCATTAACAATCATTAAATTGCTAATAATAAACAAATTAACCCTTTACCCAACAAAACGCCCTGTTCCAATGCATTCTCTTATATATGCGAGTCGACCATAGGTTTTTTTTTAGGCCCATGCATTCTCTTATATATGCGAGGCGACCTAAGGCCGACTCGCATATATAAGAGAATGCATTGGCACAGGGCATAACTGTAACTATCACAATGTGGTCAATGAGCCGGTTCCAATGATATCTATACGGTTCTATTGAGACAGACCAAAGATAATTTAGGCTGTTGCAGCTTCATTTGGGCTATTTTTCTGGGCGTTTTGTTGGGTAAAGGGTTAAAGGGCCAGGTGAATAAAATTAGACACACTTGGCTTTTCAAACTCGATTGAAATATTGTTGTGAGAAGTCAGTTGGCCTTTTCAAGAACAAAGGCAAGCCTTGAAATAGTGTGTCTGTCATTTGCAGAATGAGGTCCCCAGAGGGTGAATTTAGTGATGCTACCCCACATAGCGGGCTAGCATCACCAAATTCACCCCCTGGGGACCTCATTCTGCTTACATCTCAGCAGAATGAGGTTCCCAGAGGGTGAATTTGGTGATGCTAGCCAAAATAATCGTAGGAAAACTCATTGCGTAGTGCAGATTGTTGCATTCAGACCTCAATACCATTGGTAGAAATTTCATAAAAACTACTGGTACTTTGTCTTAACTATCATAATTGACACATGCACATTTGACTTGGGACATGCTAATAATGTAATTTAAAAGCATTTTTTAAAGAATGTTATTTTCTCAAAGAAATCTATATTGACTAAATAACGGATCTATTCAGAAATGAAAAAAATATTACAAACATTTAAAGAGCGTTTTTAAAGAGATTTTTTCCAGTATGTTCTTATCTACATGGGTTTTACCCATGTATGTCCATCTTTTACCAGAGTATATAGCATTGCTAATCTGACTTTACCATGTTTAACTTAGATTTTACAAGGGTATGACTGATTTATGGGTTTTAGATGGCTTTTTACCAGAGTATATAATTGTTAACCTGACTTTACCATGCCTTTACTTGGAATTTACAAGGGTGTGCCCAATTTAACATGGGTTTTTCATGGCTTTTACCAGATATATCATTGTAAACCTGACTTGACCATTATTTAGTTGGAATTGACATGGGTACATGTACTTTTTACTTACGTTTATATATGGCTTTTACCAGAGAATATCATTGTTAACCTGACTTTACCACATTTTACCAGATTTGAGCCTGTTAAACCATCATTACCATGGTTTACCGTACCGGTACCTGGCTTTTACCAGCGTGCTTTTTTAATAAGTGATAACTCCCATAAAAATGTGCAGACATCACCCATATTCAAACTTGACCAGTGCCCCTAACGAATAAGTTCACATACATACAAAATATTTTTAAATTTCGTTAATTATTACTGAACTGCTGAAGTTATCACACGGAAAACATATGGAAGAATGGACGGACGGACACCGCGTTACGCGGTGATTTCTATATTGTACAGTCAATAATTTGAATAAAGTGTTCAAGGAATCGTCGATGCTAATGTCATAATTCTGTGCTCATTCATCTATCAGAAAACAGAAAGCACAGCACCAAATGGTGAAACTAAAAGACTATTTACGGTATATTCTTCAAAGAAATCTCAACAGAAATGAACTGGAAATATTTTTACAACCACAAGCGACAAACCGGAAGTTCACTTCAAATGAATTACTTTCAACGGAATGGACTGGAGTATGGTATGAATTAAAATACATACGATGGAACAAAATATGGAATGGTCATGGGCAGATTATAATAGCGGTATGTTGAAACTTACCGGCATGCAGCACATGGTCTCTATATTATAATCATCGACGTATATTAAATATGGTCTCTATATTAAAATTAAAACAGAGTACGTACTCGAATACTTACATGTAGACCTACTGAGATATATTGGGCATAGTCATGCCATGTAGGCTATACACATGCATGCACACACGGTGGACGTCGATCGGCCTCTATATACTCGACACGGTTGGTATGCATATCCACACAATAAAGTACTAACGGGTAGCTACATGCAGATTCCGGTATGTCGAATGAAGCCAAATATCCCGGTTATCTTGGAACTAGTATACCCGGCACATACGGCGGGATTCCCAGACAGCACAACGACGTCGGCCCGACGTCAGGTTCCAAACGTCGGTATGTCCGTCGGCCCGACGTCGTTGTGAAATAGAGATGGTCGACAACAGTTCGGCACCCGACGTTCACCAGATCTCGCCAGAACTGGAGGTCGACATATGGTCGGCTGCCGACGGGAAACTTACCAGTGATAAATAAATCGCGGAATATTTATATATCACGTAGGCCTACCATATTGATGCCCGAAGTCGTATATTAATCTTTGCTACATAAATTCCACCCTTGAAGGTTTATTGCACGTTCCATGCTTTTATAGTAGATTTTGAAGTGATTGTTGTTGTTTTCATACATTGGTCGGTAAAACGTCGGTTGCCGACGGATTGCCGACCGAAAACGTCATTGTCGCTAATATGACGTCGTTGTACGTCTCGTCTGCTGTGTCAATTTGAAAGCTTCGGTCACATTATTTTCGACTTTAAATTCATTGCTGATTGGAGCCTAACATTATTAATTCTTCTCTGATGTGGAAAATTAATCACAATCGGTGCTAATGATTACGCAGAGGACCATGCGTGCATGGATACATTTCCAGGGCGGAATAATAAAGGTAAGTTTAATATTTTTCCCAAATATATTGCACACTCATGGAAATCATCCGAAGTTCCGGGCTTGATTGGTACCCCTAAATAAAACAGCTTAATATATATAGCCACATTTTTCTCTATTATATAGAGTTTCTCATTGTATCAAACAGATTGTTACGTTTTAGACTTTCAGTATGTTAACACGCCAACATTTATTTAATGTTGGTCTATTGTCAGCGCAGTCGGCAACCCGACGTCGGCAATCGACGGTGTCGTATTTATTAATTATTATCTATTGTCAGGTACATACTTACATGTACCGGTATGTAATGTCTCAAATGTACTTGAATGTCAATTGAAGGTCCAAATTATGTTCTATTTTGTTACATCGCGGCCCAGTTCTGGAGGGATCAACCAATTAGGTCTACACATTATGCTTAACATTAACGTTATATTCGGTCTCTTAATTTATGCCACAGCAAGATTAATATTAGTGATATAATTGAGAACGTTTGGGTCCAGAACTGTCCTTGTTACGATCTAGTCCTCATATGGTACATGTGTAAATAAAGGGCACACATGTGCGAAAATTCAATGCAGATTGAACCTAGTTCTGACATTAACAGGATTGTTCATGACATATGCAGTAACTGTTGATATGGCGTATGGTTCAACATAATGTCACCTCTTCCAAATCACGTCAACAGAGTTAACGTTAAAAGTTCTAATGAGCCATGTCCGTTTAAATTGTTGTAATGTATTCTATTTATCTAACCGTTAAATGCATATTCCTGGATTGGATATTAGGGAAACAGTCTCTTTTGTTAAAAAAAATGCATGTTAAAATTTAATATATGCGAAGAGCATTTAGCAAGCGCTATTTTGAATTGCACGAATAAACTATTGGCAAAAAACAATTGTTTCTATTGACATGCCACATCGGTCCTCCCGCCCGTCTGTCCCAGTATATAGCTCGGCCATATATATTAGTATTATATAGGTCATCAGATATCTTTAAACATTGAAAGGTATGTTGGCCAGCATTGGGGTCGATCGGGTACTTTCAAGTGTGCAAGTGTGTTTAGTATTTCCCTCTATATCTTTACAGGGCCACTGTTGGATATAGTAATAACAGCATATAACGCCCGTGAATGGAGATGTTGGTGTGTGCATGGGACATAGATGCAAATGGTTGTCTCAAGGGAGCAATGTCGGTCGTCTTAAAACTTGCTGCATGATGGTGACAAATTAATTGTATGTTAGAAGCAGGATACATGTATCAGAGAATTAAATGGAGACACGGACTCAGTGTATATGAGTGTTAATGATTGCTTCAAATGCGCTTGCTTCAGTGAGTCACTGTGAACAAATTCTCATTTCTTATCGAAATGGCTATGTATCGATCTGAATGGCACATTGAGATGTCCCTCAACTCGGATCAACCTTGAAAATCGGTCCCGATTTTCGCATATATCGGGGTTCAAATCGTGACAACCTAATCTAGCCCAGATTGCGATGATCTAGGAATCGTTCACGATACATCTGGGAGATTTCCGTGTGCTGCATGGTGTTTGTCATTCTGTACGTTGTTCCCCGAAGAGAAGTATATCACATTACGTATACGTATGTGACATGATGTGTGAAACCAGAGTCCCTACATGCATGTGATTGATTGATTGGGGTTTATTGTCGCTTTAGCAACTAAGGCCATATCACGACATTGCCAGTTTTAGTGGTGGAGGAAATCCGCACACTTGCGACTAATCTAACAGTGATTTCAATGGCTGATCAACTCGTCAACCATGTGCGGAAAACCACCGGCCATCGGCGAGTAACTGGTAACTCCACCAGATAACGATTTCGAGTTACAAAGTCCACGATGGAAACATGCGGATTTCAACCCTTATCGCCAGCGCTGGAGGGCGAAACGGCTTGGAGTTGTACCCCTAACCGATTGAGCCACCGAGGCCCCTACATGCATGTGAAAAAGCTATATATATGCATGTGAAAAAGCTATATGTATGCATGTGAAAAAGCTATATATATGCGTAGATATATATGATGTGAACTGGAAAGATAATCGGAATTTCGTAGTATTGGAGCTTCGTGGTACAGAGTTTTGGACCTTCAGGCAATCGAACCCAAGAAGATTAGGCCGGAAAAAATCTTAGTACAGGAAACTCTGGGATATAAAATTTCAAATTCAAAATTCCAGACATTATGTCTAAAGAAAGTCTGACGAATTTCACAGAGAACTATATACGTGCGGGCTGATTTATTAGAGACAAGTTAAGCACCATGTCGGACACCGTTGTGTAAATATTTAACACTACTGATCGATCCACTGTAAGTATATACATAATAAATACCGTTAGACGTGTTTTTGCGTTGATTTTTAACATTAAAAATTGTTGGCAGCTATTTGCGGTCTGGGTCGTATATACGCAATCCTATAATTTTCCACTTGAATTATCCCTATCAATGTCAGTAGCTTTGTTTGATTTGTACTGTGGTCGGCATGGCGTCGGTTGCCAACCATTTGCCAACGTCGGCTGCCGACGTCATAGCCGACGGCCACGCCAACGGTCGGCAAATGACATCGAACCGACGGTGGTCGGCATGACGTAGACTGCCAACCATATGCCGACGTCATAGCCGACCGTCGGCAGCCAACGTCGGCCCGACGTCAGGTGGCTATCTGGGATTATTATCCAGTCAATGTAATGCACAACGACTGATGCGATAATATATATAACATGCACAGAAGCAGCGGCCAAATTTTAACAGGAAAGAGATTAGATTCCAATCATATGGTATCCTAGATGTGTTGTCATAGTTTATAATATTTTATAATATTAATGGCCATCAGCGGTGCGCATGTGGTGTCTAAATTATATGATCAATAAAGAGCCTGTATCATCAGCCCCGAAAATATCCGATAATTTTTTTGCACAAAAGTAAAATGACGTGGGGGAATGTCACAGGATAGGTGTTGTTGACCTCAACTGACTTAAAGAGACACTAATAATTAACAATAAAGAGCTTTATTATCAACTTTACGCGTTCACTGCCGAAAACGAAAGGGTAATTCCATGCGTATGCCAATATGGTATTGCATGTTTTGCCGAGAGTAGTTGATATTCTACATAAGTATGAGTGGTGGTTCGACCAATATCGGTTTATATGATGCTGAATTAACATGTCATAAGGCTACTACAAGGTTGTCTATCGTCTGCTTAAATTTCCAGAACATCCCTCAAAATGAACATGGGAGTCAAAGAGTGTGGAGTCGTTACCTGGCTGCAAAGACTGTGACTATGAAGACTACAACAGTCAATATACTTGTCAAAATCACTTATGACAAGTAGTTCAAACTGGAGGTTTTCTGCTCAGCAGGGGTCTTCACCTTGAAATTTCTCATTGCACACAACTGACAAATTCCCGACCACCTACCGTTATGCGTAGCGTCCTTTTTAAAGGACGGCAATCAAGACAACCAGACCACAGTCCTAACTTCACAAAATTCCTTTTGCAAATCCGACTTAGGTTGGAATTCTACAACTGGTACTTCAAGCTCTCCAACTTTGGGAAGTTTCCAACCAGACATCCTCCATAAAATTAATATTTGTGGTCAACTTGTCATCCCACATAGTTTTAAAATGTGGCCATTGCAGTCCAACAGTATATCCGGAGTAGGACAATACAGACTGTTGGTCTAAAACATACTGGTTGGAAACTAAAACTATGAGAACAATTCTGACCTATTTTTGGTGTGAGAATCAAATTTACAACTAATGTTGCATTAGCCATGAAATTTCCAACTGTTTAAAATTTGTACCAAAGAAGGGGGTCAAAACTCACTCCACCGACACTCTCTCCCCATTGCCCATAACATTGTCATCACCTACCCACACCCACCCGTCAGCTTAGACATCATTAGGAATCTATATATTATACTAGAATTACTAGTACTAAATTAGAATTCAACAGCATATATGCATGTAGGGTGGGTGGTGGGGGACGAGATACATTTCTGCCCATATTTTAACCAATGTAAATCCCAATCTATGAGATCCATTTAATTATCTCATAATTTTCAAACGGTATATTTTAAGAGTTGAAGTGAATTCATTTCCGCAAAAGTAGTTACAAAATTTAGGGAAGAATCACTGATACTTTTCCTTGAAATTATCACCATAATAGAACTACACCTCATTAGCATAGACAAAAAAAGTTAACAGCTTATATTTACATACTATTGTAACACCTGTTACATCAATAACTGATAATTTATCAAAGATATGATCACAGGAGTCCATATATCAGTACCCAACTTGAATTCAAACATTTAAATAATCTGTCTTAAGAAGGGGTAAGTATTTGGGTAGGTAGGGTAGTTTTAAAACCCACAACTCTGTCCCAATCCCTATCCCTGTCACACCATCCAATGTCCTCTCACTGTGCTGATCCAAGGTTTAGTGATTTTGGAGGATATGTTTAAGAGTTGAAGTTAACTCATTGGAAGCAAGAGTGTTAAATCCCTATCTCTGCCACTTTTGACCAGACATAATTTAAAATTTTGCTCAATTCTAAAGAGAAATTATAATTTGTTGACAAGCCAGACTGCTTAGAACGACATGTGGGATTCCATCCCATATTTAAATTGAACTTTAATGACCCCTAATCCCACCAGATGCTATTTGATTATCAAACTTGTCAGACAGATAAGATCAGATCTGACCAGTGTAATAATTAAAGCTTGCTTATATTGTTACATGAGTACGTTTTTCATAATAGGAGCGTTTGTTTTTCAAATATTGAGCAAGCAGTGAAATCTAAATTCGATAAAAAAATACAATATTTTTTTAATTAAATTTTTTGTTTGTTAATTAAATGTTTTTTTTGTTTTTTGTTAATCGAGCAAGGAGAATTTGTTTTTAAATTATGTTCCCTGTGCAATGTTTGACCCAGTGACCCCATTTGAACAAATCTGTACCCCAGTCAGGTACCCAAGGACCCTCCATACCAAATATATACTAAATAGGCCTGATGTTACTTGAGAAGTCATTTTAAGAATAAATATGGCGGGAAAGAGTTATGGTCCTGGCTTCACAACTATTTGACCTGGTGACCTCATTTGAACAAATCTGAATGTGAGTCACCAAGGGAACATCCACACCAAATATGAACCCAATCGGTTTTATGGTTCTGGAGAAGTTATTTTAAGAATTACTTTGGAGGGAAAGAGTTATGGCCCTGAATTCACAACCATTTGACCTGGTGACCTCATTTGAACAAATCTGAATGTGAGTCACCCAGTGAACATCCACATCAAATATGAACCCATTTGGTCTTATAGTTCTGGAGAAGAAGTCGTTTTAAGAATTACTATGGAGGGAACTATTTTTATAGTTCACAACTATTTGAATTGGTGACCTCATTTTAACAAATCGGAATGTGAGTCACCCAGGGAACATCCACACCAAATATGAACCCATTCTGTCGTATGGTTCTGGAGAAGTTGATTCCTGACTGACAGACGTATGGACGAGGGATGGCTATAACTCCACGGAGAATTCGGCTCAGGTGAGATAATAAACAAGACAGTCAACGACTGTGGGGTCGTTAATCTTACTGTAAAGACTGAGATGACGCGGACTCTGAAGACTACAACAGTCAGCAATAGTCAAAATCACTCAAGACAAGTAATTCTAAACAGGGATATAGCTGGAGGCTCTCAGATGAGCAGGGCTCTTCACCTTGAAATTTTTAATTACACACCACTGACAAATATCCAATCCCTGCCCTTTTTAAACAAGACAACCAGACCACAGTCCTGTTCACAAAATTCCTTACCTTGGAAATTTCCAACCTGACATCCCCCATAAAGTTAAAATTTGTGGCCATTTCGGTCCAACAGTTTAACCCGAAGTAGGAAAATATGGACTGTTACTGGTTGGAAAATCAAATCTACAACTAATATTGATCAAAGTAGGGGGCCAAAACTCCACCACCCCATCTATGAGGTCCATTCATATAGTAATTTCAAAGGTAGATTTTAAGAGTTGAAGTTAATTGATTTTCCTCAAAAAACGACCCCATTTGAAATATTGTTTCAAGAATGAGGGAAAGAGTTATTGCCCTGGCTTCGTACATATTTGACCTGATGAACTTATTTAAACAAATCTGAATGTGAGTCACAGAAGGAATATCCACACCAAATATAACCCCCTTTGGCTTTTAATATGTAGCTGGAGAAGAAAACAGTTGTTGATGGATGGATGGAAAGACATCGCAACAGGCAGATGGATGGGAGGACAGTCTGACAGACATACAAATTCAATCCAATATACCCCAAACTTTCAAAATCAGGGTATAATGAGTTTACCTGGATAAGTAGTGGTTAAGAAAATAATATTGGAACAGCCAAGCCTGAATTTAGTGTGTGGCATTTGCAGAATGAGGTCCCCAAAAGGTGAATTGAGTGATGCTATCCCGCAAGATGGGCTAGCATCACTAAATTCACCCTCCGGGGACCTCATTCTGCTTTGGCCTCAACTGCTATGGGAGACCAAGGAACATATTGAAGTTTTTCGAGTTGAAGTTGGTATTGGACACCTCAATTATGCATTTTAACTTCTGTAAATTAGGGGATATAGAAAGATATATGAGACCCTATATACTTCCCAGAAGATTAGACCTAAGCAGAATGAGGTCCCCGGTGGGTGTTTTTGGTGATGCTATCCTGCTGTATGGGGTAGCTTCACTAAATTCTCCCTCTGGGGACCTCATTCTGCAAATTTCAGACAAACTAAATTCAGGATTGAGAGCAGCATATTGTTTCGATTTGATTTTAATGACACACATTAGTGCTATGCAGTTGTTTACACTTGTCTGTCAGATAACATCTCAATTGATGACATGTGTATTATTAACTCCCTCTCTGTCTGAATCTTCTGAGGTGAGAGGTGAGTTGGGAGATGAGACGGAGTGGGGGGGGGGGGGGGGGCTGTTGGTTGGAGTGAGGGTGGGGGTCTGAGTCATGTGGGGGGGGGGGGTGATGGAAAGGAAAATTTTCAGTGATTTCATTAAAAATTAAAGTCTCATAACTCTGCGGATGTTACAGTGGTGTCAGTTTTCAAATTTTTTATCATGTTTTAAAAAAAATTAAAAAAAACAAAATTGGGTTAAACTGAGCAATATTAATTTTTGTTTGAGTTATGTCCCTGGCTCGGCCCACATTTGACCCAGTTACCTTATTTTAACAAATCTGAACCCCAGTCACTCAAGGACCCTTCAGACCAAATATGATCCCATTCGGGCCGATGGTACTTGAGCAGATGTTGTTTTAAGAATTACTATGGAGAGAAAGAGTTATGGACCCAGTGACCTTAATTGAACAAATCTGAATGTGAGTCACCTAGGGAACATCCACACCAAATATGAACTCATTCGGTCTTATGGTTCCGGAGAAGATGTTTAAAGAATTGTTGACGGATGGATGGACGGACGGATGGACAGACTTTTTAAAGGGCGGGAGAATCTATTTAGTTAATCAAATCTCTAAATAAACAGCAGTTGTTCAATTTGGATGTCATTTCCAGAAAGTTGTTTAGTTTTGAGCAGGAACTGTCGGGTTTCTTTCTGTTAAGGCTGAATTTGTTCCAGATTGTGAGTAGTTTTGAAGTTGAAGTAAATAGACAATGTATCCTTATTAAGATGACACATTTGGGTTGGGGCATCTTGCATATATAAGAGAATGCAGGGCCTAACAGTATTTACGTTGATACTATAAGCCAGTGCATTCTCTTATATATGTGAGGTTCCCTATGGGAGACTCACATATACAAGAGAAAGAACTGGCAGAGTATTTTTAATGCTGCACCAGCGCAGCTCCCATCATGAAACGCTTAATCCAGCAGACCCAAAATTTCTTCTAAATTGGATATATAATTGTACAAATTTTATATATAAATATTTTATTATCTTTTATTTTGCAACAGATGTAGAGCATGTTTCATCCTCATGAGGGAACTCTCTTTGCCGAGGAGAGACATGATCTCGGCCACTGGTGGTCCTTGCTGGGAATGGAAGAAGAAAATTAATTTATACTCAGTTGTGTAATAAATAGTGAAGCTTATGAACATATAAAATCTCATTCTTTTGTATGTAGAAGCTGGGCATATAAGATTTTAGGGCTAAAACATTTTTGGGTAACAACAAACTTCAAAGTCTTGACTACGTAACGAATTTCAGTGAAAAATCAAAGAAATATTTTTTTCTATATTTATGAAACCTTTGTGATAATACTAGTTTAATAAATAACTTATTTCAACTTTGATAGCATAGAAACAAATTGGATTGGTTTGGATTGTTAGTTAATTTATGGCACTTTTAGCTTGCTGATATCTTTGGAAAATATAGAAGAAAAAAAAGTTGAAATTGCCACCATTATCATTTTTACGTAGGTTCATGGCCCTGGATACTGAGAATCAACATACCTTAGATCCAATCAAAGAAAATCTGAGAAATCCCATGTACACAGAATACTTCACATTCAGAGTTTGGCAAGAGTTCTTTAGCAATGTTTTCAGTTCATCAGATTGGTATTTATCACAATGTGTAATACTATTGATTACACTTTCTAATACAGATTCTGTGCTAATATTCAGGCTGTTTATATATTTCATGTCAAGAGATTCAGGGTACGTCCACAGAAAATGAAGGTCCGGCTGTATAAGGTCATCAAGCTTGTGAATTCTCTCCTGTAAAAGAAAAGGAGGTTATCCAAAGAACATCTCATTACAAATATATAATTTTGTCACTTCATTTTCTACAGTATTTTATTATTGGTAAAATGCTAATATATTTCAATAGTATATTCATAATGATATTTCAAATTCAAATTTCAAAATAGATTTTCAGTTGATATTTTTCACTGAGATGTAATTATAAGTACCTGTAATAATATCAGTTTCCCTAATATAATTACAGTTTCCATATCTTTCAACTGTGTAATTACATTAGAGAACATAAAGTATTCCTAAAAGATATATTGAAAGAGGATATCAGCAGGAGAAGTACGTCTTTATTCATAGAATTACCCCCCCCCCCCCCCCCCCCCCCCCCCCCCCGGCTCAAACCCCCACTGGGCTCCTACCATTGGAAAGATCTTTATGAGAAAACTCACACAAGAATCATAATTAGCCAACATGAATGTAATCAGAGCTGACATGAAATGGTTAAGGACTACTATTTTTGCATTATAATCAATCACAAGACATGCATTATTTATTATATGATATTGAACACTGGTGTAAATTCTCACACAATATCTCTTTATGATTTTGTCACATTTTTATTTGCCACAAATTTTGGATATCAGTCTCAGATTTTACTATATACGTAATCTTTTGGCAATGGCAGGGGAGTATAACTATGTTATTATTACATTGAACATCATCTCTTCCTGAATCATGTATTTAATTCTATAAATCCATTGTTAACAAAGAAATTTCTACAAAATGTGAAAAGCTACGGTAAATTGTTTATCTTAATTGAAAACAGAAAAGGAAGTTATCACTCAAAATCTGGACTATCGGCTTGCCAAAATAAACATACAAACTATTTATAAATACATTGGATGGCTATCAGAAACTTGTAAGATCATAACGAGAGGCCGATCACTATTGGCAGATGTTTAACCCATACCTTGGCAATAGCGATTAGCTATTTTTATAAATCCTTACACCAACCTTTTCATGAGTGCAAAAGTTTCAACAATTCACACTTTATATAGTGATCATGTGAAATATATTTAGTTATCACATTGTGTCAACAGGATTTGTGGATGATGTTAATATTTTAAAGCAAATAAACCAAATGACCCGCACTATGCAGGTTAGGGGTGTGTTATCATAAACTATGCCAAGAACTATAAACATAATCAATGGAAATATTTGAGTTATCAAATCTGATACTATGGGGTTAATCTTACCCAAACAGAACTGGACCAGAGAGTCATCAATCACAGTTTGACATATGATAAACAAGGCCTGCCAGCCACCACTGTCAGGCTTAGCGTGTAGTATCTAATGCCCATAGCAATAAATAACTCATTTCAATAACACACATGGTCTGTGTGATATGTTCTCTTCAAATTCACAGCAGCAAACAGGTATTAATTACTTGAATTATAAAGGACAATAACTCTGTTAAAATATATTGGATCAAACCCATATTCGAACTCGATCTGTATTTAGGGGTGAGCAATTCATATACCAGATTTGGTGTTGATCACATGAAAAATGTTTGAGTCATAGCAGCTTGGGTGAATTCTAAGTAAACATAAGAGTGAAAAGGTTAATTAAACAATACCAAAAACCATACAGATGAAGAACATACTAAGAAAAACCTAGGTAAGAAATATGTTCAACTTATTGAATTGGATAGCATGTGTGTGAAGGGTTAATTATTTTCTAAACCGATCAACCAATCAATACTAAAAACTATACAGGTGAGGGGTGTGTCATCATAAACCTACATATCAAATATGAACACAATCGGACAAAAAATACTTCGGTTATAGCATCGGATTTTGATTTTTTTTTCTTCGAAAAAAGGGTCATAACTCCTTTAAAATAAATTGGATGAAACCCATATTTGAACTCGATCTGTATTTTGGGTTGAGAAACCTACATACCAATCTTTTTTCCGATCGGATAGAAAATGTTTGAGTTGTCGCATTATGTGTAAAGTGTCTACGGATGGACAGACAGACAGACGGACAAACGACGAGTGGTCAATACGTACGTCGACACTATGTGTACCATACTATGGTATGGGTACACATAAAAATGAATCAATATAAAGTGTAATGATATGCCGATATTGCAACATGTAACATACAAGGTAGAGTTTCAAATTGGCCGTGTCTTCAGGTGTCACTCTGATGTGCAAAATGAGTATGTTACTATAAATAAAAAAGAATAGTGGGTAGGAATCATTCTAAAATACTATTGACAAATAGTATAGCAGTATGCAAACAATCAGAACACAAGAAAGTCGCATGAGATATAAATAGCCCATGACACTCCCATCTTTGAGTGCTGGGGTACAAGTAACCACCCTATATGAATTTACTCTGAGGAGTCGTTATCTTACCTGAGACCAATCAAGGATCCGGCCAATATTATCATTACTCAGTATATGATCCCTGATATTCTTGTCAATCAATCTGGAAATAATTAACAAATTAACCCTTTACCCAACAGAAGGGCCCTGTGCCAATGCATTCTCTTATATATGCGAGTCGACCATAGGTCGCCTCGCATATATAAGAGAATGCATTGGCTTAACACATTAAAAATTATAAAATTGTTAAAGAATGTATGAAAAAATGGTAAAAAAAGATTTTTTTTAGGCCAATGCATTCTCTTATATATGCGAGGCGACCTATGGTCGACTCGCATATATAAGAGAATGCATTGGCACAGGGCATAACTGTAACCATCACAATGTGGTCAATGAACCGGTTCCAATGATATCCATATTTGTATGGTTTTATTGAGACAGACCCAAGATATTTTAGGCTGTTGAAGCTTTATTTGGCCGGTTTGTTGGGTAAAGGGTTAAACCAGTGGTAAATTGGCTGATGGATGGAATGACATTTATATCATTATACCCCCATCCCAAAAGGTGTGGGGTATACTGGATTACATATGTCCATCTGTCCGTTTGCTCATATATCTCAACCATGGGTGACGGGATCTCACTGAAATTTGGTATGCAGGTTTGACATCAGGAGGGCATCCAAATGAGGGTACATTGACATTGTTCACATTTTCCGTTCAAGAATTATCCCTCTTTGTTTATCTGAAAATGTTAGATTTCCGTCTGCTGTTTTATCTCAACCATGGGTTAACAGATGTCAATGAAATTTGGTATGCAGGTTTGGCATCATGAGGGCTTTCAAAAGAAGGTTCATCGACACATTTTCCGTTCAAGAGTTATTCCTCGTTCTTTAAAGAGTAATTTGTTCCTTCATCACATTTTTTTCACAATTTGGTTTCCGACCTTCCCATATTTCAACTTTCACCATGGGGGTATCCCATCACCCATGGTGCAACCTCTTGTTTTACAATAGTTTAATGATAGTACCATATTTTTGCATTTTTTTAAATCAGCCAACTAAATGAAAAGAATCTCTAGATATGTGTAGATGGAGGGTTTATAATGTTAAATTGTTACGCTATACTGCTTTCAATGGCACTTTGACAAAAGATAAGCATCAATTGGAAAGAATTAGTGTGAAGCTGTGTGTACACACTTTATAACTACTTTATTAAAAATTGACCAAAATGGCCATGCCCATTTAAACAATGCTGTATGACGTAATCACTACGACCGTGAGAAACTCCTTAATTTGCACCTATGGGACCACTCAATGATCGGATATCCAGAACAATTTAAACTTTAGTATGGTATCGGTACTTGCACAGTATATTTGATAATATATTCACTCACAGGGCTGACATGGTATATGGATACCGACCCACCAAAGGGTTAACCCTTTCATTACTAAATATATAAATCAGTGAGTAATTCCCTCAGGAAATGTTCAGATAGTAAGAACAACAAATGACCATAGGCTGTTTGATCTCCCAAATCTACAAGATCAATCTCCCGAAATTTGCACTCCAGAAGTAAACAAGTCTGATACTCACCTTTTACCGAGGTTCTCCAGCACGAGCTGTCGAGTCTCCTCGATGGTAGCTTCCCTTTCTGTAGACTTTATCCTCTTAGATAAATGTATTTGATTGACCTCCTTGAGTCGCTCAGTATCCATCCTAGCTGAGTTTGTCTTGATTCTTAATAAAGAAAACTGAAAATACCCAATGATCATAGATCAGGCCATGTAACTCTACTATGATTAACTCCCGTAGAGATCATATTCCACCGGTACAAAACCTCGGAATTTTTTGTGATGTTCTGACCTGTTCTGATGAGGAAATTTACAACATTGAACAAATACCAATTTTAAGTCACTATGCTTCGCATGTGATTTAAACAAGAGGACCCTGCAAAGCAATTCAAAATTTTAAATTTAAATTAAAAATATGTTGGGCATATTACAACATGAATTTGTAGCTATCGGATATTTATAGAGGTCAGTTAATATTATTTTTATTTTTGTCAACTGCTCTATGTTATCAAGATCTAACATGCATATATGCATGCTATCTATTTTAACATATGCAACTCGTATTTATTTGAGACAACATGTGCTTGTGTTGTTTACTGATGGACAAAGCCGTAAAATTATGCAAATCCTAGAGGCAGCAAGTTCAATGTTCTCAGTTTTAATCCAGCTACTGGGTTTAATTACTTTGGTGACTTTGCGGCTGCTCTACATGTCAGCGTAATCGGATATGTACTCCATTGTCTGCAGAAAAATACCTTGGGTTATTGGCGATATTTTTTAGGCTATTTCATATTTTTTCTGGCAAATGGCCCCAATGGCCCATGGCATCGTGAACACTGGTTATAATACTGAACACTTTTAGTTGTTGATAACCAAATCACTATTTATACCATAATTGCCTATGCTTCTGTGTGTATAACACATATTTTGTACATTTCAACTTTACACCCTACCGTGAGTAAATTTCTACTGTGAGCTGCTCTGAGTATAAATTTCTACTGTGGGTATAAATTTTCAAATGCCATTTCGTTTATACCCATATTACAACTACATCGCAGTTAGCAAATAGTTCTTCTGTTACATTCATTTAAAATTGGAAGTTGTTATGAGATCAATTGAATATGAGGAAAATTGCCTGCATTTCAAACTTTGCTTGCTAGTGTTATATGAACAAGGAAACATGGGAACCTCATGTGAATGATGGCTTAGAAACTAGAGGTGGCACGATTATTTATTTTGATAATCGGTTGTCTATAATCGACTATAATCGTACCTAATATTAACAATATCAGTGGAAGTATGGCCTATTGGCCAGGTGCTGGTTAACTGTCGCTGGTTGTTTCAGGCATAGGCTGATGTAATTGTTACGTTAATAATGTGGATCATAAACCACTGTAAATGACTAAGAAGCACAATGTATTCAATACCAGCAGTGTTCTCGGCGATGTCATGGTTATAATATTTGTGTGTTTATTAGAACGAATGTAGCGATTAATTTCAGGGTTATGAATAGCCAGACATACAAACAATATAAAAGTAGGAATGCATGACGGACCGCTGGAGGTTCCTACAAAAAGGAATCTAATGTTACAGAAACTATAAGTTTCAGCAAACTTCCAGAACATGAATAACAATCACAAAGGTGGGCCCCACCCACAAATTTCAGGACTCAGAACAAGTTAAGTATTTAATAATAGTGAGCTTCATTCACCAGTCACCACTCCAATCAAGGGCAAGTGCATTCGGTTCATTGAACACAATGACAGTTGGCACAATTCAAAGACAATTAGTGCCTCTTGTAGAAATATACAACAACGTCACCATAAATTCAAAGCTGTAGTTCCGCCAATTTGTAGAATTTACATCGACCCGAAGAGTAACCATGTCACATCATCAAATGAACTGCCGACTGTTTGCAACATATTTTGATACGCGATCAAAGGTTGTTATCCCCTCCGTTGTAGATTAAAGACATATTATGTACTTGTTCGTGTGCGTGTAACTGTTCAGTTAGTATCCAGGCACTGTGCCAACTGGAAGAATGTAGCATTCTACTAACATTGCCGAAAATCTGAAGAAAATCGACCATACCACTCCAGAGAAAACATCGCCTGAACTACGCGCAATTGTAAATATTGACTTGGTAATCGATTATTGGCTTTATCAACGGTTCATCGATTATACGATTAATCGTGGCAACCCTATTAGAAACAGGCTGACATCAAGACGTAAAAGTACTACACATGACGTATATTCCTTATAGCATCGTGTTTGGTCACTTGGTAAACAGCGAAGTAGATGAAATCCCGGAACAAATTAAAAATAATATTTATGGCATCAATAAAATATATCCCTAGCAGCCGAGCGCCCCAAATTGTCACTCATGGGAAAAATTTGATACTCTTGGCTACTATGGGTGTGTTCTATAAATCTAATTGTGTGGTAGATTTCGGGTCATAAATACCTGTTTGACCATATCTTCCAGACTTAGACCAGATGTTGAATTTACTGTGAAGCCACTGCCTGCCAAAGTGATAACATTCAGTATGGTCTCTGGGTAGTAGCCTTGGTTCTGCAAAATGTGAAACAGGTTATACAGTAATCATACTTTGACCAACAAACCACCACTGCCGAAACAGTATATCATGGTGAGAGCAATTTTCTAAGTATGGTCCCGAGAACAAAATAGTCCTGACTTTTTCAAAACTTTTTTAAAATAAGAAAAAAAATACAAATCTCCAGAAATATTTTTTACTTTTACTGCTTTATGAAGAAATATTTTAATGGAGCAGAAAAGATAATGTTTAGCAGGGTTGGTGATTTTTTAAATTTTTTTAAATAAACCAAAAAAATCGATTTATTTGATTTAAATCAAGATTTTTTTTTATAACTGTTATGAAAATATGTAATTGTGCAATTTCTCTGATAAATTAAGGTTCTGAAAGGTCTTGCTTATTATATCCAAGGCTGGATTAATCAGAATTCTATGATCGTATTAGTATTTAATATGTTTTGTATACCAATCAAACACAAAGATCATGGCAATACAGATATAGCAATCATGCACTTTATGCATACACTAAGGTCCATATGGGTTCCAATGTTGTGATAACTGGAAATGTAGACCTGTGCTTAAAATTTTACTAATAAATTTAGTAAATTTTCAACTGAAGATTATCAATCATGTTTGCTCTCAGTGACAGTAATCACATCATATATTGAGTATAGACACCAGACAACTAGAGTAATTAGATGGCAGAGTATATGGTAGAGTTACTCAGTTAGCATTTACGTGTATGGCAATCAGAAAAGGAAAGAGAACTAAACAGTGTAGTTGCAAACAATACTAACAATGCTAAGTGCGTGGAACAGGCCATTTGCTGGAGCAGTAAATACAGTACCATGCAATATACCTGTAGTATCTAGGGTTGATAATTACAGTACAATTTCACATCTATTATCCAATTTGTGTACTGTTTAATCATAGTCATGTTACAGTTTACAGAAACATCGTTAGATATTGCAGTTTTTGACTTTTCATCATGATTTAAAATATTTTGATTTAAATCAATGAATTTTTTTTTTTAAATCATTGATTTAAATCTTGATTTAAATCACTTGATTTAAATCGGCCAACCCTGATGTTTAGACTATGAGAGACTCGCATATATAAGAGAATACACTGGCACAGGCTCTTTAATGCAGCACCAGCACAGCTCCTATCATGAAAGTGATAATACCTTAAAATTTTCCACAGTGATGTCCCCATGTCTTTTTGAGAACTTTGTGCCATCCCTGAAAAATAACAAAGTTTCAAACAAGACTGCCAACTGAGAAGCCACCATGGTGAGCGAAGAATAGAGATGTACTTATGATTTACCCTTACTTTTCTAAATGGATTCTCCCATTCAGCTATAAAAGTATACATTGGAATGGTCTATTATTCATTTGGAGGGATGATCAGGTAATAAAAGCAGATGACAAACGGTCAAAAAGTTAAGTGTAGAAGTATTCATATTCTTTGGTCGGCCAACGGGCAAACGTTAGCGTAAATAATCCCTTTGATTGGAACTGCAAAGCACAGATAGGGGTCGTAACACTCAGCGATGGGTCAATTCAAACCTGCATACAGCGTGTCTGTCATTTGCAGAATTAGGTCCCCAAAGGGTGAATTTAGTGATGCTATCTGTGGGAAGTATCTATAGTCTCAAATTAACATTATTTTTAGTTGCGTTTTCACTTCTGAGAAGTTTCTAAATCCTCTAATTTGCAGAAGATAAAATGCATAATCGAGGTGCCCAATGGGTGAACATCAACATCTTCAACTGGGGAACTTCAATCTTATCCTAGGTCCCCCATAGCAGTTGAGGGCCTAAGCAGAATGCGGTCCCCAGAGGATGAATTTGGTGATGCTAGCCCACTGTGCAGGATAGCGTCACTAAATTCACCCTCTGGGGACCTCATTCTGCAAATGACAGACACGCTATTTGCAGGCTTGGGTCAATTACTTGCTAAAATTAATTAATTACAATTACTTTAAAAAATCTCAATTACAAATACTAACAGTTACTAACAGTTACCGCACCTGTTGACCATGAGAGGAAGATGGGCATATTTCGGGGGTTCCCAACCAAATGCTTTATATAGTAACAAATGCTTCACTGTTGACGTCTGCCATTCCTGGAAAGAGAAGTAGGAGGATTTCATTATATTTTTTACGTTCAGTGTATATAGAAATTAGGGTTAAATGGTTATAGTTAATACATGTATTGATCAAATATGAACCGTACATTATTATCTAGAGGGTTTTAATACATGTATTGGTCAAATATAAAACAGTCTACAGTAATGCACTAAATAATCGACTCATTAGCCACAGCAGAAATATGGGTAACTTTTCAGGATTTAGTCTGAAATATGGCTTGTTGTCATTCATCCTGAAAAGTTACCCATAATTCTGCTGTGGTTAAGGAGTCGATTATTTAGGGCATTACTGTATTATTATATATAGAGGGTTTTAATACCAGGTGGTTTCTGTGGTTTAGCACACACTTCTCAGGTGGTGAACAACATAAGAGCACTGATAATGAAATGCACAGTATGTTGCCAGTTTGCAAGTGCAGACTTTTGTTATGACAATGATTGGCAGAGAACGAACATTTTATTTTCTCAATTATGATGTACAAGTACTTTGAAATCATCAAGCTAATGGCTAGAAATTGCTTGGCTATCATTATGTTCGATGTAGCATGTTTGCAATATTGAGTTTTTTTATGACGATGATTGGCCGAGAACAGATAATATATTTTCTCAGTTACAACATACTTTCAAATGATCAAGCTAATAGCTAAAAATGCCTGGATATCTTTAGATTTTATGTTTCTTGTGTAAAGGCAGACTTTTTTATGATGATGACTGACAGAGAACAAATTGAAAATTATTCAGTCACAATGTACTTTTTATGATAAAGCTGCCAACAAGTTGCCAAGATGTCTTTATATTCAATTGCACCCAAATATGTTACAAAATTTAAACTTTTAATATTTATGTTTATAAAATACCATTTAGGTGATAACTCAGTGGATAACTCACAATTAATTGTAAACAAGTATAATAGAGAGAAAATAAGGGCAAATAAATAAAATCTCTGGGTTCTTAGGCACCTCCCTCGTCACTGAAATGTTCTTTTAAAACGCCTTGTCAAAATTTCTTATCATTATTTTCTGTTAGAAATATTGGATTTGAACAACGAAAATGAATTTTTGTTTGTTTCTGGAGTATGTTTTCCAGATTTTTGAGAAAAAAATAAAAATAAATAGCCTCAAAATTGAGATCCAATTTCCTGAGAGCACATATATTTTATTTTGATGACCTAATGGATAATCGTGTAAATGCTAAATTTTGAGATGCGAGTGTTTGTGAAGTTAGAGATGTGAGGAAATAATAATAATAGCAGATGTATGAGATACAAGGGAGACTGTACCTAAATCTAGCCATGTGTGGGGCCATCTTCTACTATACTCAACAGAACATATGCAACATGTGAATGAATTTGAGTCAGGGATGAGCAAAATAAACTATGTATTCTAATAACGATGTAAAACAACATGGAACCCTGGCTCCCCACAACGATCGACGCCCTGACCCTGGGCTCCCAGGGGTATTTTGACTTATTGTAGACTGTGTTCAGGCGTATGGTATGTACATGTACATGTATGCATTCTCTTCTACCATATTGTTTACACCATTGGAAAGATTATTAAATTCTGAATTCAGCACATCACAATCTATTTCAATATCTTAAATCCAGAAAAAGTTCTAAAAAATTTAAAACTTATTAGATTTATTATAGAAACTGCCAAAAAATGTTATGTAACGTCACAATCCCAACGTAAATACATGACGTCATATGGGTTTTAGCCAAAACAAACTCTGGGTGTTCTCTGAATACCCCACCAATAACTAAAATGCGCGGCATTGTGCGGTCTATTGGCTTATGCCATCTTAAAGACAAGATTCTGAACTTTATTATCGTGTAAATCTATATAGCGTGTACCTTTGCACAAAAAAGTTATGATTTAATGAACTCAGAAGTTTGTATATTCTTGGACAAAACTCGTATGACATGTGTTTCCATCCGACAATCGTTAGCGCGAATTATATAATTTAGCGGGAATTTCTTCACACATTGGGAGTTATAAATACCACAAGAATACGTCACTAAAGTTTCTACCTATAAATATATATTTTTAGATCTCTTATGAGCCATATAAGGCGGTATGACCTAACGCGAAACGAGAGGTCGCGAGAAGCAATATGGCAGCGCCGTAATTGCAAAAATGTGATAAAATGGGGACTGTATATGGTTTTTAATCGGCTTATACTTCGTTATGCCAAACACAACCTCGATAATTTTTGGGCAGCTAAAACAGTTATAATATTAATTTTATGCAACGCTATTTTTTTCTCTTATTAAACATTGAGTATTTATCGAAATATAAAAAATAAAGTGCAACACTGCAACGCCGACAGTAGAACGAGATTACGTCATGGCCGGAAAACCGGCCAGTCGCGTATATATGCAATTTCAAAGGGTTAAGCCTTTTACTTAATTTCGTTATAAGTATCAGGTTGTTAGACGTGGGTTTTTGTGTATTTAACTCTATTTCTTCATTTAACTCTCATATTAATTCTTTTATTGGATATGTTCTGTTGAGTATAGAAGATGTTGAGTATAGGTACAGTCTCCCTTTAATTTCAATCCCTAATTACAGGATTATACGCTGTTTTCAACCAGCTCAGCATGCAATGTAAAACAAATTTTGAATCAAAAACTGTATATATAGCTCTGGCAATGCGCACAAAAGCTGAAATAAAATCAGATAAGAGCTTAATGTCCAAATATGTATGCTTACATGAGGCCAGCTTTTCGTCAATGTATATACTCACCATTCCTCGGAGGACATGTGTTATTTTCATCAAGTGATCATCAACCACATTTGCAAAATGGTAGGTTGGAAACTTGTCTGTTTTTAATAGAACCTGTAAGATCAAGGATAACTAAAGGTGAGTATACAGAAACCATGAGAGGATGTATTCAGAGTTTCAGATCTGAGGCTACCAACAGCTGCTACCACCACCATTATTCAGTTTTAGAAAGGGTTTAACAAGATGAAGACAGATTACTCACCGGATCACCCTCTATATCAGCTACATTGTGCTTTATATCTCTGTATATCAGATCATGCCATGCATCATTGAATGGTTCAATACAGATTACTCACCGGATCACCCTCTATATCAGCTACATTGTGCTTTATATCTCTGTATATCAGATCATGCCAAGCATCATTGAATGGTTCAATACAGATTACTCACTGGATCACCCTCTATATCAGCCACATTGTGCTTTATATCTCCGTATATCAGATCATGCCAGGCATCATTGAATGGTTCAAAACAGATTACTCACCGGATCACCCTCTATATCAGCTACATTGTGCTTTATATCTCTGTATATCAGATCATGCCAAGCATCATTGAATGGTTCAATACAGATTACTCACTGGATCACCCTCTATATCAGCCACATTGTGCTTTATATCTCTGTATATCAGATCATGCCAGGCATCATTGAATGGTTCAATACAGATTACTCACCGGATCACCCTCTATATCAGCTACATTGTGCTTTATATCTCTGTATATCAGATCATGCCAAGCATCATTGAATGGTTCAATACAGATTACTCACCGGATCACCCTCTATATCAGCCACATTGTGCTTTATATCTCTGTATATCAGATCATGCCATGCATCATTGAATGGTTCAATACAGATTACTCACCGGATCACCCTCTATATCAGCAACATTGTGCTTTATATCTCTGTATATCAGATCATGCCATGCATCATTGAATGGTTCAATACAGATTACTCACCGGATCACCCTCTATATCAGCTACATTGTGCTTTATATCTCTGTATATCAGATCATGCCAAGCATCATTGAATGGTTCAATACAGATTACTCACCGGATCACCCTCTATATCAGCTACATTGTGCTTTATATCTCTGTATATCAGATCATGCCAAGCATCATTGAATGGTTCAATACAGATTACTCACCGGATCACCCTCTATATCAGCTACATTGTGCTTTATATCTCTGTATATCAGATCATGCCAGGCATCATTGAATGGTTCAATACAGATTACTCACCGGATCACCCTCTATATCAGCCACGTTGTGCTTTATATCTCCGTATATCAGATCATGCCAGGCATCATTGAATGGTTCAATACAGATTACTCACCGGATCACCCTCTATATCAGCCACGTTGTGCTTTATATCTCCGTATATCAGATCATGCCAGGCATCATTGAATGGTTCAATACAGATTACTCACCGGATCACCCTCTATATCAGCCACGTTGTGCTTTATATCTCCGTATATCAGATCATGCCAGGCATCATTGAATGGTTCAAGCTAGAATAAAGAGTAAGGCCAGATAAACTAAATAGTTTGTTTTTCAGGGAATCACCCCTGGTTAAGGGGCAGACACATAATTTGCAAAATCCAGCCAAAAATGGAAAGAGACTTTCAACAACGAATTTCTTTGGATCTATCAGGGGAAAAATCTTGAATTTCAATTATAATTAACTTCATTGTATCTAGAATCTGAGAATTATTAAGAGACAACTAAAGAAATGGATTTTAACCTTTTACCCAACAGAACGGCCCTGTGCCAATGCATTCTCTTATATATGCGAGTCGACCATAGGTCGCCTCGCATATATAAGAGAATGCATTGGCTTAACACAATAAAAATTATAAAATTGTTAAAGAATGTAAGAAAAAATGGTAAAAAGTGTTAAAAAAAGATTTTTTTTAGGCCAATGCATTCTCTTATATATGCGAGGCGACCTATGGTCGACTCGCATATATAAGAGAATGCATTGGCACAGGGCATAACTGTAACTATCACAATGTGGTCAAGGAGCCGGTTCCAATGATATCCATATTTGTATGGTTCTATTGAGACAGACCGAAGATATTTTAGGCTGTTGAAGCTTTATTTGGCCGGTTTTGGCCAGTTTGTTGGGTAAAGGGTTAATACATTTGAGCAGTTGAAAATATTAGTTTCTTTTTTGTCCCCTGCGGTACCAAGAACTGCTAGAATAATTAATAATTTCACACAACACTCCGATCACCAAATAAATAGCTTATTGTCTTGGATATATGAGAGGAGGCTAATGTTTAGTTAAATTTTAAATTGCATAATATAACAGCATACCCCATATATTGTAATGAAGAATAAACAGTCACAAATATTCCAGCCCAGTGAAAACAAATATTGATAGGCAGTGTGGTCCACTCAAGCAGGGAGCAATCAACAGGAATTAGGCCATAGTGTTAACAGATATGGTGGTCAGCTTTAACTTGGTCATGAACTCAGAACTCATCTCAGCCCAATGTTTCAATTCATTCATCAAACTTATTACACATGTGACTGGGCAAGTTTGTCAAGTGTAGCCCAGGGGTCAATGGTTTCTGCAGTGGAGTGATTTTCCCGTGAAATTATCTCTCTGTGCAGTCTTTCCTCCATCCATAAAATTGAAACACATGATATGGCATAATGACTGAAACATGGATAAAGACAAAAAAACAAAATCAACAACGGCGACTGACCTTAAATCTCACAGCATATGGCTTGCCATTTGATAAATTCTCATCTATTTGTGAATGCGTTAGATGCCTACAACTGTTATCATATCTCGGAACTTCTCGTCTCTGCAGTGCTACCCGTCTCAGTAGGTCCATTCTCCTTGCTGTGCAAAAACATCTGTAAGCTGAACCATTCTACAAAGACAGAGAAATTAACCCTACGATAACTGGATACTCATCAAGTCTTGAAATATTGTGTCTGCCATTTGAAGAATGAGGTCCACAGAGGGTGAATTTAGTGGCGCTATTCCACCCGGTGGGCTAGCATCACCAAATTCACCCTCTGGGAACCTCATTCTGCTGAGGCCTCAACTGCTATGGGAGACCTAGGATCAGAATGAGCGTGATTTTAGTAATGCTAGCCCACTGTGTGGTAGCATCACTAAATTCACTCTCTGGGGAAGACAAACACTCTTTTTCAAGGCTTGATTCCCATTGATTAATTATTGATGGATGTTCAGTTAATTAATACACAATTGTTTTTTTTTAAATGTTTATTACCCAAAGATATACATATATAAGCAGTCATTTTACATACATGTGTGCATTCAATCATTTATCAATGGGCCGTGTGGGGGAGGGGTAACCAAACCAACTTACATTTATGCATACATTTGACTGGCGCGCGCGTTCCAGACGACCACATGCATTGTGCGTGTGGGCGTCTGGCCTACTTTCGTACCACTGGTGGCAATATGAATGATGTTGTAGAAGAATAGTTACTGTAATCTATCAGTTTCTGGTAACGTTGTCTTGATCTCGACGTTGACATAATTTAGCTAAATTTATTTTCGCCACGGAAAAATCGAATATAGATCTTAAGGAGGTCATAACAATAGGCAGGTGCAAATGTTTTTTTTTTATTTTGAGAAATTGTCATGGTTGTCGATTGAATTAAGTCGTTTTTGTACCACATTATTCTATAAGTCTGGAGTCTGGATGATTGGACGATATATGTAGTTATTATCTTACAGATGTTTTTCGGTTTGCCCGGATAAATGGAATATATTTGTCGGTGGGCATATTATTATGTGAAGGCTAGTGCTTTCTCCAGAATTAACCACTTCTGTTGAAATGCTGTTATTTCCATGTTGCATCGTGCCCTTAACTTATCACAGTCATAACGTAATCTGAGGTCATTAAAAAATTCATTCAAACTGAGTGATTTCGCGGAAAACTTTGCTTTATAAAGATATTGTATTAAAATAAGTAAAAAATAATTTATCACGCTGTTTGGTTCCAATGGGATAGCTTACACATTGACCCTCTCAATCCAAAATGACTCTTCCATTTTATTTTTAAAGTATATATTAGAACGGTTTATAATTCAGTATATGTGGTGATAAGATGATAAATTGCAATATCATAAAGAGAAATACTTTAAGAATTCCAATTCAGTTAGTTGTAGGGATATTGAGATAATAGATATGTTTTTAGCAAAAAGTCATTGGTTGAAATACTTAACCAAAATGTTTTTTTCATATACACTCCACCCGTTTACATTTAATTTATGAATAAATTATATGGAGGTTCTAATAATAGAATTTTTTTTTACCAGGCGACAGATATGATAGTAATTGCACCTGTTCACCTAAGAACTGTAATTTAAGAAGGCCTCAAAATATGGTGCCGGACATTTGCAGAATGAGGTCCCCAGAAGGTGAATTTAGTGATGCTAGCATCACCAAATTCATCCTCTGGGGGACCACATTCTGCACCTTGATTATGTATTGTTTCATCTGCCAATTTGGGAATATAGAGAAACTAAACTAAAAAATTAATCTTAATTCGATAATAAAGATACTTTCCAGAGGAGATGAGGCCTAAGCAGAATGAGGTCCCCAGAGGGTGAATTTAGTGATGCTAGCCCACTGCATCATATTTTGAGGACTGTTATTTAAGCATTATGGTGGCAGTCAACTAATTAAAAAAAACAACCTGTATGTTAGCAGAGCTCTGTGGTGGGAATAAATGGTGAAGGACATTTACTGGTCAATGTAAGGATTTCACCCAAGAAGTAACTCATGTACAAAATGTATGCATTTGATTGCAATAAGTACCGTTGGTGTAAAATGCACACATCTGATCATTTACTAGTAGCAGATTTGAAAGTAATGTAATAACCCTTTCTACACTAAACAATCATTGAATACCATAGGAAATGTTCAGATAATAAGTTCAACAAACGACCATAGGTCATTTGTTGAACATATTATCTGAACATTTCCCTCAATAACTAGGACTCCTTATACACTTTTATTATCTGCCATCTGTTTATATTACCTGTATATCCCTCAAATTCAATAATAGACCATTCCATTGCACATTTTTGTAACTTGGTGGGAGAATCCATTTAGCATATAAAGGGTTAAAAGCCAAAACTAACCTCCAGTAGAGTTTCTATGTGATGGTTGTATAAATCCAATCTATCTGACTGTAATAAATACAAATTAATTTTAATGACAATCTCAAGGTGATATATAGACAAGATACTGTAATTATTGAGTCTCACAAAACACAGGAGTCTGGTTTGCTTTGCTAGGTTTTGATGCTGTCAGACAAAATACGTTGACCTCTCAGAGAGTTTGAACTCTGCAAGACTTAGTCACCCCCACAGAGCACATCAATTTTCACCACTTATATTCAGACGGCTGTATCCTCTAAATGCCTCAACATGCGGAGCTGCCTGATGCGTCATTTTACGGGCGACATGCTCAGTTATATCATGATGTACAAGTTGAATCTGCGCATGCACGTCTATAGAACCCCCCCCCCCCCCCCCCCCCACCCGTTGAAAAATTAAACTGAGATGTCTTCCACAATGCGACTTGTAGTATTCATGTTTCAAATCATGTGCACCCACATTGAAATTGTGAGTTTCGCTCAGTATGCAGTTATAAACATGGTGTGTTGGGCGACAAGATATCTCGGCGCGGCACACAGATGGCATTTTTCGGGCGACGAGATATCTCATCGCCAGCACTGAATGAGTTAATGTGATCTGGGCATTCGAAAATTAAGTGGGCCTTTAACCCTTTCATGACTTGAGCTTCCAGAAATTTTGCGAAAACCCTGTGCCAATGCATTCTCTTGCATATACGAGGCGCCCTATTTGGCCTAACAATATTTACCTTGATTTTATAAGCCAGTGCATTCTCTTGTGTATGCGAGGCTCCCTATATATAAGAGAATGCACTGGCACAGGGTCTTCAATGCTGCACCAGCGCAGCTCCATCATGAAAGGGTTAACTGTGTTATTTCTATAATTCATCGTTGTGCATATTATAAAATCAATGGGATTTTAGCCTTACCTGATGATATGGCCCGTATTCACCTCCAATGAAAGGACCTGCAGTAAATAGGAAAACAAAATAATACTCTAGTGCATGTATTAGTAAGTGATGTATATTGCACCTCCCAAGATTGCACTGTCATATTCCTAAAGCTACTTAGAGACGAGTCTGAATTTAGTGTCTTTGAAATTTACAGAATGAGGTCCCCAGAGGCAGCCATCCATATGTCAAAACATGCTAGCCGAACATGGGTCGCATTGGCGGGAAGAATCGCTATCCAGTGGCCACTCAGGCAGTCAACGCAAATTCACTCTTAGAATGCACCAGTGTTCCAGACTGCCGACTCCCATCTGACCATCACCTTCTTAGGCACAAAATGGTCATATTGACTAAAATATGAAGCATGTGTTGAAGAAAATAACTGATGGCAGCTTCTTTCCTTTAGCATTCTCCTTTTCAGAATTTCTATTCATTTGAGGGAAATTATCAGATATGGTCATTTGTTGAACTTATTATCTGTACAATTCTTAAGGGAACTACTTGTCAATGAGTATTTAGTAACAAAAGGCAAAGGATAGGACATTTCAAATTTAGCTATTGAGCTACAGGTTCTATTGCAATTTTAGAATCTTCGTATTTCCAGAATGGTCATTTTCGACAAGGACGACTCTTACTCTGCAATGAACATATATGAACAAATTAATATCTGTGGAAATTTTCTATCAGATGTAAGATAGCTGATAGGGTTTTATGGTGTACCAGGTCATATTTTGATTTTTATTCTGAGACGGATAATCACTCAAATTCAAATAAAAAAGTTTTTACACGTACCTTCATCTGGCTTTAATCCAGTCCAGCATAATAATTTTTGTAGCTTTTCAGCTGCTCCAGGTACAAGCCTCGTCTGAATTCAGAAGACACATTATTTTTTAGGGCAATATTAGCATAGAAGCTTTTTAAAATAGTGTTTTGACTATTTTTTCCAGCCCGAACGTGTTAAATATATGAGATAGACATCATAGGACAATTGAAAACCAATATTGGTGGCATCATTTCCTCCATGCCTGTAGGGAACATATCTTTAAGGCCAATATAAAAATATTGCTAGATTTACATCCCCTCCCGACCCTATTTTTAGTCCCCTCCTAAATTTTTTTTATTTGCATATCTTTTATGCAAATTTTGTTCTCATGCCTTAACTCTTTCATGATGGGAGCTGTGCTGGTGCAGCATTAAAGACCCTGTGCCAGTGCATTTTCTTATATATGCGAGTCTCCCAAAGGGAGCTTCGCATATATAATAGAATGCACTGGCTTACAAGATCAATGTAAATATTGTTAGGCCAATGCATTCTCTTATATATGCGAGGCGCCCTATGGGCGACTCGCATATATAAGAGAATGCATTGGCACAGGGTCATCAGGAAGCTACCGCCATGGGAGGGTTAATCACCAAATTACATTTCAATGATCCATTTATCAGTCTATTTTCATCAAATAAGGACAATCTATATTACCTTGTATTATATAAGATAGGACACTGCTTCAATATCTATAACTCTTCATGACCATTTATGTTAGGAAGAAGAAAATATAAAAAATAAAATTAGCCCTCCCGCCCCAGTTTTCTGAAAATCTAGCAATTTATTTTTATTGGCCTAATAGTGAAAACAAAGGTCGAAATATAACATCCAAAATGATGGATAAGTCGAGAAAAGGGCATCCTACGACAATTTGGACCGCGGATTCATGTTTCCCGTAAATAGAAGCACCTGTAGTAGTGTAGGGTAATCCTATTTACTGACAACAATCGCCAACAAGTTTTAAAATGCCATATATGCATTAAATAACATGTTATACTTGAAATATCTACAGTAGACATCAATATTTTCATAAAAATGTTTACATTTAACCAACATATGGCCACGGTTAGTTAATTTTCAGTTTAGCATTATCCTAGGCATGTTAATGACAAAGTTCACGAAAATTCACAATTGTGTTTAACTGCCGCAGTCGTCAATTAGCATCTCAAAGAATCAAAGAACACCCGGTAGATGGTAGTTAGAGTACCTGAGTCGCACGACCTGATATACGCCAATATCCGAGTCATAATGAAAAGCTGCCATGATTTGAATGTACAAACATTTATATAGGTCAATATTCTTCCGCAAAGAAATAATACCTAGGGCAAAGAAGTCAAAGAAGGATCAAGCCTTGAAATAGGGTGTCTGTCATTTGCAGAATGAGGTCCCCAGAGGGTGAATTTAGTGATGCTACCCCGCATAGCGGGCTAGCATCACCAAATTCACCCTCTGGGAACCTCATTCTGCTGAGGTGTAAGCAGAATGAGGTCCCCAGAGCGTGAATTTGGTGATGCTAGCCCGCTATTCGGGGTAGCATCACTAAATTCACCCTCTGGGGACCTCATTCTGCAAATGACAGACACCCTATTTCAAGGCTTGAGAAGGATTCAGCAAAAAAAGTCCTGGACAAATTGGGTGGTGATCTAATCGATCACACTGCACCTATGGCCTCCGCACTGAAAACTCTATAGATACAATTGCTACTAAGGCTAAGGTGATTTTAGCAGACGTCAGACAGCATATCAGCTATCAATAGTAATTAAATATTAAAGCTGATTCTTGGTTGGGAGCTACGATGGCTGAGTGGTTAGCATGTTCGACAACTGGTCTTGGACTCTGATTCGATTCACCTCGATCCTCAACAAAAACACAAGTCGGGAATGCCTATATAAAGTATCGTGTATGCCTCGCTGAGGTGTCGCTAACCGGTAATCCTCTCTCACCTGGTGTCAGGTACAGACACGACACAGGCTTGATCACCGCATCCCATCGAGTGGGGACATAAATGGCTGTCCCGTATACAACCATGTGTGCACGATAAAGAAGCCTACCGTAAGTGGGAAACAATCCATGCACGGGTTGATGGGAAAATTTCTCCCTTCTGACATGCACACATCTAGAGATGTGAGGGTATTGAGGTTATCAGTAAAAGCCGATATCCGATATTTTTCTCCCACATATCGGCCGATACCGATCCGATACACCCAGTTCTAGTCCTGTATGCGGAGTACAAACAAAACTTGATGCTCCATGGATAACATATAAATCATTGATTCAAAACAAGCAGAAATATTTTCGTGAATATAAACAGGCTGTTCCTACTAGAGTACAAACGTCACTCACTCCCGCTTGAAGATTCTTCGAACGTTGAATCAAATAGGAAGGCAGTAAGTCGAGTAAGCCGACAAGGATTCATGTCTTAGTGAAAATCCCATTAATCTGAAATCAGTTCTTGGATCCGCAAATGTCAATCCGAAGAGTGACAATCACTTATCTACAGACGTCTCTCACACATGCTTGCATTGTCGGTGTCTTTGAAGTTGCCAATGCCCACGTGCTACCCGACTGCCACAGCCTGAATATTACTCAGTGACAGTCAGTGTGGCATTGACGTCACAATGTACCAATATCTTCCAGCACAGATGCTTTGATACACTGTGTATCTAGGTTAGCCATCTGTGAGTGTTTATTATGAAACTGATAACAGGTCACGGTCAGCTGAGTTTTTATCAAGTGGATGCGATGTGATCATGTGACATGCGTTTACCAGTCCAGTTCTTTGTGATAGTCTGATCCATATGCATAATGATGAGATTAATTTTCATTGAAGTAGGCTCAAATAGCCACATTTAAATCCATATACTTACATATGACACACACAATATTGTTATTTATTCTAACAAAGAGTGCTTATATTTGGTGGCCGGTAGACAACTAGAGTTATGTTTGTTCCTAGAAGTACAGTGTTATTGCTGTTCCATATTTACAGATCTGTATGGAACATATACGTTCCATACGCATCTCGTTGACGTAAAATGACGTTCGCCTCAACCATGAAACTTGAACTATTTAAATAAAAGAATCATCACACATGACAACACGCCCTGTATGAGCCTAAATAAACCTTCCAACCTGTATTTTTAATACATGGATTTTAGGACGCGAAGTGTGTAATAAACACAGAATGACACGATGTGTAATTTGTAAATGGGTTTGTCGATACGGCACTCGTGCAAGCGCCACTCGTTCTATCCTTCCACAACAGCATGAGTGCTGTATCGACAAACCTATTTACACATCGTGTCGTTCTGTGTATTTTAGCAACTTTGGTTGTGTAAGTTACCTACAAATTCTACATATATATCGGATCGGCGAAACAGCATATTTATCTGGATACCGATATCCAACTGATATCATGGTTATAGGCCCGATCCGATAAGCTGTACCAATAATCCAGGGTTTCCGTTAGTATGGCTCAGCGTCCGTAGGACGGCCTCATTCCCCTCGCAGATGACCTGTTTGATTCATACATGTACCAAAAGTCAGTAGCAATATGTCATAAAAATTCCGGCTGCAACGGGAGTTAAACAGAATACTGGTGAAAAAGAGGGTCAATTGAGCACAGTGTGTTACCGGCACAGCGTAAGCCTTTGAAATCAAAGCGCCAAAACTACAACGTAATGTTTGGTGTGCATTGAAATAGCGACGTTATAAACAGCGTAATAAATGTCGGGGTAACATCAAAGAATGTCGGACTGCTGAGTACTGATATTTTTTTGCACGGGATTTCTGTGGTTGAAACTACTCATGCTCGGAGATCCCGTGCTATCGTACGATTACATAATTTGATCAAAGAATGCCGAATTGCTGAGTTTGGCAGAGTAGGGATCAACATACGCCAACAGGCGGTTCTCCTACCTCCGAGATCCCGTGCTATCATACTATTATGATACGGACCTGTCCCAAATCAGTCTTTATAGCGGGAATTCATAGTGACAACACCATTCATTTGACCCATATTACATGCATGGAGGATAAACATAAAAAACATACCCCCCCCCCAATATGGAGATAAAGTCAAAGTACGGTCAATAATAGTTTTGTTGTCCCGCCTGGGTCCCCAAACACAAACAACAGTGCACATGTTCCCATTTCCCAGCAAAATTCTAGTTTATTTTATAACACGTTGGCTAAAACTCTGTTCTATAGCAGCGGTCGTCAGTTGTTGGACTAATACAGACTATTGGCAAGCTACGCGTTCCGAGTTTGAAAGATTTCGCTACCAATCGTATTTTGCCGCTATAAATATCTCCTGCATACAAACCCTGCAGTATGACGTCACAGCGCACAAATAGTTTTACGATTGACAGAATACATGGAATATATCAGTTTCATTTTCACGGAAGCTACCGGTACTTGAAATTCTAATTTCTAGGAAATACTTAATTCAATTCTCCCAGCTAGGTATTATTGGACAATGCATAAATGCTTTTTAGTGTTTAGTTTCAATGGATCTAGTCCAGGACTTGCACAGCACTGTAACACGAAGAAGAAGAAAAAGATCTCACATGCAAGAGGTTGGCCAATGTGGCAGGATAGATAAAGATAAGATAAGGTTAGTGTCTTCTTGGTTTGACACCCCCCTCCACAACGTTTTGGTTTTAGTCGCTGATCGTTGAAGACTTAGACCACCCACCCCATCATGACATAATGAATAAATCGGTGCGTATAAAAGCTGAACACAACCGAACATAACCGAACACAAGTCCAAATAATGGGAAATATAACGAATAAAGTTCATTATCACCTATCAGCGGATAATCTAATCCATGAGACAGAAGTTTGTGTTCGGCTTTTCTATGCCAAACACAAACGCGTTATACAAAAAACCTAACAAAACGCTCATTATTGAACCAAACTCCACCAAACTTCGTATAGTAATAGTATGAACGTGAATACATATGCCTATGAACTTTACAAGGTGGTCTTATATTTAGTAGACTGTATATAGAGTTATATATCTCAAACGCCAGCTAACGCCACATCTATGCATATCTATGTGTTAATTAATTACCGGTACCGGTGACTGAGTGTCGAACATAAACTTGTGTTCGGCTTTTCTATGCCGAACACTAAACGCGTTTTACAAAATATTAAATAAAACACTTATTATTGGCCCGAACTCCACCAAAGTTGGTATAGTAATAGAGTGAACATGAATACATATGCCTATGAACTTTATTCGTGAAATTTCCCATTATTTGGACTTGTGTTCGGCTTTTATGAGCTCCCGAATAAATCCACACCTGGTCCGTGTCTTCGATTCTCAAGACGAATTTTCCCCCATTCGACCGCGCAAATAAATAGTTGTAGAGGGCCGATCGCAACCCTCCCAGATGTAGAGAACCAGTTGGACTTGGGGCAAAACGAACTCTGACATCGTCATGTAGTTTGGAGAACAAAAACCTCAGTTTACAACAAGAAAGTTTGTGGAATAAAATTCGTTTCATGGGGAGCGCCATCTTGGAAATATAAAATTTCTGCAGAAACCTCAAACGAAACGAAATAATATACAGCACAAAGAACGGAAGAGAACGAGCAACAGAAAGTGAACTTATCTCTAATTGTGGTTCTCATCGTCATTGAATAAATTTTGCATCTGTGAAGACATGTAGCTCATTTAATAATTTCAGTCATTTTTTGTCATTTGTATGTCTCTTTTTTGGAATTGGCATTACCTCACACATATGACTATAGCTAGTGAGCTCTATGGAAACCATTATGAATTGTAAGGTAAATCAGACATCTTTCCTGTATGTGGTATTCATTTAATCAGTTGGGGGCAATCTCAATCCACTTCTCCATCAAGTAAATTTGGGGATTATCAAGATATAAAACGGCAATATTTCATTGAACAAAATGTTGATAAGTAACACATTTTGGGAAATTTGATACCATATTTGACAGTGGTTAGCATTATTTTGTTGCAATTAATCGATTCTGATAATAGGAGGAGCGGATAGCTCAGTTGGTTTGTGGGCCGACCTCTGAGCTACACCTTCGACACGGTCGAGGGTTCAAATCCGACAAAATATCGCTAGGACTTTGTGTCGCCATCTGCATTCCCAGTACCACGGGCATCACAAATCAATCATCGATGCCACGATCAGCGATCTGAGAAAGATTCCAGAAGCCAAAGAGTCTCAGACAAAATTTGAAAAAATGCGTCCTGTAAAAGCCAGCCTTGGTCACTAGGACGTAACAACTACAGATACAGATAACTAAAGCGTATTTTGAAGAAATGTTTTTGTATCTTAATGATATGGGGACTGTCTGATCAGATTGAGTACCTTTAAGCGCAATTAATTGCACTTAAGTCAAATTATTTAATAAATGTGAAAATGGTCTCCCATAGATTTCACATTTATTAAATAATTGGACTTAATGAGCAATTAGTTATACACAAAATTTGTAATCAAATTGTGCTAAAGCGTAATTCAATTGTGCTTAGCACAAATCATTTAACATTATGTGGGCAGCAATTATGCTTAAGCCTTTAGGGCAATTAAAAGCTCTGTAATTTAATTGCCCTTAATCGTAATTATTGATCCCCATAAACAAAACCCCCTTAAGTCTTATAGAATAGTCAACAGGATGACTATCAGGTGAGATTCTTTTAGAAAACATAAAATAGCCAGCCCAGCCTGAATATGAACCTCACTTGATTCTCGTGGGGTGGAAATTTGTTATGGATATTAATTGCACTTAAGCGCAATCCAATTGTACTTAAGCACAATTGGGTACGGATGTAAGTAATTGGGGTGCTGGACGTTTCGTACCTTGGTCGTTTCGTATACTCTGGTCGATTCGTACCATTATTTTGGTTGTTTCGTACCAAACTTTTTGGTCGTTTCGTATGATTGTAATTCGTAAAAGTTACATTTTAACAACATAACAGGCATTGTTAGAGTTATATTTCTTTGAAAACCTTAAAACTTTGGGCGACGACAAAGAAGTCGTATGATATTGCCCAGTTGGGTTTTTCGATAAACTTGTTGGTTGGAGTTATCCATTTGGTGGGTAAATAATTGTGCTGTATCGCAAATGAAGATAAACAAAGATGAATAACTCTAGAACAAAAAACCTGAGTAAAGTAATTGACAACTACTCTAAATGTTCTCATGGTGGTTAACATCCATACCAAATGTGGTTGGACTAATCGATGAATGGACAGGTAGACAAACGGACGGATGGGCAGATGGAGAACCCCAGACATGTAAATCCAGTATACCCACCATTTCCTTCAGTCATGGGGGTAAAAAAAATGACTATCCTAGTTCAGTTACCTATGACGTTTGCAAACAAACACCCAACTGGAGTTCTGATCTGGATAGTAAGAAACCTGAGGTTTCAAAGTCAGAAAAGTCCTACAACTCTGGCAAGAATTACTGCGATTATTTATCATAAATCTATATGCAGTAATACAATAATTTGATTTCACTCATCGAACTTAAGTTATCATATGGAAACAAATTGCAGACATAGATCGATGGAATGAGATACAACTTTTGGAACAGAAATTTTACAGAATATACGGTTGGAATACAACCTATTAAGGAGTTTTTTTTTAAGTTACCCTCCACATGATAGAATAAGAATAAAATAAACTCTTGTACGACAGGAATAATTTATTGTGAAACAACTTATACAAATGGTAAAAAAAATGAAATACAGTAATCAATACTGAAAATGAAAAGGTCAGGCTACATTTAAAGGCCCACTTAACCCTTTACCCAACAGAAGGGCCCTGTGCCAATGCATAGTAATTAAGGGGCGCTTAACCCTTTACCCAACAAACCGGCCAAAACCGGCCAAATAAAGCTTCAACAGCCTAAAATATCTTCGGTCTGTCTCAATAGAACCATACAAATATGGATATCATTGGAACCGGCTCCTTGACCACATTGTGATAGTTACAGTTATACCCTGTGCCAATGCATTCTCTTATATATGCGAGTCGACCATAGGTCGCCTCGCATATATAAGAGAATGCATTGGCCTAAAAAAAATCTTAACACTTTTTACCATTTTTTCTTACATTCTTTAACAATTTTATAATTTTTAATGTGTTAAGCCAATGCATTCTCTTATATATGCGAGGCGACCTATGGTCGACTCGCATATATAAGAGAATGCATTGGCACAGGGCCCTTCTGTTGGGTAAAGGGTTAATGTTCGAATGCCCAGATCACATTATATGCAACATATATATTCCATATTATATACCAGTTGAAATAGGAACCAAAAATATATATATTCTACTGGAATATGGAACAGCTGTCGCCTAGGAGTGTCCACCAAGTGATAGATATTCTCAGATTCACACCAAGACTTCCCACATTATTTACCCCAGAATGCATCATAATTCACAACTAAGAGATAGAGAAATAATAGACTGACAGTACTGACCAGATCAAAATTAAGCACAGAACAAATCCTCTTTCAAATGGTACATGTATATAATATGGAATTTATGTTGTATATCATGTGATCTGGGCATTTGAAAATTAAGTGGGCATTTAAAAATATTTCTGTTTTCTCTAACCCTACACAATATTTTAACAATGAGTAGGTAGGTAATTATAAAATATTCACTGGACTGGATAGGTTTAATAACTGTTGAAATTAAAAATAAATTTGGAATGCCAGCACAATATTTTTATTACAGAGATTTTATAAGATATGTAGGGTAAGGGGAAACAAATGGCCTCTGTCTGCATATAATTCGCAAACATAATTTATGACAAATGTGAAAACTTTGTCCATCTTACCTTAAGCAATATGAATCCTGCTAAATGTTCATATGTATCAGACCTTACTATCATGGTTATCAGATATTGACCAGCTGATTATAGGAAGCACTGTACCCAAAGACCGAAAAGAAAACAGCCAAATTATTCAACGACTTGTATTTCAAAACATAATATATATTCGCCATTATGGCAATTGTGAATTTTCTCCCTTATTTCTGCAATTAGGTTAAAGCTGAAATCATCCTGCAAATAAGAGACTTACTTGTCAGGCAAGAAATCAGAGAATAATTTGATGATACTTCATAAATTTTTCCATAGAACAAACAATATATGTGACCAGTTCATGATCTAAAAAAATATCCAAAATATTCATAAATACCGGTCAGGCACAATGGAAAATATTAATTTGAGAAGTCAATACAAGCATAATTATAACTATTAGAGCTATTGAGCTTCTACCAATTTAGCACAATTTGAATCCACCTGAATTATGTAATCACAGTTTAACAACTAAAATTATTTAGCATTTTCTTGATGCCTCATAAAAATAATTTTCTGCTTCTATTAAGGGGGAGACGCACATTTTGCATAAATCCAGGCTGAAATGGCAAGAGATTTTCAACAAAAAAATCTTGATCTATCTGGCGATAAATCATGAATTTCACATATCATCATCTTATTAAACAGTATGTAGAATCTGAGCAATTATTAAGAGACAACAAAAACAATGGAGATTGAAAAGTTTATTTTCTTTTTTGTCCCTTTCGGTACAAAGAAGGGCTAGAATAATTAATAATTTCACACAACACTCATATCACCAAATAAATAGCTTATTGTCTTGGCTATATGAGAGGAGGCTTCATTTGTATCATGTTGACTTAGATTTTTAATTGCATAATATAGCATCATATCCCCATATATTATAATGAATAATAAAGCAGTCACTAATATTCCAGTCCAATGAAAACAAATGTTGATATGCAGTGTGGTCCACTCCAACAGGGAGCAATCAACTGGAATTATGCCACAGTGTTAAGAGATATGGTGGTCAGCTTTAACTTGGTTATAAACTCATGACCCAGAACTCATCTCAGCCCAATTTTTCATTGATCAACAGGCATGACATGAAAATTCTCAAATATAGAGAATTATTTATGGATAGTTCCCTGAATAAAATGTTAAATTTCATGAATCAAGAATAATTAAGTCTCCTCTCATGATCTTCAGATATCTATTATATATTTTGGAAGATCTGTCTGTGTGTGTGTGTGTGTGTCTGTCTGTAATCGATTGACTCGAAAACGGCCGAGCCGATTTCGATGAAACTTGGTATGTGGGGGTATTTTCGGGCCAGGAGTAACATAGGCCTATTAATTTTCAGATCCAAGGTCAACTTTTCACGGGCCGAGGTCAAATATGTTTTACGCTGTGTTACGGGACTTTCATTTGAGTTCGGTGCATACAAATCGATTCGAAACAGCACAAATAATAAAATGCCAGTCATAATAATGACACTGTGAGAATCTTTCGTGTTTCCTCTTTCCAACGATATATAATGCGTATGTATCTGTTTTAGTTAACTGCCTCAATTATCAAGAAGAAGTGGTACTATCTTCCATCAGGATAAAAACAATGCGTAACTTCTATGACGTCGTTAGAGGACATAACGTTAGATCACGTTAACGCTTAACCGGTCGATGCATTTGACTGTTTCAGACGTCTTGGCGATATCTCGGGCACCGATGGTAATTTATCTTTACGTTGAAACTTGAGCGTGTGTATATGAGGCGCGTTTATATACTTGAGTGGAAATCAAATCGGGTTAAACTGGCGGATTTTTACGGACGAAATTTGATGCATAGGGTATCTCGGTATCCGCTGGGCCGATTTCCCGGTATCCGCTGGGCCGATTTCCACCATTTTTGGGGTGTTGGTGTTTGACCCTACCTGACCTTGACCTTCAATATGGTCAATTCAAGGTCAAAGCCCGGACGAAGTCGGGTCACCTTCTAGTCTATTATATATTTTGGAAGATCTGTGTGTCTGTGTGTGTGTCTGTCTGTAATCGATGGACTCGAAAACGGCCCAGCTGATTTCGATGAAACTTGGTATGTGGGGGTGTTTTCGGCCGGGGAGTGACATAAACCTATTAATTTGCCCGTGCGACATGACCTTGACATCGGGTCATTTCAAGGTCAAACGCACGAATATCACGGGATTTCGAAGAAACTTGGTATGTGGGGGTACTTTCGTATGGGGAGTCTCATAAGCATATTCATTTGCCCGTGCGATGTGACCTTGACCTTGAAATCGGGTGAATTCAAGGTCAAATCACCAATTTTGATGGGATTTCGACGAAATTTTATACATAGGGTTACTTTTGTCAACTGAGTGTTTTGGACGGGTCAAATCGTGACCCCGACATGACCTTGACCTTCAAAATGATCAATTCAAGGTCAAATCGGGTAAAACCGGATGGATTTCGACGGGCACATTTGTCGGGTACTTTTGTCAGGGCAGTGTTTTGGACTGGTCAAATTGTGACCCCACTTGACCTTGACCTTCAAAATGGACAATTCAAGGTCAAAGCCCGGACGGAGTCGGGTCACCTTCTAGTAATATATAGGAACTGCACTTTTGAAAAAAAATCTATTTTAAAACAGAAGTTCTTGGTACCTGGAAACAGTGAAATTTTAAATATATTTCATGCCATAAAAGTGAAGTAAATGAGGCTATATCCAATGGTGCTTTTAAATGGTGATTTTAAATATTGTGTCACAATAATCGCTTGTACCAAATTTCACAAAGAAATTCCATACAGATTCTGAGAAAATCCATTTTTAAATACCAGGAAATTTTGACAAAACGTGTGTCTGACCCTTAACTTAATCAATTGCAATTATATTCTTGTTATTGAGACTTAATTTATAAAAAATTTTAGTGGAATGCAGATTTGTGTAAATTTCCAATAAAATGTCTGAACATGGCATATCACCAACCTCATGAATGATGATTTAGTCATTTATCAAATTTCTTCAATCAGAAAACAATGAAAACTCAAATATCTTTGACAATGACATATGAACAACCATGACAACTGACATGTTAAGAGGCAACAAAATGTCACACTGTGTAATAATTTGAATGCGGTTTGGTACCTCAACACTTTTTCGTTAGTTTTTCAAAGCTGCCAAATTTCAAAACAAAATTGAGTGTATTTCAAAGTTATATCTATCATTTCTCCACGTTATCACCCAGACCAGGTGTTCAGTCATAGAGTTATCGATAGAAATGGAGCTTAGGTACCGTGTTCTTGTGAGAAAATTGTCGCACAAAACCTCACTTCTATGAAATTTCTATTTGAACACTCCAAAAAATGTGAGTATTTTCTATTATTGGTGTCACCGCAAGAGTTACACAGCAATAATATTGACCACACAATTCAACAAGAAACATATAAAATTTGTATTTGAAGAAGAATTGAGCATTTATTTAAGTAAAAAATTACATCTCTGGGTACGGAATGTTGACAATGGTAGCGATCCCGAGGTACAAATAAATTCTCCATTCTACTTTTATGTTGAATTGTGTAAGCATGGTTAATGCCACCCGACAATAAAATAAGTGAAAACTCTTGCGATGATACTGATTAAAGTAAAGAATGACATTTCAAAGAGAAATTATAGATCTACTTTCAAATTCACTCCATTTTGTTTTGATATTCGGCAGCATAGAAAAAATGCACACAAAGCAGTCCTCGAAATTGGCCACAGCAATAAGTAATGCCGTGTCAAACACTGTAGCAACATGTGGAATCTAACATGTCACAGCATTAAGTTTGCTGTGGGACATTTGCTGCATTCGAGTGATAACAGTGTGTGCTCATGCATGACTATCCATGGTCTAGGAAGCACTGATTTAAGATGATGATTGCTTCGTATCTTCAGCTATCCTCATCTGACGATCCCTCACTATCAAACACCCCTTTGATCCTCGAAATCCTTTCAAACTTCTTCTTTGGCGGAGAAAGCTGCTTGAAGAAAGAGTCCCCTCTATTCCTTCTTGGGCGTCCTGGAGAAGAAGACAAAATTCAACACATTTAACAGACAAGCCTGGATATAGTGTGTCTGACACTTACTAAATGAGGTCCTCAGAGGGTGAATTTAGTGACGCTATCCTGCACTGCAGGCTAGCATCAACAAATTCACCATGAGGGAACCTCATTCTGCTTAGGCCTCAACTGCTATGGGAGACCTTGGATCAGACTGAAGTTCCCCAATTAAAGTTGGTGATGTTCACCCATTGGGAGCCTCGATTATGCATTGTGTCTTCTGCAAACTAGGGGATATAGAAACTGAACCGAAGGGAAAGAGCAAAAAACAATGTTAATTTGAGACTATAGATACTTCCCAGAAGACGAGGCCTAAGCAGAATGAGGTCCCCAGAGGGTGAATTTGGTGATGCTAGCCTGTTGTGCAGGGTAGCATCTCTAATGTCACCCTCTGGGGACCTCATGCGGCATATGTCAGACACACCATACAGGCCTTAAAATTCGATGCGAATCCATTCGCGTAAATCCACTTAGATTCGTGCGGTTCTACTATTGAGATTCGAGTAGATTTGAGTTGGAATTCCCCCCGAGTCTTGTTTGTAACTAATTTTAGTCTCTGCTCGCAGAGGTGTGTCGCTTGCCAATCAATAAGATACGTTCGTCACAGTTACGTAATTTTGTCTGCTGGTAGCGACCTTGACCACGGATTACCACTGACCAATAGAAATGTTCGTTCTTTTGTAGATATTAATCTTAGCCAATCAAACAAACCAACGCATCGGCATTTAAATCTCATCGAATTGATCGATCATCCATGTGACAAAATGGAAAGAATAAACTGAAATATTCCCTTTGAATACTCTGTATTTTTTACCAAACTCATCGTTCAGTAAGTTATAACGAAATCGGGAACTTTGTTTATGTACCGGTATGAAAGCGTGTTTGTGAATGAAATCGATATCAAATTTTATACTTATTTATTTTTTTCTTCCTAATTCTATTCTGTTAATTTTCCCAATCTGAAAAGTTACGGTTCCTGTTCCCCATGCCAACACACGCTATCGTTCAGATGAACGGCCTTCAACTTCAAATGTATAATTTGCATGCCTATTCGAAATAATGAAAGTGTCAATGACACTGTAGCTCAACTTAGGTAGGGGAATAATTTAATGGTTGACAGTAAATGGAGGAATAGGAAAGGTGCTAATTGAAATGTCTAACCTGCGCCAAAGGATTTAGTGATGCAAAGAGTAAAATACAAGATGGCTGCTGGTGGCCATTTTTTTTGGCCAATTGACCCCAAAAGGACTCGTTCCCATCTACGTATAATTGTTAACATCCATGACAAATTTTATGAAGATCTGACCAAAGCTACGACCTACAAATTTCATGATGATCAGACGAACAGTACGACCTGTAGACCGCGCCAATGGATTGAACTTTGAAATCCAAGATGGCCGCTGGCAGCCATGTTTTTTGGCCGAATGACCCCACAATGATTCGTTCCCATCTACATGTCAATGTCAACATTCATGACAAATTTCATAAAGATTAGACCAAAGGTACAACCTGTAGCCCGTGCCAAAGGATTTAGTCATGCAAAGAGTAAAATCCAAGATGGCTGCTGGCGGCCATGTTTTTTGGCCGAACGACTCCAAAATCACTCGTTCCCATCTACATGTCAGTGTTAACATCCATGACAAATTTAATAAAGATCAGACCAAAGGTATGACCTGTAGCCCACGCCAAAGGATTTAGTCATGCAAAGAGTAAAATGCTGGTGGCCATGTTTTTTGACCGAATGACCCCAAACGACTCGTTCCCATCTACATGTCATTGTTATAATTCATGACAAATTTCATGACCATCTGACCAAAGCTACGACCTGTAGCCCGCACCAAAGGATTTAGTCATGCAAAGAGTAAAATCCAAGATGGCTGCTGGCGGCCATATTTTTTGACCGAATGACCCCAAAATCACTCGTTCCCATCTACATGTCAGTGTTAACATCCATGACAAATTTCATAAACTTCCGACCAACACAACGACCTGTAGCCCGCACCAAAGGATTTAGTCATGCAAAGAGTAAAATCCAAGATGGCTGCTGGCAGCCATGTTTTTTGGCCGAACGACCCCAAAATCACTCGTTCCCATCTACATGTCATAATTAACATCAATGACAAATTTCATGATGATCAGACGAACAGTACGACCTGTAGCCCGCGCCAATGGATTGAATCTTGAAATCCAAGATGGCTGCCAGCGGCCATGTTTTTTGGCCGAATGACCCCAAAATGACTCGTTCCCATCTACATGTCAATGTCAACATTCATGACAAATTTCATAAAGATCAGACCAAAGGTACGACCTGTAGCCCGGGCCAAAGGATTTAGTCATGCAAAGAGTAAAATCCAAGATGGCTGCTGGCGGCCATGTTTTTCGGCCGAATGACCCCAAAATGACTCGATTCCCATCTACATGTCATTGTTAACATCCATGACAAATTTCATGATGTTCCGATTGAAGCTACGACCTGTAGCCCGCGCCAAAGGATTTAGTCATGCAAAGAGTAAAATCCAAGATGGCTGCTGGCGGCCATGTTTATTGGCCGAACAACCTCAAAATCACTCGTTCCCATCTACATGTCAATATTAACATCCATGACAAATTTCATGATGATCAGACGAACAGTACGACATGTAGCCCGCGCCAATGAATTGAATTTTGAAATCTAAGATGGCCGCCAGCGGCCATGTTTTTTGACCGAATGACCCCACAATGATTCGTTCACATCTACATGTCAATGTCAACATTCTTGACAAATTTCATAAAGATTAGACCAAAGGTACAAGGATTTAGTCATGCAAAGAGTAAAATCCAAGATGGCTGCTGGCAGCCATGTTTTTTGGCCGAACGACCCCAAAATGACTCGTTCCCATCTACAAGTCAATGTCAACATTTATGACAAATTTCATGATGATCAGATGAACAGTACGACCTGTAGGCCGCGCCAATGGATTGAATCTTGAAATCCAAGATGGCTGCCAGCGGCCATATTTTTTGGCCGAATGACCCCAAAATGACTCGTTCCCATCTACATGTCAATGTCAACATTCATGACAAATTTCATGAAGATCAGACCAAAGGTACAACCTGTAGCCCGCGCCAAAGGAAATTGTTGACGGACACACGGACGACGGACGCCAAACCATGGCAATAGCTCAAACTTACAAAAGTAAGTTGAGCTAAAAATGGCGAAAGAACAATGTATTTGAAAAAAAGCTGCAGAAAAATGGCCTCTTGAAATTAGAGAGAACTTCAGGTTATTGGAAGAACTCTCCAATGATACAAAATATTCAAAGGTAGTATGCCTATTATGTGAAAAGAATGCCAAAAAGATCTCAGAAAAAAACCGAGTGCTCCAAATGTATCATAATGGTAGAAAGTTGACTTTTTCAGAAAATTCTTCACTGAAAATCCTGTTTTTGAGTGGATGATTTATTTGGTCATTTTCCTTCCAGAAGCCAGGAAATGAGACTTGAGCATCCTCAAAATTTTCTCCGATGGTGCCAACCATGGTGGCTGCATCAGATCCTGGGACCCTAAACATGTGTTCGATTCTCCCAAATGTTTTTACGAGAGTCCATATGGATTCTCCTAAAATAGAATGAAATTTATGGACTGCCATATCCAGGCTTGATAAAAGACGGATACCAAACGCTTCTATCATATATCCAATGTATTAGACATGACTTCATCATGAGTAAAAATTAATACATCACTATATATATTCTAATTTACATTTTTAAATTATAACATTACGCAGATAATCCCAGATTAAAGAGTTGACAACATACAATATAGACGTCAGTGGTGAATACACAACATGCATAGCCAAGAGGACCACTATCTTGGCCGAGTCATCAACAAGAATTCAATGTTTATTATAGTGTTTAAATATACAGAAATTTTGTGAAATTTGGTACATATATTCAGACATCTTAATTCGCTATAGTAATCAGCAATACTGTAGCCAATTGCTGAATCATATCTCAATACAGAAATCTGCTGCCAAAGTCTAGTGATTAACCCAAGAAATATCTTAGAGATGGTGTATCTCTTCCTAAGCACGTTTTATATAGGTTCCGGGGTATAAAATAATAAATATGAGTCGAAGATACCTGTCTGGAAATGCTATCAATTAATATTTACTAAATTTTATTTTATATCAATATTTTCTTATATAATGCGATAATCAAGTGGGAATTTTTTTCCAAACTAAAAAATTCAAAATAAAATCAATATTAATTCATGATAGAAGTGTTTCCGGACAGGGCATTTGATTCGTATTTATTATTTTATACCCAGAAATCTATATAAAACCTGTTAAAAGAAGAGATAGACCATCTTTAATACTGGGAATTACTGGAGATATTTCTGTAGCAAATCAAGCAAAGGTGGCTTTTTGATGAGGTTTATTCATTTTCTGAGGTGATTTAATTTGAAAGATGTCTTAATCCGGCCTGTACGACTAGACAAGACTTGTCGTCACGTCAGAATTAAACTGTTCTTTTATCTCCATTTTGGCGGGAAAATGAGATATTGGTATCTATCGATTCGGTGTGGGATTTCCTGTCCAAGAATCACCAGATATCATGTCTAACATATACCAAATTTGAATGAGAGGCTATGTAAATCTGTTCCATCTCAAAAACTCACTTTTCTCACAGTGCTACATTGTTCTATCTCCTCTGTGGACCAATGAATCTATTTATTTTGTACCACGTGATTAAATAAATTTCAGTGCTAAAATGTTCTATCTCTGACCTTCAATAGAAAGCAATGGGACCCGAACTTTGCAGATTGCCAGCTAAGTGACTAGTTGGAAATAATGCATTCCCATCTTATTTCTAGGATAATTATTTGGTTAAAATAACACAGGAAATGGCGTGATTTGGGATTTTTGCACGTTTATAAGATTAAAAAACACAAAAACCACTACAGCACCAAAAAAAACAACCGGAAATTTTTACACAAAGTATTTTTTCGTGATTACACCCATGATATTATATGTTTTGTCTTGAGGCTCATCAAATAATAGTATTTTTACACCAGCTATCATACCCGCTGAAAAACATGTGAAGTGGGGGGGGGAGCAAAACTTTAAACTCGATTTCCCACAAAAATGGAAATATGGAGATAGAACACTTTAGTTCTGACGTTGTAGCATTTGGATATGATTCATTGCATGCGGTTCATGAATATATCAAAGATCATTCACATCGTATATGAGATGGCAGAGATATAGGGATGGACATATTTTAAACTCTAAGCACCATAACTTCAGAAGAAGTCATGGACAGGACCTGTTACATGGATATTGGTCACTTCATATCATTATTTGAATGTCCTACGATGACTGAAATTCATTCTCCATTAAAAATGATCATCACATCCCTGACCAGACACGTAAACTCTCACGATTTTATGAAGATCTTTGTTTTAAGTAAGAACATCAAATTAACTACTTTCAATGCACATTCAAAGCTCTATTTTTAATAGTAATCAAGCACGTGCTATTGTTTACAAAATATATCTGCAACTCCCAAATGTAAAAAGGTTGAATTGGGAAACTGGAGTCAGAAACAAACAACTTTCGTAAATTTAAAATTTCATGGATATTTTTAAGGTGTAAATGCATACACATTAACCCTTTACCCAACAGAAGGGCCCTGTGCCAATGCATTCTCTTATATATGCGAGTCGACCATAGGTCGCCTCGCATATATAAGAGAATGCATTGGCTTAACACATTAAAAATTATAAAATTGTTAAAGAATGTAAGAAAAAATGTTAAAAAAGATTTTTTTTTAGGCCAATGCATTCTCTTATATATGCGAGGCGACCTATGGTCGACTCGCATATATAAGAGAATGCATTGGCACAGGGCATAACTATAACCATCACAATGTGGTCAATGAGCCGGTTCCAATGATATCCATATGTGTATGGTTTTATTGAGACAGACCGAAGATATTTTAGGCTGTTGAAGCTTTATTTGGCCGGTTTTGGCCGGTTTGTTGGGTAAAGGGTTAACAAGTCTGTCTCTGACACACAAAATTGCAAAATACACAGACAGAAGTTTTTTTGTACGGTTATATTATGTGAAAACATGAATTTATAGAATAATCGGGCTTCCAGCATCTTGGCAATTGCCTTTGGAGCAAACAAACATTAACCCTTTCAATATAAATACTCATTTATGAGTAGTACCCCTTACAAAATGTTCAGATAATAAGTTCAACAAACGACAGGTGGTTTGTTGAACTTATTTTCTAAACATTTCCCACCAATGAATATGAATTCTTCTGCACATGCATTAATATCATTTGGTCTGGCTGTCGTCTGCTCATACATCCTTAACATCCCTACAACTGAATAATAGATCATTCAAATGTATACTTTTATAGCTGAATGGGAGAATCCATTTAGTATAGAAAGGGTTAAGTTTTAGCCTCACCAGATCCAGATATGATGTTGCCTGTATCCAACTCAGCAGCTTCTTTCTTTAATTTAATTTTCTCAGCTTGCGCATAAGTTGGGCGACCTTTCATGCCAGCTTCCTCGAGAATCTGCTTGACTTTTTTTATTTTCTGTTTATTTGTGGAGCAATCCTTCAGCTTGGTGTATGGATGTATCCCAGCAGCCTTACATATTTTGCAAAGGTTCTTAAAATGTTGCTCATTAGCATCAGGTGGTGTCTTGATCTGAATGAGTTAAACCCTTTCAGTGCCAAGTCCGATTTTTGTATCAACCCATATTTCCTTGATCATTTTTCAAATTTATTGATTATAATAATGTGATACATTGATGGAAAGAGCTCTTAAGCAGGAACATATGTATAACAGATATAGTAATGCTCTAAGTAATCGACTCCTTAACCATTGCAGAATTATGGGTAATTTTTCAGGATTTAGTCGGAAATATGGCTTGTTGCCAATCATCGGAAACCTCTCCCCGATGTAATGTATCACATTATTATAATCAATAAATTGGAAAAATGATCAAGGAAATATGGGTTGATACAAAAATCGGACTTGGCACTGAAAGCACTGAAAGGGTTAAAGATATTATCTCAGTAAGGCCAAAGAAAATCAAATATTTGTGTGGTCAGGAACCAGCATATCTCTCTCATATACAAGTATGCACATATACCAGCAGAATGTTTAAATATAGAATATGTAGCTAATGCTGTAATTTAAACTGTTTATGACCGTGAGGTGGATTTGAGCATCTATTGGACAAGGTTCTGCCAAGTCCAATAGATGCCAAATCCCCTGAACAGAAATAAGCAGTTTAAGCAACAGCATAGGCGACATATTTTATTTATCAATCGCACAATACTTGCTTCTTGTGTGGGAAATATGTCATTTTCCTAAGTATTACATTCATTACTTCAACGATGCCCTTACATTTATGAGGTCAAGCAAACTAATTAGTATTCATGACGTGAAGAAAACACAGTGTAGCTTAGCGTGAAATAGTTGGTTGTTTTTTTTAAGTTATTCTAAGCTGGCATTGTTCTAATGGTTTATAGATGTTTTAGAGCGAAAACACATATCGGTTTATGAATTTTTGTATCAAATGTGGTGATTTATGGATGATAAAAAAGTCCCAAAATCACAATGTCATTTAGGCCGGTTGATGTCCTTAGTAGTTACTTGCACAATTTGCATAAAAAATTACATCATGATAGTAGTACCAACCTAATAAAGCTACGATGACTTAATAATGCTACATTGAGCTACTTCTGTAGTACAATACTGAATACCATGTGACAATTTTGAGGTAGACAACTCTTTCTGCATGGTACTGTACTTGCCAGCTTCCAGGCGATCCCAGCTTTAGGTGTATTGCAATTTCAGTCAATGTAGAGTGGTCAATGTCATTTAAAGTAGTAGCAACAAGAATTAGTAGAATCAAGATTAGCCTATGCATTATTTTATAATGATGAATCGATTGTAAAATCAGTCAACTAAGTTACAACATGGATAGTCATTTCTATAAATAGTATAATTTTGGAATTATTACCAGTTGATCAGAATCTTTGCCATAACTCGGTCAACATTCTTCCGTTGATGATTTCCCTCTACTCTATCTCCCCCCCAATCAGTCTTTTTTCACTTTTACTGTGAGGCTATTACACCGAACTGGTGACCCTCCCTCAATTAGAATTTCTCAGGCGTTTCCAAGACAGCACAATACATCGGATTTGGTCAATTTATTTATTCCACATTTGTGATGAAAAGATTTGGGATGCTTGAAGACAATGTAAACATTAGTTACATGGCCGTATGTTTACAAAACAACTTCTGGGTAGGGGATTTGGTGTATCAGGGTTATTGCATTCACTCTTCCCACAGAGTAATGCAGGGAACTTAATTGTGATGTTCAATTTATGTTTCCCATCACTTTAATAATATATTCAACAGCAGGGGATGGTCCCAGCTCGAGCTTACATGATTTTGGCAACTTTTGTGAGCCAATTTCGCAATAAACATTGAATTATTACCCGGGGAAAGTCCATGATTGTAAGCAACGAAAAGCAAAATCAGCTCAGAAAAGTCACCTGAATCATATAATTTGAGTTGGAATCTTCACCTACTGTGAAATACATTATTAAGGAACAGATATTAATAGAGAAATATATTATTTCCATTGCTTTTTCAATGATATAGTTCCCTTCAGAAATCAAAGTTCCCAGGTTTGAAATGATGGAGTATGAAGTCTGCAGGTGTAGCCTGAGTAGAGATTCCTGGCAAGATCTACCTAGTTATATGTGACCCGCCATATCAAATCCAGTGGTAAGTCGGGATTTTTTTTACCCTGTGCCAATGCATTCTCTTATATATGCGAGTCGACCATAGGTCGCCTCGCATATATAAGAGAATGCATTGGCCTAACAATTTTTTACAATTTTTATAATTTTGTCTTGTATTCTTTAACAATTTTATAATTTTACCCACACAGAGCCCCAGACAAACATGAGCAGACGACACTCTTCTATATGCTTCTATATATGTGTGGGGCTCCCTGCAGGGTAATGGATGTTTTTTATTTTATGTCCTAAAAAATGTAAGAAACATTTATTAAAAACAAATGATAAAAAATTGTTAGGCCAATGCATTCTCTTATATATGGGAGGCAACCCATGGTCGACTCGCATATATAAGAGAATGCATTGGCACAGGGTAAAAAAATCCCGACTTACGACTGGATTTGATATGGTGGGTCACATATGTGTAAACGAAATCAGACAAAACATATGACTATATATGGACCTGAAGGAAAATTACTCACAGATTTCCTTGAGTTACTTGTCTTCACACCAGATTCTGCGGCTTCACCTTTTCCCTCGTTACTTTGTTTTCTGCTCTGAAAATATATATTAAAATGGTACAGAATTTGTCTATACTAAGTGGGTATTCTTTTACTTAAAGGTAAATCATGGTAAATCATGCAAAACTGTCCCAAGTTATAACTGGCCCATCTGCCCATCAGCCGAGAGATCTAGCCATAGGCTGAGACTGTGTAAACACTGAATTAAAACACGGACAAAAGGTTTTAAAGACACGGGAGGCCTTCGCGATGGTATTGCTGTTAAAATAGTCATAAAAATAGTTAAAAACCGCCTTAAACAGAATCAATATTAAAATATAGATAGACCTTGTTCTTATACCAATCATAAACATTGCATAAATAGTATATTATTGTCAAGTTTGTATGCCATGTTATGTAAACAAATACCAAATTCTGGCTTTTGTTTACATAACACAGCGTGAACCATATATACATCCCACCACCACACAGGAGAACCTAATGAGAACCACATGCCAATCCCTACCTAATTTCATCGATACCATGGCGACAACCAATCATAACGAGGCTTCTCACACAGGGACTATATAAAGGTGATGTAATCCACACATTTTCATAGGTCCTAAACGAGGAATCAATAGATTAGAAACACATAAACCTATCGTATATCAAAGGATTTGTTGATTACTGTTATTTTCCCTTGATAATTGATTTTCTCATATCCCTCTTACATGTATTTTTTCAGTGCCAAGTCCGATTTTTGTATCAACTCATATTTCCTTGATCATTTTTCAAATTTATTGATTATAATAATCTTAGAGCTCTTTCCATCAATGTATCACATTATTATAATCAATAAATTTGAAAAATGATCAAGGAAATATGGGTTGATACAAAAAACGGACTTGGCACTGAAAGGGTTAAATGTTGAGTTAGGCCAAACAAACAAAGATATTTGATTCTCAGGCAATTTTATTTTGAAAATCAATGCGGGAGCGAGGGTTTTTAATTCTTTTTTTTCTGCCCATTGTAAGCATGAGTTATTGTACCTTCCCAGGTCCAGAAAATGTAGGGAGAACTTTGTAATGGATATAAACTAATTTAATCTTATATAAAGAATGACAAATTATGACATTGTACTACCCATACATCATATAGGGTTTACCTGGAATGATATATCTATTGATATGATTTCAATATCGCACACTAATTTTTAACAACAAGCAGAACTAATTAACTGATTCGTATCAAAATAGGGAATGTAAATACAGTCGAAACGAAAAGATAAAGTGATCTTCCAAACTATCATAGAAAGTCTTGATTCACTTATCGTTATCCTGCTGACTAATTAGAGACTGTATATGTACCGCAATGAATGATAGACAATAAAACTTAAAATAACCATCATAAACATGGCCAATAAATATGTACAATGCTTGTCAAACTGCTCCGATTTCGTACCTTCGATCGCAATAGCATAGCAAGGGGGGAAAATCTATCTCTTGCAGGGTTACTTACTTACTGTGCAAAGGTCGCCAAGGTCAGGTTGGCTGACGACTAAATCCAACTTCCTGCTTTATCATCAAAATATTTCAACACATTTGACCAATAAAATTGTGGTTTTGGACAGCCTGTGGTGACAATATACCTGATAGTTATCGTTGCCTATGGTCTTTTGTTGAATACCCACAAATACACCGTTGTATTTAGCTCCTATTCGATATTTGAAACATAACTAATTTCTGTGTGACAGTTTCCTATTTTCGTGTTACCGGTTTACAACTACCGTGAAATCAAAAATTGTAATAAAATGGTCAAACGCGGGCCATTTTTTCAATGCCTGAGAATCAACACCCTTTTGTTTTTGCCTTATCTAATAATTTTTATAATTAATTTACCAAATCACTCACTACCATTTAATGTTATTCCACTGGCAATTAGTATCAGAATTTGAAGAGGCTTGTAACCGACCAAATAGGGTAAAATTTATCACTGCACATTTGTGATTGAATATTGAATAAGTGTACAGCACCATACCTTGGATTTTGATTTCTTCTTCCCAACTTTTGTGCTTTCACTTTCAGAGTTCAGGCTTGTGTCTGTTGTATCATGATCTTCAGACTGAATTTAAAAGCAGGATTTTGTTCATTAAGAATAGATTATACTCATAATTACGAAAAGATAATTATATCAAACTGTCGGTACTTGAGTAACAATGCTAAATGTGTGGAACATAGCTTCTCCTTCCAAGACAATTATATATTGCCATATCCTTCCATCATTTGGTGTACTAGAAATTAGCTTGAGAAACAAAAAGTTCAGTTGGTTGTGTATGAATATTCACAATCTGAAATATATGTGATCTACAGTGGATAAATGTGATAATCGAAATACAAATCATTCTTGCGTGATCATCAGCAGTAAAATGCCAGACATTTCCATATTTATAATAGTATTCTAATTCACTGCTAACTAATTTCCAACTATAAAATATAACATGCCAAACTGATTGGTCAATTCTAAATAGGAGGGGAGTATATATCATTCTGCCCCACCAGCGAACCAGATGCCTCATCAATTTTAGGAATGAGCAAGGTCACTTTTAAATGAAACGTGCAACATCATCACCAAAGACACAATATAACGTCCAAAGAAATTTGAAAGCTACTAAGGATGTGCGATTGTATAGGTGCTAAGCTTTTGACATGTTACAGTGAATTTAATGGTATCACAAAGCAATAAGAGAATAATTGTGTTTCTATTAAGAATTTTCCAAGTTTTCTCTTTTAACTCAAGGTTATATAATTATAATCAAACGACAGTGGAACGTTTTTGTAGCAATTGCAGAATAAAGCTGGTGTTTGTTGGGTATCAAGTACTCCAGCGGGAAGACGGAAATATGTCCCTGAAAAAGTTATAGTTACAGCAACTTATGGGGTATTTTATAATTGTTGCAAACTTGCAATAAATACAGTAATGCCCTAAGTAATCGACCTCAGCGAGAGCTTTCCGATGAATGGCAACAAGCCATATTTCCGACTAAATCCTGAAAAGTTACCCATAATTCTACTTTGGTTAAGAGGTCGATTACTTAGGGCATTACTGTAAGTAGGATACAACTTAAGACTTGTTTATAGTTTAATATCACTAGCTTAGCTCATGTATCAACTGTCCTGGTGTATAATCTGTCAGTGAAATGGGTGAGATGAATGGCCATCATTTCTCAGTTAGTTGTGGCGATGTTGATCATCCTGTTGGAGAACAATTTAATTCGCTTGAAGACCTGCGAGTGACAGTGCGAGAAGATGGACTCATTAACTTACATAAACGCAGGACTGATGAAACAAGAGATGTGCACTCGCATGCTAGCATACCCCTACGGTGGCAAATTCAACCCGCATTATCTGTAAACCCAACAAAAAAGATTTTTAACTTTAAAGAAAAATTTGGATTAATAATATCGATATGGTATCGCAAGAAGCTTGTACAGAAAAAAAGACGGACGGACCCAAAACTGTGGTAAAAATAATTGTTCCGAACCCATATTCGAAGAAACTTCCGGAAAATATCCTAACTTGATAGCATCCACAAAAAAACAAAAACAAAATCTTCTAAGTCAAAATAAGTCGAAAATGAAGTGTAATGTTAGGAAAAACAGTCCGAGCCAACCCTGAGCCGCATCATGTAGAGAGGGTGTTGTGAGAAGCATGTATACCAAAAATTATTGAAATCGGTTCATATTTGTTAAAGTTATTAAGTCGAACAGAATTTTCTAAGTCAAAATAAGTCGAAAAGTAAGGCGTAACTTAAAAAAAGAAAGTCGGACCGCACCGCAATTAGCATCATGCGGAGAGGCGGTCCTAAGGAGATTGCATACAAAATATTTTTGAAATTGGTTCAAAAATCATAGTTGTTCGAGTTATGAGGTCGGACGGACGGACGGACACATGGAGGGAGAAAGTGTGACGGATGGACGGACGCAGTCAATCCAGTATACCCCCATTTTATATGGCGGTATAATGAAATACATATATAAACTGAATACAGTTAAGAGGGGCCTTAAGCGGGATTGTGGTTTCCTGTCGTATTACCAAACTGAGACTGTAAGCAAGAACTTGACGTCAATGCTTCAACTTCCTAAGCTGTCATTCCACTTAAAAATATTGTGATACTAAAATTATCAATTAGTCTTACTTATTGCTTGTCTTAAGATGTATCCTTCTTATTGCTTGCAACTATAAGAACAGGCTTGTACTGCTATACATATAACGATTAATTGTCAACATACTAGTAGTGAATTAGAAGGGAGATAACAATGTTGCATTTCATAATTTTCAGTGGTAGACAGGTGATAGGTCAGTAATACCAGCAATCTACTCAAGTCTACCACTAAAAATCACAAAAAACGATGCAGTTTATATCCCCTAACTAATATCTGCAATATTTGCACACACACACAGAGGTGTTAAGTCTTACCGCACTCTTTGCACACACACACACACACAGAGGTGTTAAGTCTTACCGCACTCTTTGAGTTTTTCTTAGAATAATCAGCTAATTGTTCATCTTCCGAGCTATCATCAGAACCATTGTCATCTCTTGAATGAACTGAACGGTGCTTGATTTGTTCAGCAGAGGGCTGCCGTTTTCGAGCTAGAGGTTCCTCGTCTGAATCATCGCTATCAACAATGCTCTTTTTAACACGTGGTGTCTGTTTAATCTTTTTTTTAGTTGGTTTATGGTGCTCTTCCTCGGAGTCATTGTCACTACTATCAGATCTCTGTAATCGTTCTTCGCTATCAGAATTATTTGAGGAGCTATCGCTATCATCAGCAGAGGGCTGCCGTTTTCGAGCTAGAGGTTCCTCGTCTGAATCATCGCTATCAACAATGCTCTTTTTAACACGTGGTGTCTGTTTAATCTTTCTTTTAGTTGGTTTATGGTGCTCTTCTTTAACACATGGTGTCTGTTTAATCTTTCTTTTAGTTGGTTTATGGTGCTCTTCCTCGGAGTCACTACTATCAGATCTCTGTAATCTTTCTTCGCTATCAGAATTATTTGAAGAGCTATCGCTATCATCAATCTTATGTTTTGAAAGTTTTTTCCGCTCTCTTTTCACCTTCAATATTATTTTCTTTTTGGAATAGGAACCATCCGTTTTAGATTTCATGCTACTCAGCAGTTCATCCTCATCAGAACTCTGATCGATCTTATAAACAACTTTTTGTCCTTTTTCCTTTGACTTTACCGATGTTTTATTAGCACCCTTTCTGTCCAGTTTCTTGCTATCTGATTTGGAAACTTTGCGACGTTTTAATGGCTCACCATCATCTGATGAATATACTGAGGATTCTTTTCGCTTTTGTCTTTTGGAAGATGGTTCCACATCTGAATTTTCTTCAATTTCTCTTGATTTTCTCTGTAAGTAAATAAAAATAGAGGTGTGAGTGCCCAATGGGACTAAGAATACCCCACACACAGTACACATGGGCTACAAAAAAGGTAGCAGTATTCAATCCTCGGCAATAAGCAACATGAAAGTGTCAATGACACTGTAGCTCAACTTAGGTAGGGGAATAATTTAATGGTTGACAGTAAATGGAGGAATAGGTGCTAATTGAAATGTCTAACATGTGCCAAAGGATTTAGTCGTGCAAAGAGTAAAATCCAAGATGGCTGCTGGTGGCCATGTTTTTTGGCCAATTGACCCCAAAAGGACTCGTTCCCATCTACGTGTCATTGTTAACATCCATGACAAATTTCATGAAGATCTGACCAAAAGCTATGACCTGTAGCCCGCGCCAAAGGATTTTAGTCATGCAAAGAGTAAAATCCAAGATGGCTGCTGGCAGCCATGTTTTTCAGCCGAACGACCCCAAAATGACTCGTTCCGATCTACATGTCAATACTAACAACTATGACATATTTCATGATGATCAGACGAACAGTACGACCTGTAGCCCGCGCCATTGGATTGAATTTTGAAATCCAAGATGGCCGCCAGCGCCATGTTTTTCGGTCAAATGACTCCAAAATGACTTGTTTCCTATCTACATGTCATTGTTAACATCCATGACAAATTTCATGAAGTTCCGACCAAAGCTACGACCTGTAGCCCGCGCCAAAGGATTTAGTCATGCAAAGAGTAAAATCCAAGATGGCTGCTGGCGGCCATGTTTTTTGGCCAAACGACCCCAAAATCACTCGTTCCCATCTACATGTCAATATTAACATCCATGACAAATTTCATGATAATCAGACAAACAGTACGACCTGTAGCCCGCGCCAATGGATTGAATTTTGAAATCCAAGATGGCTGTCAGCAGACATGTTTTTTTGCCGAATGACCCCAAAATGACTCGTTCCCATTTACATGTCAATGGCAACATTCATGAGAAACTTCATAAACATCGGACCAAAGGTACGACCTGTAGCCCGTGCCAAAGGATTTAGTCATGCAAAGAGTAAAATCCAAGATGGCTGCTGGCGGGCCATGTTTTTCGGCCGAACGACACCAAAATGACTCGTTCCCATCTACATGTCATTGTTAATATCCATGACAAATTTCATGAAGTTCCGACCAAAGCTACAACCTGTAGCCCGCGCCAAAAAATTTAGTCATGCAAAGAGTAAAATCCAAGATGGCTGCTGGCGGCCATGTTTTTTTGGCCGAACGACCCCAAAATCACTCGTTCCCATCTACATGTCAATATTAACATCCATGACAAATTTCGTGATGATCAGACAAACAGTAAGACCTGTAGCCCGCGCCAATGGATTGAATTTTGAAATCCAAGATGGCCACCAGCGGCCATGTTTTTTGGCCGAATGACACCATAATGACTCGTTCCCATCTACATGTCAATGTTAACATTCAGGACAATTCTCATAAAGATCAGATCAAAGGTACGACCTGTAGCCGGCGCCAAAGGAAATTGTTGACGGACACACGCACACACGGACGACGGACGCCAAACCATGGCAATAGCTCAAACTTACAAAGTAAGTTGAGCTAATAAGGAATCTAGCATGCCACAGCATTAAGTTTGCTGTGGAACATTTTTTCCTAATTTCGAGGGGTGCATACTAAACAAGCCTTGAAATAGGGTGTCTGTCATTTGCAGAATGAGGTCCCCAGAGGGTGAATTTAGTGATGCTACCCCGCATAGCGGGCTAGCATCACCAAATTCACCCTCTGGGAACCTCATTCTGCCGAGGTGTAAGTACATATTTGTATATCAGTATTTGATATTCTTATACCAGAAAAGCCTATATTGCGTTTCTTTAAACATATTTTATTTGTATATCGAATAATACAAAAGGGATTGGGGACAAGTTACAAAACTTACTTTGCCCCTCTCCCTATATTGCGTTACTCAGCTCAATCAAACAATATATTTTTTTAATTTTAAAACTTAACACGATATAAATATATTAAATAAACATTCTGGGCTCCAACATGTCGTGTCTAAATCCGATCAACATCTTTATACAGAATATGATCCGGGAAATGGAATACGGATGACCATTTAGCTTTCATGACAACTCAATTGATCCGATGGACAGGCCCAAGTTGGGATAATATACATACTGTAATCCCGTTTGCCAAGTCACGATGCGCAATTTTGATATCGCGTATGCCTGCTGTGCGTGACAGGGTGAAGCATACATGCGCAGAAGAGTTTCCGTTTGCAATGACTCGAATCAGACTCCATTGACTCCAAAGTTCCAAACTGCTTACTTTCACGCATAGTGGCAGTGTCACAAAATATGAAATGATGGCATGCCATTCTCATATATTAAACTGTTTAAACCCTGATTAAATATTGTTCATATCATGTCATAGAAATTAAGTTTAATGAACCTCCTTCGTAATCTGAGTTATCTCACTGACGTTATAAAATCATTGGACAATTGCCCCCATTTTTGCTCGTACCCCCCACTGATCGGTACAGCCAATCTACTAAAGTGTTTGAAAAAGATTCGATTCGATTTAGAATCATTATCGTGATTAGATTAGAGATTTGATTCGATGTTGAAATTGCCGATTCGTCGGGCCCTATTAGATCAGTAATACCAGCAATCTACTCAAGTCTACCACTAAAAATCACAAAAAACAACAGTTTATATCCCCTAACTAATATCTGCAATATTTGCACACACACACACAGAGGTGTTAAGTCTTACCGCACACACACACACACAGAGGTGTTAAGTCTTACCGCACTCTTTGAGTTTTTCTTAGAATAATCAGCTAATTGTTCATCTTCCGAGCTATCATCAGAACCATTGTCATCTCTTGAATGAACTGAACGGTGCTTGGTTTGTTCAGCAGAGGGCTGCCGTTTTCGAGCTAGAGGTTCCTCTTCTGAATCATCGCTATCAACAATGCTCTTTTTAACACGTGCTGTCTGTTTAATCTTTCTTTTAGTTGGTTTATGGTGCTCTTCCTCGGACTCACTGTCACTACTATCAGATCTCTGTAATCTTTCTTCGCTATCAGAATTATTTGAGGAGCTATCGCTATCATCAATCTTATGTTTTGAAAGTTTTTTCCGCTCTTTTTTCACCTTCAATATTATTTTCTTTTTGGAATAGGAACCATCCGTTTTAGATTTCATGCTACTCAGCAGTTCATCCTCATCAGAACTCTGATCGATCTTATAAACAACTTTTTGTCCTTTTTCTTTTGACTTTACCGATGTTTTATTAGAACCCTTTCTGTCCAGTTTCTTGCTATCTGATTTGGAAACTTTGCGACGTTTTAATGGCTCACCATCATCTGATGAATCTACTGAGGATTCTTTTCGCTTTTGTCTTTTGGAAGATGGTTCCACATCTGAATTTTCTTCTCTTGATTTTCTCTGTAAGTAAATAAAACTAGAGGTGTGAGTGTCCAATGGGACTAAGAATACCCCGCACACAGTACACATGGGACTAAGAATACCCCGCACACAGTACACATGGGCTACAAAAAAGATAGCCGTATTCAATCCTCGGCAATAAGCAACATAAGGAATCTAACATGCCACAGCATTAAGTTTGCTGTGGAACATATTTTCCTAATTTCGAGGGGTGCATACTAAACAAGCCTTGAAATAGGGTGTCTGTCATTTGCAGAATGAGGTCCCCAGAGGGTGAATTTAGTGATGCTACCCCGCATAGCGGGCTAGCATCACCAAATTCACCCTCTGGGAACCTCATTCTGCCGAGGTGTAAGCAGAATGAGGTCCTCAGAGGGTGAATTTGGTGATGTTAGCCCACTATGCGGGGTAGCATCACTAAATTCACCCTCTGGGGACCTCATTCTGCAAATGACAGACACCCATTTCAAGGCTTGATACTAAAAGGAGATGGCTCTCTCAATCCTCAAATTTAATTTGGTAGGAATTTGAAATCGCAGATTGAAATGCATTGTGTCCACAGTCGAAATGACTAGCTGATTGATTCCCCCACAACTTGAAATTGCAAAACAAAATGGCGTACAAAAACAACTATTCCAAAATAAATTCCAAGTCAAAAAGGCTGATAACTCAACTAAAATATGTCCAACCGATCTCGTAATGGCAGGTGCACTGATTGCAATGGTGGTAAAGATATGTGCCAAGTTTCAAAGAAATTGACCATGAAATGAAGGAGTACAAGTTGCACAAAATGACAAAATTACATACGTTGCTAAACAATTCATAACAATTTGAAAAGGGGGGATAGCTATATAATCTAGTAAATGAAAGCGTCGATGACACTTTAGCTTAAATTGGAGAGGAGATGTAATACATTACAGTCAATGAAGTGATAAGGAATATGGGTTGTTTAAGTAATACCAGAGGTCTGCCCGAAGAGCCATATGAAGTTTGGAATCAATTGGATGAAAAATGATGGCTGTAGGGCATGCCGAAGCATTTAGAGATGTACAGAGTAAAATCAAAGATGGCTGCCGAATATAGTTCAAATTTGATAGCTCCCATCTAGAAATAATCCTGAACGTGCCAGTAAATGTTCATCGGATTCACATATGAAATCCAAGATTTGGAAAGATTTGATGACAATATCTAGTGGTCACCCCGATTACCCGTATGAAGTTTAGTGTTGATCGAATGAGGGATGTGGTACTTAGCGGATGCCAAATGATTTAGTAATGCAAAGAATAAAATATAATATCGCTGATGGCAGCCATGCTTTTCATATGGTAGAAATTCGGAAACATTTGATGGCTGTCATCTAGTGGTCCCCAAGAAGATACATATGAAGTTTGGTGATGATTGTGTGATATATATGGTCTGTAGGGTGTGTCAAAGGATTTAGTCATGCAAAGAGTAAAATCCATGATGGCTGCCGGCGGCAATGGTTTTCATCGAAAATTGTTAACAGTTCATAGCTCCCATCTAGAAGTGATCCTAAACATGCCTGTAAATTAAAAAAAAAAATTCTCCAATAAATGCGGGTTGCAGTGTGTCAATGGATTCAAATTTAAAATCCAAGATTGCTGCTGGCTTTGTTGACGGACGCTAACCCATGGTAATAGCTTAAACTTGACTTTGTAAAGTTGAGCTAAAAAGATGGGATACATGTACATGTACATCTCATAATTGCAAGTGCACAGGTTCTGATGATAAAGTGCACAGGTTCTGATGATAAATAAAGTGCACAGGTTCTGATGCAAGCCTTGAAATAGGGTGTCTGTCATTTGCAGAATGAGGTCCCCAGAGGGTGAATTTAGTGATGCTACCCCGCATAGCGGGCTAGCATCACCAAATTCACCCTCTGGGGACCTCATTCTGCTTACACCTCAGCAGAATGAGGTTCCCAGAGGGTGAATTTGGTGATGCTAGCCCGCTATGCGGGGTAGCATCACTAAATTCACCCTCTGGGGGCCTCACTCTGCAAATGACATACACCCTATTTCAAGGCAGGTTCTGATGATAATAATTGTGCCAAGTTTAAGCTGATTCAAGTATACCAAGTTTAAGCTGATTCCAGTATACCAGCCCCTCGTAACTTTATTTCAGGGGTAATAATTATTTGTAATAATCAGGTAATAGAAAATATGGGAAATTTAAATATTGTATCCTAGTATCCGCTAAAATATTACACCAAATGAAATCTTTAAACTGTTGGCTGCTATATGTCAGTACTGAGTATGGACGTAAAATGTCACGCTGTGTGCTTTACATACGTACTAAGTAGGGACCTATTTCAGCACAATAACAGTCAGACAGCCATTATTCATAACTGTAACTCAGTGCATCGGAACAACATTATCTCAAAGTTTCAAACAGTGTATGATGTTCCATGATTCTGAATGATAATAGCCTTTCAACTGAGTCAGTTTTATGGTTTTTGTGATACTCCAGCTATTTTTCCACTAGCAGTGAAGAGTTTAAAACAAGTACTTTTTATATGTCATCTGAATTGAAGAACTTTTATGAACTAAGATATGTTCTGATCAAGGGACAGTTTCTGCAATAATTTATTTAGTGGCCCCTTAGAGGGTTCACAAGCTATGAAATTACTACAGAAGTATGGTGTTAAAATGCAAAAACTCTAAATCACCATGGCAATACCCGGATTTACTCAAGAGATGGTGGTCAAAAAATATAGAATGTATCAGAGCTTGTGGAAAAGTGATGTTATAACATCAAAATCAAGTTCATGTCACTTAAGGGGCCATATTAAGCTGGTATACTATGTCCTCCAATATTCAAATATTGTAGATCCACCAATCATTTACCAAATGAATAAAATAACATAACAGGTAAGGTTGTTATTGAATTTACTGAGACCATAAATTCATTAACAATGGTTTAATTTAGACACAATTATTGAGGCATGGAACTTTTATTTTGTATACCCCAATGGAAGTTGTTGTTTTTATGTTTTCAGTTATATGAAATTCAACATTTATGAATAATATCTGTTGAAAACACCATTTTTGCTGCATTATTTTGGGAATAATTTAAATATCATGTTGCAGTAAACATGAAAACTGACATAATGACAAAAGCTGCAACGCAAAGCATTGAGCTAAAAATCACTGATATGTTATTCATTATTAAATTAGAGAAATAATTTTATCAAACCTTTTTTGAATTGTTGAATTGTCCAGAGTGTTTCTTGCGGGCGCTTCCTTCGTTCCGTTTCATTTTGATTCTACGTGACTCAGTATGACTTTCTTCTTCAGAACTTTCACTGTCAGATTTATCTGTGGGCGTATCACTTGCTAACAATGTGTCGTTCTCACTGTCAGATGAACCACAAATTATTGTTTTTGGTTGTCGCTTTTTCTTTGGAGTTGGTTGACTCAAGTCAGAGACAAATTCACTTTCTGATGTCATTACCAACTTCTTTGATTTAGTTAAATTTGACTTGAATGGTTTGCTCATGACATCAGAATCACTGTCACTACAAGGCATATCTGATTTAGTTAAATTTGACTTGGGTGGTTTACTTAAAATATCAGAATCACTGCCGCTGCCAGACATATCCATAGTATAACTCTCATCACTGCTGTTGGCTTGCTCAGAGTTTGAATGGCTTTTAGACTCAGGCTCAGCTCTCAACTTCAAGTCTCCACATCCACTGTCGGAATCCTCAGAACTCTCCAACGCTGAAACCGGGTCTGATTTATCGACGACGTCAAGCACCTGTTCCAAGCTGAGTCTCTTTGAAACACGAGATACTTTGTTGTTATTAACTCTTGGAGACATAGATTTTGAATCATTTTGAGGACTAGTCAATTTTGTCTTGATATTTGGTGTTCTCTCCTTGAATGGTTTTTGTTTTTTCTTTGGTGTATTTTCCTTGACAGTATGCTTTCCAGCAAACTCTGCTATAACCTCTTCGGTCGGGATGATTTTCTGTTTCTTATTCTCTTCGATACTGTGATTGATAAGCGTGTCTCTTTCACCATCTACCTGAGAAGTGTCAGCCTGAAAGCAAAAAACAGAATTACAGTAATGCCCTAATTAATCGACTTTATAAGACTTCCAGGGTTCGACGGTTCATTGGCTCGGGCAACTTCGGGGGTTCATGCATTAACTTAACAAACCCCCAAAGTTGCCCGAGCCAACGACCTGTCGAACCCTGGAAGTCAGGCGACGAGGGCACCTCTGTTTTCAAGGGTGGGTTCATCTGAACCCATCGAACCCTAGCTGGCTACGCCCATGCTTGTTGCGCAACTTATATGTTCATCAAATAAACAGACTTACTCAATGCAATAAATGTGAAGTGATCATATCAGATCTAGCAGAGCATCTTGTGGAATCGTGCAGATTTCTCATATCTATATGAAACAATATATGGTATGATATCATAAATGTATTCAGAATTTCATTTTATCATGTACTTAGATAACATGAGCACGGAGCAAATTATTCATGTGTTTTTGGGTCATATGCCCCCCACATTAGAGCCAATCGTCGAAGACAAGCTTGAATATGTGCGATTTTTTATTTATTAAGGCTATTTATTCACTGTGGTGTCGATGGTCAGATAATGCATGTCAGGATTTATATGTCGCACAGTAACATTTGCCACATTCTCTGCTGTTATGACTGAAGGTCCATCCGCCATATATGTATATCAACAGTTTTGTGGAATCTGGTTTGTTAGTCCAGCCCTAGTACCCCGGAAAACTGAATGATTTGGGGCAGTGTAGACCACAATTGGGGCACACTTATATGCATCCCTGCGGCTTGCACAACTCCTTATACATCAAGTCTTCCAGGTGTGACTCCGGGGGGTTTTGCATGCCAATGATAATCGCTCCGACCTGACCTGAAAGTAGTCATAATGGTGAACCTCCATACCAAATTTCATTCAGATCCACTTATATCCACTACAAGCTTCTTAATAACAAACCACTGCTGGTCCTGAAACGCGTAGACCTATAGGCAAGGGATTTGTTGATTATTGTTGTTATTCCCTGGAGAATAATATTGTATTCTCATATTCTCCTTTTTATTATTATAAATTTCACACAAATAATCAACAATGGCTACCTTAGTACCATAGTGAATGTAGGTAGTGTATCGGTTAGCAAACCTAATAGTGCATCGAACTCTACACACATATCCTTGTAAAAGGATAATATAGAACAAATTGGCGCTCCGACATGGATGTGCATCAAGGACACCAAAGTGACCACATACCAACTTTAGGTACCTAAAACCAAACAAAATCTTCTGTATTTCTATGGATAAAGCCTAAGAGGACTATCCATAATCTTGCCAACACCCGAAGGGTCCATAGTGATCAGACATTCAAAAAGAATGCATACAAAATATATTGTGAGTCACAAAGGGAAAATCCCCAGAGCATTCCACTTGAATCCATGTGATCATGATATGAACAACTCATCACTAGAGGTGCCACGATTATTGATTTTGATAATCGATAACCGGTCGTCAATAATCGACTATAATCGATTAATCGTACCTAATATTAATAACATTAGTGGAAGTATTCCGTAATATAGCCTATTGGCTGGGTGCCACCTTTCAAGTATAAATATACAACGATGTCACAATGTGTTCAAATCTGCAGTGCCGCCAATTTGTAGAATATACAACGACCCGACAAGAAACCATGTCGCATCATCAAATAATCTGCCGACTGTTTGCAACATATATTAGTAGTACTCATGTTATTGGAATCTCTTTGATATGCGATCAAAGGATGTTAACACCTCGATTATAGATTAAACTGTGTAAAACAAACACGGTATTCAATAATATCAGGCATTTTCTGACGTCCGAAATAAATAACACAGATTAATCGACGATGGAAATGGTAATCGATTATTGGCTTTATCAACTGTTCATCGATTATATGATTAATCGTGGCACCCCTACTCATCACCCCATGTCACATATATTATCTCATATATATTTTGAAGACCTCTGTCTGTCTGTCTGTCTGTCATTACTACAAATCTACGATTCTCGACCGATTGGGACGAAACTTGGTACGTGTGTGTAGTTTGATCAGGCGGTGGTCGTTGTCGTATTGGCGAGCCCGTGCGACACTCGTGCAGCGCATGCGCAGACGATATCTCGGAAACGGGTGGAACTATCGACTTGAAATTTGCTATGTGAATGTATCTTGCCCCGGATACGAATTTTATCGGGTCGCCGAGCCCGTGCGACGCCAGCTTCGTGCATGCGCAGACCAGATCTCGGAAACGGGTAGAGCTATCGACTTGAAATTTGGTTTTTGAATAGCCCGGACAACGTCAGGCTCATCGACTTGAAATTTGGTTTTTGAATAGCCCGGACAACGTCGGGCTCATCGGCTAGTCTCATATATATTTTGAAGACCTCTGTCTGTCTGTCTGTATGTCCTTTATAGAATCGAAAACGGGTTGACCGATCGAGACCAAACTTATAGTATGTATGACACTTAGGTCAGGGCTTAGGGGGGGTAGTTAGTGTGGATATAGGCATAATGCTTCTCAGAAATCCCGGTTACAAACCAACACTCACAATTTCGTCTTTTGCATCAGATACCAACACCTCGACCGATCGGGACGAAACTTTGTACGTGTGTGTAGTTTGACCAGGTGGTCGTCATTGTCATATTAACGAGCCTGTGCGACGCCCGTGCAGCGCATGCGCTGATGAGATCTCGGAAACGAGTGGAGCTATTGACTTGACATTTGGTATGTGAATGTATCTTGCCCCGGATACGAATTTTATCGGGTCGCCGAGCCCGTGTGACGCCAGCTTCGCGCATGCGCAGACCAGATCTCGGAAACGGGTGGAGCTATCGACTTGAAATTTGGTTTTTGAATAGCCCGGACATCGTCGGGCTCATCGGCTAGTATATATATATAGCGCTTCGGAAAATATTACGAAAATCAAAGATCCACATCAGCATCCAATCACTTCCTTCTTATTAAGCTTCTTAACCCTTTGATGATGAGAGCTGCGCTGGTGCAGCATTAACCCTTTGAGTGCCAGGGGCCGATCTCATCGGCCCTACACCTACAAAATAAGTCTGTTAAAGAATATATAAAGAATAAATTCTTAAAATTGTAAAAAATTGTAAAAAAAAAGAGAATGCATTGGCACAGGGTATATGGGTTGATACAAAAATCGACCTGGCACTCAAAGGGTTAAAGAACCTGTGCCAGTGCATTCTCTTATATATCCAAGTCTATTTACATATGTATATGTATTCTCTTATATATGCAAGACTCCCTATGTGAGACTCGCATATATAAGAGAATGCGTTGGCACAGGGTTTTCGCAAAATTTCAGGAAGCTCTAGCCATGAAAGGGTTTAAAATCTGCTAATCCTTTGTAGAGGTACCTTTGAGGTAGAGGTACCTTCAGCTCCTGCTTCCACCTCTTCCAGTATCTTGTACACAAGGTCATTCAATTTAGCTTTTTCTTCATGTGTTAATTTTTCTCTCTCAGGACAGAACTTTTCCAGATACCTCTTCTTTATTGTTTTCTTTGTTAAAACGCTGCAAAAAATACACAAATTTTGAATGAGTTCTGGAATTTGTGTTCAGAGAAATGCAAATGACACTCAACAAAATATTCTAGTTTGACTTGTGAAACAACAAACATACAGACACTTGGCAGATGTAAAATAGTATGCTATAATGTGACTGACAACACCAGGGATTCCACGCAGGTAACGATTATTATTATTATATAGGTTATTGATGGTCAAAGTTGAATGAAATTCTCCGCATCCCCATATGTTTTCCCATTTGATAGCCTCGCCCCATGAGTCTAGTCAAATAACTATAATCATATTGAAACCACTGTTAATTTCTTATGTAACAGTATGATAGAATACTTTGAAATGGACTTTAACCCTTTCAGTGCCAGGGGCCGATCTCATCGGCCCTAATTTACGGTCTGTAAAATCGGCCCTAAAAAAATTAGATTTTTTTGGGTATGCTTAAGCATGCTATAGCGAATTTAAAAACAAACTGGATAAAACCTTAGGGGCATGTTATAACTCAAAACTATCACCAAGTATTCATAGTAATAATTTTGATGCCCATGAAAAACAAAATAAGTCTGTTAAAGAATATAAGAAAAAATTATTAAAATTGTACAAAAATTGTAAAAAATAATAACAAATGATGAAAAATTGTTAGGCCAATGCATTCTCTTATATATATATGGTCGACTCGCATATATAAGAGCATGCATTGGCACAGAGTATATGGGTTTATACAAAAATCGGACCTGGCACTGAAAGGGTTAATGCTAGTTTTAACTTTATCAATGGATCAAATGTTATATATCGGGAGATTGTTAGGCCAATGCATTCTCTTATATATGCGAGGCGACCTATGGTCGACTCGCATACATAAGAGAATGCATTGGCACAGGGTATATGGGTTGATACAAAAAATTGGACCTGGCACTGAAAGGGTTAAGTGCCTCAACGTTTGCGGTGTGTACAGCTGAAAATACATACAACGTGGTATAGCAGGTTATAAGTTATGGAAATTGCACTTGGATTGAAAATGACTTGTAATTGGAAATTGATTTGGAGCAAAATGAGCTTCAATTTCATCAACAAGGAATATGCCGAAAACGGCAACAATAGTAGGACCCTGCGAATTACCAATTTTCGTTCAAATCAAATCTTGAATTGAATCATTGGAAAATATGGAATTGAATCTCCGAATCTTAAATTGTCGGTCACAAAGATGCCATGTAGGCCCAATTCTTGAACATACCTTATTCTATAAATCCTAAATAATCGACTCCTTAACCACAGAAGAATTATGGGTAACTTTTCAGGATTTAGTCGTAAATATGGATTGTTGCCATTCATCGGAAAGCACTCAGTGAGCGCTTTCCGGTGAATTGCAACAAGCCATATTTCCGACTAAATCCTGAAAAATTACCCATAATTCTGCTGTGGTTAAGGAGTCAATTATTTAGGGCATTACTGTACTACAAGTTCATTCAATCTCAACATCAACGTTGTGAGCTCTAACTGTGAAAGACTGATAATTGATTTATAACTTATCTAATTAATAATGAGGTTATTACTTGGTTAGCGTGATATCGCATGAGATACATCAGCCTCGGTAACTTCATATCAGCATTCAACCTTTGGTAATGTCGCTATGAAGTTACCTCGGGCTGATATCTTGGCTGATATCACACTAACAAAGTGATAACCTGTCTGTGTCAATAAGTGAAACTACTATCTATTATGATGTTACTAAATCACTTCTTTCATTATCAATGTCCTTATGGGCATGATAACAATCAAGCCTGCAAATAGTGTGTCTGTCATTTGCAGAATGAGGTCCCCAGAGGGTGAATTTAGTGATGCTATCCCGCACCAAATTCACCCTCTGGAGACCTCATTCTACTTAGGCCTCATCTTCTGGGAAGTATCTATAGTATCAAATTAACATTGTTTTTAGTTACATTTCCCTTCTAGGAAGTTTCTATATCCCCTAATTTGCAGAAGATAAAATTCATAATTGAGGTGCCCAATGGGTGAACATCACCAACTTCAACTGGGGAGCTTTAATCTGATCCTTGGTCTGCTATAGCAGTTGAGGGCCTTAGCAGAATGAGGTCTATATTAATTTTGTCTATTTAAAACTGATCAGGTGATAATAGCAATAGTTGGTTGTCTATACATTACGCACAGGTGAATGACGTCATATACATGTCTTTTTTCTATAGTTTCTTATCCATCAGTTCAAATTCTTGATGGCGGGTATGGACTAAACAAAAATTATCATGTGACTTCCGGTTAGCATCTGTGTGGAGATTGCGAAGTGCGGAATCGTCAATGGACCAACTGGATAAACTAGAGGTGTGACTGTCCCAATGGGACTAAGGATACCCCCGTGTCTTTAAAATACTAATATGTTTCACATGTCAGTAAACATTTAGTTAAAATAATAAAATAACAGTTCCCATTGCAGGTGCACAACCCTAACCCTAATCTTATACCATCCACAGTTTTGAATGATCAGTACAGGTAAATTTCTCAGAACAGGGTACCAATGTTTTCTGGCAGTGGTATGTGCATTGAGTGAAGGTTAGTTATGAATTTTAGGATTTTTAAAGGATATCTTTGAGTTTTGAAAATATTGTTTCTGGTGACCTTGACCTCACCAGTATCAAGTAGTAGCGATTTCTGCGAAACAGTGGCTGCAGACACCAGAGTGACTATTTAGCACCTTTTGTCATCTGTATTTACCATTTACCATTCTGTACAGTCGTTGTAGGCTAAAAGCCTTTTGCAGGCCTTATAAAAATCCATCCATTTTCGCGAGAATCAAAGGTGATTCACGAGTTTGATGGTAAGAGAATCAAAATTGAATCATCATATGCCAAAAGTTATTTGAGAGTGATATATGGAGTATCACTCGTTCCATATTAGAAGTGGTTCAAAAACATCCCCTGGACATTTTTTGAAAATTCAATGCAATGAGAGCATGTATTGTGACTGCTTGTGCTTTAATTTTAACATTTCTCTGAGATGAATTTAGCCAATTTCTCAACAGTAATATCTTAGGCAAAAAAAAAAACGATACTATGTTTCTGCACATCGACCGACCCTAAAAATAACCACCTAACTTTATATTGATATTTTGAGAAAAAGCTGAATTGTTTACTCTTTTTACCACCAATGCACATAAATATCGATGATCATTAGTGTGCAAAACATATGGTTTTGAACATATCCCTGTGTAAAGTGACAATGAAGTGATAGCTGGACTCAAAAGTTAAAACTCCAGGTGTGGATTGATGGGCAATATTTATGCAATTTTAATTTCCTGAGAGTGGATCTCATGCCTGCTTTATGCCTTGTTTGGGACTTGTGAAACATAGGAACACTATCGCCAGACATGGTGGGTCACCGTGTGTGTATCTGTATATATATAGAGGATATCACCACATATGGTAGATGTGTAGCTACTTTTTCCAAAAACCAGGCATATTAGGTGGGGTGTACATGCACTGGCTACCTCCAGACAATGAGATCTAGTCGTCACAATACAAATACCGGTATAATTGTGGTATTACAGCTGGTATTATGGGTAAAATTCTCATAAAAAGTTAGGGACATCAATTTCGTACCAATATAGCCAAAATGATGAAAATGCGGTATGTTTGATCTTTTATTCAATCTTAATGTTTTTATTTCCACTGTGTTGTTCAAGTAATACTTTCCCCACAACACAAGTTGCCTATTATATGTCACTTCGGTCAAGGTAGTTAATATTTCTGCAGCTGGATAAAAAACATAAAAAAATTAATTTCCCTACCTACCTACCCTAAATTTTAAACATACAATCTTCTTTTTTTTGGCCTTACTTTAAGATCTTAAAAAATTACCCTCTCCCTGTAACCAGTGAGTTGATGTGAATGTGACAGGAATGTAGAATTGCAATATTTATTGTACATACATAGCTTTCAATATTGAAAGTTTTACTGTTAGCCAAATAAAAGAAACACCCTGCAGTACGTATGATATGACTATCTTTCTATAACAAAACAGAACATGTTTGTGAGAATCATAGTTGATTCTTATGTTTCACTTTGCGAGAATCATTTGCAAGAATCGATTCTGATTCATGTATAAATGAAAAGCCATGCTTTTGACTGGTCTTTATTGTCTTCTTTATTGTTAGCATCTTTTACATTCTTCATGTGCGTTAATGTGTTTTTGAGCGGTATGTGGTCGGTTGTGTATTTGTACAGGTAACAAATTCTGAAATTGAGAATTGAAATAGATGGGATCTGGATTTTCGACAATGAAGTCAGGTAGATGATTCCATACCTCAATCACTTAATGTGTGAATGTGTTCTCTCTGGTTTTAGAGTCGGCTCTCTGTTTGTAGTTTTAGATTATTTGAATTTATTTCCTCGAGTGATAATAGTTATAGAAGGTGGAAGTATTTCTTTGTTGTTTATGGTATATCTGTTCAATGTGGAGTATCTTGTGTGTCTCTATCATATCTCCCCTGGCTCGTTGATAGGTCATTGATGGAAGTAGCATACATGTAGCTCTCATTCTGTCTTTGTAAGTTTTGTCTTTTAGAGATGGAACTAATATTTTTGCTCTCTGCTGAATTTTCTCTACTAGTACATAGTATTTTTTTGTATATTGTTCTCCATACTAAGTTTCCATACTCCAAATGTGGTCGAACAAGGGATTTGTAAAGAAGTTTCATTGTTTTCTCGTCTATGTAGGCTCTGTGTGAAAGTTTGTCAGATCAACCCTAATTATTAAGAAATCCCAGTGCTGAGAAGATTGAACATTTTTGAAATTGGTGTGAAGATTCAGAGGAAACAACATAGGCCTACATGTAGTGTTGTTTTATTAGGATCGTACTGTGAACACAATACAAATTTCACAGTTAGGTCATGTAATCGTCAGTCTGTCACTGGTGACGGGTGTGTAGCATGGTTTGGCCTAATTAGATATACCGGTGGTAGCCGACTGTTAACATAGCATGTGTCTCCTGCTTCAAAGATGCGATGTCGCGTTGCCTTACATGTATATGTTTTCAAACGGATATTAAACTCATCAAAATTACGACTGCAAAAGTATGTTGGGTAGTGAATGTTGCGCGAGCGATATATCGCCCATGCCAAATTGAAATTGCGCGGGCCATATTGCCAGGCCTGATGCATTGAAATAAAATAAAACGAAGTTTGTTTTTTAGTGTCGATATACTCACCTTTGTAACAAGTATTGTCATATGCGATATTGTTTTATCTAAATATACAGTATTCAAGCCCTCTAAAACATCCATAAATATATAAACCTCAGATGCAAGGAATTGAGGGGTTTTTGGACCACAAATTTCAATTTTTTTCCTTGGTCCCACCAGATGCAGTTATTTTCACCTGGCAGAAGGAAACCCTGGTAGTGCGTACCCTTCTAGCAGCAATCTGCGAAAGCGGTCATGTTGACCTACACAATTCCATGTTTCTGGCACTAAAGACTAAAGTTCTAAACCCATTATTGCATCAAAATGATAATTATGTATTAAAATTTAAACTTAAAGCCTAGTATGTTCTCAAACCAGGCATATATATGCATTATGTATGCATTGTGTGTTCCCATTTGAGTTATTTTTCAATGAATTTTTATGCCACCCCCCCCCCCCCCCCCCTATTCAGTTATTCTGCACCATCCCTGACACCCTGCATAAACTGGGGTCACAGTGGCGTGTCATCTCAGATTATTGCCATATTGGCGGTTGTGTGTGTGTAGGAAAATTAAGTATTCATCCCTTAGTGTCGAGTTATCACCTCAGATCTTCCTTTTTGAATATCGATCGCACAAATTCTTCCATTTTCTTCTGATATTTGAGCAGAATGGTCCTTATTTGTTTATGAACTTAAAAAGATTTTTCGCGGAAAAATAAACAAACTCGGAACTGGATCAATTCAAGGACAAGTTTTGTTTAAAAAAAAAAATTATTCAGTCAGATGTTTTGTTAGCTCGAAATTTAATAAGCTATTTAATAGTAAAGTATCTTTAATAAATATTTCTATATTTGATCCTCATTTTAAATGATTGAAGACTTTCCCAGTATCTTTTATCCGCTGTTGCCGTCTTTGGTCCGTTTTTTGTAATCCAAGCGTTTAATTGCCTCCGGTCAAGGGAGATAATTTTGTGAAACTGAAGGTCGAATATTTCGTCAGTGATTTAAAACCTCAAAAAGTCCGGTTAATAATGATTCAAATTGCATATTAATTGCTAGATGACTTAAGAGAAAAATTCTGGATCGGCCGAATACAACTACGAGGGTTGTAGGCCCGAATATGGTAAATGTTGATAGACTGTATAAGTGATGTCACCTTTTTTCGATTATGAATTTTATAAATTATTTGTTTCTGTGAGTGTGAGACAGTGAGGTTATGTCGTAGAAACCAGTTCTGGCGTGTTACGACGGGTGTGGAGGTTATATAGAGGTTATCACCACACATTATATTTTGTCTGACTTTATAGGTTACAAACACCTAATTATTTTCCATACTCTCGAGTCAGACGAGTGCCTATAAATAAACATACAGGGCGGAATAAACATAGGCCTACACTGATGCTAATGGGGTCGTTGTAACGTTTTATACATAAATGCACACCGTGTGCATTTATGTACATAAATGCACACCAGTCTCAGTCGACGCGAGATTGAAACGTTACCGTAAATAATTGCTGTCTGCTTCAATTCATAACTATTTTTCTTCCGAAGTTCTGATAAAGCTCTGATAAAGCAAAGGCATTCTTTTATCACAATTATCGAAACTGCAATAAGATTGGTCATCGGTCGCATATTTTTCTTAGTATTAAACAGGGCTGGAAAGAACCGCATGGTTGTTTGGTCGATGAACGGAAGAAAATAAACTTACAAAAAATATCAAAACGTGTGCATTTATGTAGAAAACACTACAATGACCCCTGTCACATGACACTACGCGAGACTGGTGTACATTTATGTATAAATAAATGCACACGGTGTGCATCTATGTATAAAACATTATGACAACGACCCCATTAGCTACCGGTACACTGATTATACAGGGCGGAATATTCCCAATTTTAAAAATAAACATACAGGGCGGAATATTATAAAACATACAGGGTGGAAATTTACCCAAATCTATTTAAATACTCATTTATAATCCACCATATATCGCCCAGCACTAAATAAACATGTGCGAAGCACTAAATTAAATAACCACGTGTTCGAACTTCTGTGCTCCTTTTAGAAATGACGTCATTGATACAATAAGCGATTCTGGGGGTTCTGTGATAGAAATAGAACCAAATGACCACATGTTAGGGCCTAACAAGATCTCTGTATCTGTATTTGTTACGCGCTAGTAACCAAAGCTGGCTTTTACAGGACATGGCTAATAAGAACATCGTCATGGCCGAATGAACAAATTTGTTTCGAATTGAATAAAAAAGTGGTACCCAGCATACAAAATAGGGAAATAAAATGCATATTAAAGCCACATAATTCAGGAAAATATCATTGGTTATGTTGTGATAACGCTATTCTAATTTTAATTATCAACCTGAAATCACCATTTCAACACTAACAATTGACTAAAATACGATAAAAAATATTTAAAAACAAAATAAAAACAATAAAAATTCCCTAACTAACTACCCTAATTTAGTGGAAAGATACAATCTTTTTTTTTTGGCCTAATAATTTGTCAAAATCATGTTATCAAAGTGGCAGAAAGACTTTAGAGCCTGAAATATCAGATAAAATGGAAGTTACATATTAATCAAAAAGTGAAATTAGATCCATTCTTATACATAGATGTATATATTTATATTTTCAGACTGCTGGTCTTGTTCTTCTAGGACTTGGGGTGGCTGCTGTTGGATTTGCCGGTAAAGTAATATTTTATTAATCTGCAATTGGTTCCTGTGGCTCCTTGAATTTCCTTGAACACCCTTGAATATGAATATCCATTTTCAAGGCCCTTGAATTTCACCTAACTCATTGAAAACCCTTGAATAATAGCATTGTATAAATCCTTGAAATGTTGGAAAACCCTTGAATAGTTGGCAATCCAATATGATCTCGGGATTTGTAATGATTACACGAAGCGATCTGCAAAATAACTATGTGCGATAGAAAATTAGTATTTGCGGTAGTTCCTGGAAAAACCCGGTATACTATTTCTGTCTTCCTAAATTTAATCTATGGTTTCAGTTTCATTACGGTTTGTTTCCGGCTCTGTGATTGGGTAAACACTTTTGTTTCGATGAATAAAATTTTTATGTGTACGGTACCCATACCATAGTATGGTAGACATAGTGTCCACATCCAGATTGACCACTCATTGTCCATCTGTCCGTCCGTCTGTCTGTAAACACTTTACGCATGGTGCGATAATTCAAACATTTTTTATCTGATAGGAACCAAATTTTGTATATGTGTTAATTGTGTTTCTCAGCCCTAAAAAAGATCGAGTTCAAATATGGGTTTGATCCGATTTTAAAAAACGGAGTTATGGCCCTTTTAAGGAAAACAAATTTAAACTTTGAAGATTAACATTGAATGTCACAGATTTTCGCGTCCAAGCTGAAAATAGCTAATCACTATCGCCAAGATATGGGTTAAACATCTGCTGATCATGATCAGCCTCTTGTAATTAGTCACAATTGCATATACACACGGAAATTAAATTGATTTAGTAATTTTAGTTCAATGGCCAAGTATTAAAATGAAAGTATGCTAGGTGGAAAATGCTGTTTCCAAAATTTGTGGGATCGAAATTTGAGTGGAACTTGAGTGTACCAGGTCCAATGTCAACTGGGCATAAAAACAATAGATGTCGCCAATATGGGGTAACATGCCTTAGTTTCCCATTCTAAAAAATATTGTTCTCAATATATTTAGTTACAACACTTTTATCTCACCAAATACTTTGTACTATACCATGCACCAGCCGTGTGAAGTACTTTATACTCATCAGTCTCATGTAATACTAGTAATTATGTAACATGTATGCACTTGCTAATTCATTAGTATATGTATCAGCCGACCCTAGTCCTGGAATAGCCTTGAATTTCTAGCAGGCGCACCCTTGAAAAAACCCTTGAATCCTGCCTTGGATACTACTGGAATACCCTTGAATTTAAGCACAAAATAGGTGCAGGAACCATGAATAGTGTTGCTTGGGACATCTTTGTATTATTATACCCCCATCCCAAAAGATGAGACGTGTACTGGATTACATGCATCCGTCCATCTGTGCATCCATCCGCCCGTCCCTCTGCTCATATAGATCGCAACGATGGAGTGATCGGATCTCAATGAAATTTGATATGTACATGTAGGTTTGTCATCAGGATGGCTTTCAAAAGAGGCTTCATTGACGTTCACATTTTCCATTCAAGAGTTATCCCTCTTTGTTTATATGAAAATGTTGGATTTCTGTCCGTCCGCTCATATATCTCAACCTGGGTTATCGGATCTCTATGAAATTTGGAATGCAGGTTTGGCATCAGGAGGGCTTTCAAACGAGGGTTCATTATACACTCATCCCAAAATATGAGGGGGGTATACTGGATTACATGTGTCCGTCTGTCCATCCATCCGCTCATATATCTCAACCATGGGTGATCGGATCTCAATGAAATTTGGTATGCAGGTTTGTCATTAGGAGGGCTTTCAAAAGTGGGTTCATTGACGTTGTTCACTTTTACGTTCAAGAGTTATCGCTCTTTGTTTATCTGAAAATGTTGGATTTCTGTCCGTCTGCTCTTATACATGTATCTCAACCATGGGTTATCGGATCTCAATGGAATTTGGTTTATTGAAGAGTGTTTATTGAAGAGGGTTTATTGAAATTTTTCACATTTTCCTTTCAAGAGTTATCCCTCTTTCTTTATTTTAAAATGTTAGATTTTCTTCCGTCGTTAGAATTGTCAAGTAATTTGTTCACGAGTTCATCACATTTTTTTTTCACAATTTGGTTTCCGACCAGCCCATATTTAAATTTTCACCTTGGGGGTATTCCAGCACCCGTGGTGCAACATCTTGTTGACGTTGTTCACATTTTCCATTCAAAAGTTATCCCTCTTGTTTTAATATCTGAAAATATTGGATTTCCATCCGTCCACTCTTATATCTCAACCATGGGTTGAAATTTTGTATGCAGGTTTGGTATCATGAAGGCTTTCAAAAGAGGGATCATTGATGTTGTTCACGTTTTCTGTTCAAGAGTTATCCCTCTTTATTTATCTGAAAATGTTGGATTTCCATCCGTCGTTTGTTAGAATTGTCAAGTAATTAACTAATTTGTTCGTTTTTGACCTACCCAATTTAAAATTTTCACCATGGGGGTATCCCAGCACCCGTGGTGCAACCTCTTGTTTAAAATGTGTACAAGTTGGGATTTAATACTTTTATCATTGGTAAATTAACACTTACATGCTTGTAGCAACTCATTTTAAACTTCCATTCATGAGTTATGCAATCTTGGTCAAGACTGACTAAGACAATAAATATAATTCATTAAATAAGTGTTATATACCTGTAGACGCCCTACATACAATGGACTTATTTTTGGTCACTATTTTGAAAGTGTTGCATTTTTATCAAAAGAAGTGAACCTTGTGGGTTAGTTTAATTAGTTTTATGAACCAAGGATTCCTACATTACTCAGCATGCCTTTAGTGACCCACTCTACATTTATATTAAATAGAATAGGCCTAGCCACCCAGTTCAAATATCTTGAATGGACCATTATCGTAAGCCACAGTGTTGGTATTACTGTTAGTACATGAACAAAATGAATGGTTGTTGTACAATTTACAAGTGACATATTTATTTATATACCCAGCTACCGGTATCTTTACCATGACCAATCAGATGTAAATACTGGTATATATTGCAAATGAAAATTTCTCTCAGTCAAGGAAGCCGCAGAAGCAGGTTGAGACAATGTTTTAATGTATAAAATATCTTTCTTGCATCAAATAGAAATGAACCAATCGACCATGATCAAAGATTCACAAAGAATTAAAATAAATGGCATTTTGATATCTTCGCTTTATTGAAAGTGTCTCGATACTAAGGCCCAAAAAAAATACATCTGTATTTCCGGTTTCCCGACCTACTAGTCCAAGTCTTCTCGTACAAAAACTAGCTAAGATTTTGGGATGGAGAGATGCTAGTGTTTAAACACTAGCATCTCTCCATCCCAAAATCTTAGCTAGTTTTAGTACGAGAAGACTTGGACTACCGACCTACCTGCCGAAATTGGGTCGACCTGGATTTGTTTTCCAAAATACAAACAAAGAAAAAAATTCCACAAAAAAAAAACAAAACATTTATTTTATATTTTTAATGCATGTAATTGACATGTAAAACACATCTATTATATCGCTTTTTTCCATCAATTTGTCATCTACTATATAGATAAATGGCAAAATAAACCATGGCTTTAGATTAGCACCTGCTAAAATAAAGCAAGAACGGATACTTCAGCTATCATAATCAAGTCGCGCGCACAGAACTACAACGAAAAATCTTGCAATCGATTTAATTGTTTCCTAAAGAATTCCCCATTAATTTCTTATCCCATTTAAACAAATTTAATAGATGTTAATGACTTTTAAACTTTGGCGATTGGATAAAAACAATACCCATAAAGTTTATACTAGGTTTATTTCGCTCGTATGATTCAGCAAATGGGGAACTTTGCTAAAGCTCGGTCCCCCATTTCTTGAATCATACTCGTGAAAATTACCTTGTTTCTCATCAAACTATATGGATATTCTATTATATATAGTATATACTATGTTTACATTAAGCAGCAATAATTTAGATGGAATTTTCAACAACAATTTACTTCTATTAAGATACATGTATTTGTGGTTGCAGATGAATCCCAATTTCAGGAATAAATCTGTTCTGTTCTGAAAGTCGCACGGCCAGGAGAAAATGCGATGTCAACATGATGGCACAGAAGTTGTCTAGACTTTTGCTAGCAATGCCAATAGTATCAATGTTGTCATGTACAGTATTGCGCAACATTGTGTCACGGTGCCATGAGCCACAGTAGCATTTTCGTGTCCCTTCTTGGAACTCGGATCACTCCAAACTTTCTGGTGCATATTCTGGGTATATTGTCAGATATAAAACTAGTTTTCTGTCCGAAACTTCAGCAACTGGATACAAAGGTATTGAGAATACCAACTTTTATCTTGTTTTTAGAATATGGTGCATTATAGATGGATTTTGAAAAAAAATAATTTGGCAAAAAGAAAAAGATTTCCTACCTGACTACCTGGATTATTTTGCTCAAGAAATCGGAAACAGAGCAGTTTTTTTTTTAGCTTAAGGTAAAAATGGCAGGGTTATTAAACCCATGAATACTAAAACTTCTGACACATCAATTCGAAGTGACGTTTTCTGTGCTGACAGATAGCTTGTATTTTGTTGATATACAGAGCAACAGTGTTCGCGCTGGGCCGAAAAAAAACTTTAGCCAAAAGTTTAGCCAAATGAAAATTTTAATAGCCAAATGAAAAAAACTTTAGCCAAATGTTTTTTAGCCAAATTAAAAAAACTATGGCCAAATTAAATCATCGTGTTCTGGTCGGTTCACAATTAATGACTAAAACGTCAAATCTAACAGAAACAGTAAAATACACAATAATTTAACTAATTTTGATGAACTAGAATTTTTTTTATATATATCATTTATTAAAAAAATATTAATCTTTATGTGAAAGAGTGATTTGGGGGGGGGGGGGGGGGTGGTAACCCGCCGGATTGTCCTTCTTAATGTCATTAATATTTTTATATCAATATGTTTTATATCAATATCTTTTTTTAAATCATTAAACATTAATTATCCTTGTGAAAATATTTAAGTGACATCTGGAAACTAATAACTTAATATTGTTACGCTGTTATCACATTACAATCTGTCATAAAAGCATGTTATTTAGCACCGGCTATCGGCTGAGCCAAGGCAAATCTTGAAATGCCTAGGCAAAAAGAAATCTCATCAGCTATTATTTATCCAAGTCAAATTTCAGAGCCTGCTGATGTTTTGTGCAAAACTGAAACAAATTGCTGGAGACATTGTCTTAATGTTGCACTGTGGAAGTCTGACGACAGCAAAAATTCTACTGATAACAAGGACTACTGAGATAACAAGGATTAACGTATCTTGATAATCAACAATTTTAAACCAGACCCAATATAAGTTTGCCATGATTGGCATGATAATAGACCAAGTTCCAATTGTAAACTAAGGTTATACATAATGTATGTGTAGTGCATGCAACTATGCAGTTCCTAGGCTTTTTAGCTGAAGAACAATTTCTGGCCAAGGCAATTTCTTAGTCTAGGCAAATTTCTGCTAATTAGCAGGGCTGGGTATATCAAATTGGAGAGGACATTAAAGACATATTATGGACTTGTTCGGGTGCGTTAAACTGTTAAGTTAGTATTCAGGCACTATGCCTACTGGAAGAATGTAGCATTCTACTACATGTACATCGCTGAAAATCCAAAGCAAATCGACCTTATCACTCCATAGAAAACATCGTCTGAACTATGCTCAATGGTAATTATTTACTTCTTGATTCGGGATGCAACTATCGGCGATATAGTAATGAAAACGATTTCGCCATCGAAAGTCACTGAATTTAATAAATATATAATAATAATGGTGCATGTTGTCAGTTTGGATTTAATATTTGTAAAAATAACTAATTTGAGCAAGATTATCCTTCATTTCTATCTGATCACTTCTACCGGAGTGTTTCACATCACTTTAACAGATATTGAAATTTTTACTTACACATAAAAAAATCATACAGATTATTCTTTACAGATATTTCCTTTGCTTAATGGTTTGCGAAAATGCGAGCTACTATGTCTCTGACTTAAGATTCTATTATACACTTTACAGGTCGCTATGCAGTCCGATATGGCAGACTCGCTCAAAACACAATAAAGAAAAAGATTGATGCTCTTCCACAGTCAGGGGTGAGTAATGTCGATTTGAGAGTTATGAATCAGTCTGATTGAAATACAGTTGACTATTAACCCTTTACCCAACAAAACGCCCAAATAAGCTTCAACAGCCTAAAATATCTTGGGTATGTCTCAATAGAACCATACAAATATGGATATCATTGGAACCGGTTCATTGACCACACTGTGATGGTTAAAGTTATGCCCTGTGCCAATGCATTCTCTTATATATGCGAGTCGACCATAGGTCGCCTCGCATATATAAGAGAATGCATTGGCCTAAAAAAAATCTTTTTTAACACTTTTTACCATTTTTTCTTACATTCTTTAACAATTTTATAATTTTTTCAAACATTTTTTTACATTTTTTATAATATTTTTCTACATTCTTTGACAATTTTATCATTTTTAATATGTGTTAAGCCAATGCATTCTTTTATATATGCGAGACGACCTATGGTCGACTCGCATATATAAGAGAATGCATTGGCACAGGACTGTTCTGTTGGGTAAAGGGTTAAACAAGCTACTAGTACTTGTTCAAGTCTGAAAAAAAAGAGCTGGGAATCCCATTACTTGCAAGAAGCATTACATTACATCTCATATATTCACTTATAATCATTTTTTTTGTGTGAAATAAAAATAAATAAAACAAACATTAACCCTTTTAGTGCCAGGGGCCGATCTCATCGGCCCTAATTTATGTTCTGCAGAGTGCCCTAAAAAAAATAAAAAAAATGAATTATTATTTTTTTTTATTATTTTTTTTTTGGTTAGGCCAATGCATTCTCTTATATATGCGAGGCGACCTATGGTCGACTCGCATATATAAGAGAATGCATTGGCACAGGGTATATGGGTCGATACAAAAATCGGACCTGGCACTCAAAGGGTTAATATCTGAATTAATCACATTTTCTCATGCTATTAAGACTGTTCTCACAAACAGAACACAGTGGGCAAAAAAAAGAAAGTTGTCAGCAGGTTCATAAAGCCACTAATTAAATTGATGTTGCTGTATATTGAATTATAAATGTTGATATAATACGTATGACAAAAATTACTTTTTCACTCCAGAATTTACTACACCGATCATATAATGCACCGTTATCAAATGAAAACAAATATGGGCATTAAATTTTTTAACTTTACAATTTTTAAAAGTAAATTTTCCCATTCATTCCAGGCTTTCAGCAAGTACTATAAGGGTGGTTTTGAACCAAAAATGTCAAGACGGGAGGCTGGGTTAGTACTAGGAGTAAGGTGAGTTCAATTCCACAGACTAGTTTAAGTAAATAAATGGCCAAGCATAAATCAGATTGACAAACACAGACATGTATTGAAATTTACATCAATTTACATCAAAATAAAATGGTCGACTCGCATATATAAGAGAATGCATTGGCTTAACACATTTTTTTAGGCCAATGCATTCTCTTATATATGCGAGGCGACCTATGGTCGACTCGCATATATAAGAGAATGCATTGGCACAGGGCATAACTATAACCATCACAATGTGGTCAATGAGCCGGTTCCAATGATATCCATATTTGTATGGTTTTATTGAGACAGACCCAAGATATTTTAGGCTGTTGAAGCTTTATTTGGCCGGTTTTGGCCGGTTTGTTGGGTAAAGGGTTAAAATATAATCTAAATATATACCCAGTGGTGTATTTTAAAAAATTGCTCAATAGTCACTGCCCATCTTTGACTGGGTCCTATGGAATCTATTTTAAATAAGATATTTAATTTATTACACTGGTATGGACTGATCCGTCATATATTTTAAATAAGATATTTAATTTATTATACTGGTATGGACTGATCTGTCATATATTTTAAATAAGATATTTAATTTATTATACTGGTATGGACTGATCCGTCATATATTTTAAATAAGATATTTAATTTATTATACTGGTATGGACTGATCCGTCATATATTTTAAATAAGATATTTAATTTATTATACTGGTATGGACTGATCCGTCATATATTTTAAATAAGATATTTAATTTATTATACTGGTATGGACTGATCCGTCATATATTTTAAATAAGATATTTAATTTATTATACTGGTATGGACTGATCCGTCATATATTTTAAATAAGATATTTAATTTATTATACTGGTATGATAATGGACTGATCCGTCATATATTCAAACTGGATCTGCTTTGTTATGAGAATAGTTTCAGTAATCTGAAATTCTTTTGATTTTTTGTTCTGTGTAAGAAATCGCTCACATTTTTATAAAACTCAGGTAATCAACACATTCATGTATATCGTCGGTGGGCTACCAAAAGGACGTATACTACTTTTTGCAAATTTACCGGAGAAGCAAAAAACTTAATAAATCTCAAATGTGTTGTCAAAATAACAAGAATTATATATATATAATAAGTTCACACAATAGGGGATATGCCCACTATGGTTAGAGACGTGAATTAAGAGCTTTTTTTTTTTAATATTTATTTTTATTGTCATATCACCAATTTTCGACGTACATACGAGGTTTTGGAATAGTGGCGGTAATTTTTTTTCAAATTCCAGAATGTCGTATGCTAAACATTGAAGCTAGATTATCTCGCTTCCCTTGTGTGTATCAGAACGGGCCTGAGGTTCCTGCACTTTCCATTTGTTGTGTGGTTGATATCCAATACTCTGAGTACTCTGACCACCAAGGATGTGTCTCTAAATAAATAAAATAGTTGTACGATATTTTGGAAAACAAAAATTTCCGTCACCCAACCAAAATGAAATTGTACGATATTTTGGAAATAACAACACAATAACGAGGGAAAAAGTATTTTCCAGATGACTAAGGGGCACATACTCTAAATATATTGTGTAATTTGACACGGAGAATCTGATTATGCAAAAAAGTTTTTCCCGCCAAAACCGGGTGTGCGTCCTTTTGGAAGCCCACCGACGATATACATCTAGGTCCAGATCTTCGTTCAATAATTAGAAACTGCATTATATATTGACATTATTGTTAATCATCTTCAATAGAATATTCACTGTCACTGTGTCCATTATGAGATGACAGCCATGAACATGAAGGATCCTCCTCTCCAGAGAGCAGTTATTACAATGGAATATCATAGATCAGCATCCAGAGAGCAGTTATTACAATGGAATATCATAGATCAGCATTCACATGGTTTCATTTTATTTTCAGCCCTGCAGCAAGCAAAGCTAAGATCAAGGAGGCACACAAAAGAATTATGTTACTGAATCACCCAGATAAAGGTAAGAAATTGCTTTTCAGAAATCAATGTAGGCAAAAAAAAAGGTGTTTGATTCTCAGACACCGCCGCATTGAAATAAATGGCCTTCATTGGACGATTTTATTTTTACCAAAAAAGTAAGTTTTTTTTTTTAATTGGTATGTTTTAACCAACATGTCCATACATATTGAGCATTAATTGCATAATAAATGAACTCTTAACATATTTCTGGGTAATGTGTGAAGAGTGACCATCATGTATTTACCAATTGATATGGAACATGAAGTAGATGAGTAAGAATACTACATTGAAGAAAATGATTAGCTGATCCTCATTAGTCATAGTCTGGTGAACTAATACTCCAGAACAATTGAAAGGAAATTTTAAAAAAAAACTGGAGGAAATTTAGACTCACATATTATAATGAAGAGGTTTCAGTTTATATTCAACAATAACAAATGTGGAAGAGTCAGGGGTATTATAACATTATAGGTAACCCCTATGTCATATACTGGTAGCACAGTGTAATTTTTATATCATAACTAAGTTCCCTCTACATTTTCTGACTATTACTAGACAACTTAGACAAGGGAAGGAATCATAATCCATGCTTACTATGTGCAATAAAGAATAAAAATCAAACACTCATTCCCTCGTTGATTTTCCAAAGTTAATATGCAAGGCTCCCATATGGGAGACTTGCATATATAAGAGAACGCACTGGCACAGCATCTTTAATGTTGCACCAGCGCAGCTCCAATTATGGAAGGGTTAACCCTTTACCCAACAGAAGGGCCCTGTGCCAATGCATTCTCTTATATATGCGAGTCGACCATAGGTCGCCTCGCATATATAAGAGAATGCATTGGCTTAACACATTAAAAATTATAAAATTGTTAAAGAATGTAAGAAAAAATGGTAAAAAGTGTTAAAAAAAAGAATTTTTTTAGGCCAATGCATTCTCTTATATATGCGAGGCGACCTATGGTCGACTCGCATATATAAGAGAATGCATTGGCACAGGGCATAACTCTAACTATCACAATGTGGTCAAGGAGCCGGTTCCAATGATATCCATATTTGTATGGTTCTATTGAGACAGACCGAAGATATTTTAGGCTGTTGAAGCTTTATTTGGCCGGTTGTGGCCGGTTTGTTGGGTAAAGGGTTAAAAGGCATACCATGATATCATCCTTGTCATTTCAGGAGGATCACCATATGTTGCTGCTAAAATCAATGAAGCAAAGGACTATCTTGATAAAAACAAGCACTGATGGTTAAAGAGAAGAGGCCGACATATCCATTGCCTCACCAAGGCATTCTGGCTTCGCCCAGGGCCAAGACTTCAAATCAGGGATTGAATGATAGTAGTCTGTTGTACAATTGAAAGATATTTACTACCCACAAGTTGTTTACACTGGCATGGTGTTTCTGTTGTTGATGCACCATAGTTTCGTGTCTTCTGTAATCACCTACAGCATGTGTTTTGGGTTCATATGGGGAGGATCCCCGCTCAATCAGAAGTTAGTACCGGTACGTTGGAAAGTCACAGGGTCCTGGAGATGGCCTTCTCGCTATATTTTTCTTATAGTGCTCTTTGTTGATGTATGCGTGTTGCTCCTTCTTGAATGATAGTATTATCAAAGGCATAGTGTGGAGCTACTGTAAGCAAGCAGTGATAGCATTTACCATTCTCTCAGAAAATCAATTGTTTATAAATGGTAATATTTAAAATTCTAATAGGACTACTATTACACAGAAAAAGATATACATGTACATGTATGTGATTTACAAATAAATTGTTCTTATATTAAAGGATAAATTTTTTAATTGTTAGCAATATTTCATTCCAACTGCCTGGCATGTCATAGAAGTATAAATTGAGCTACATCTACATGTTACCGTATATTTCTGTCACCACATGCCCCAGGCTCTCAGAGACATGGAAATTCAAAGTCAGTGCACATTGTGGTAATAATTAAACCATACATACAGAAATGTGAAGCCATAAATGACACTCCTTTTGAACTTGCCATACATCAGCCAGTTGGGCAGTTTGAAAAACAAAACTATTAGCTTCAATATATCAGGACACATCCCAGTCATCTTAAACATTTGTGATCTATTAGGGCACAACCTTGGATAACTCATTTTGGAAAAGACTAGATTTATAAATTGATTGGTCAATTGTGAATTCATCATCACTAACATTTAAAGATGGTCTATCTCTTCCTAAATACGTTTTATATAGTTTCCGGAGTATAAAATAATACATGTAGATATCAGTCGAAGACAGCTGTCCGGAAATTCTTCTATCAATGAATATTGATTTTGTATCGATATTTTCTTATGTACTGCGATGATCAAGTGGGAAGTTTGTTTGTTACAATTTTTAGATAGTTAATAGTTATCCTGCATGCTACGTTGTAAAATGTCCCAAATTGAATGTCTGTATATTATACCAGAAAATTGGAAATAAAATAAATATTTATTGATGGAAGCATTTCCAGACAGGGATCTTTGATTCATATTTATTATTTTATACCCATGAAACTATATAAAACTTGTTACAAGAAGTGATGACCATCTTTCAGAAATCTGAGATTATCAAGTGGCATTCGTTACTTTTTATGATTTTAAGTTTGTCACTGCAACAGTTTTGATTGAACAAATAGAATTTCTTCTAAATTTTTGAAACTCTGTTGTGGAATCAAAAGTGAGTCATTATACTCATATTATGAGTCATATAGTCATTGATTTTGAGGTAGCATGTGTCAACTTATTGAAACAGCTGATTGATGTGAATTTGAATAAACACCTAAAAAAATTAAGCCCCGCCCCCATATAATACTCTATATCTCCTGTGTTATACATCAGATTGTGTTGAAATTTGAACGAATTTACCATATTCTTAATTTGTTCAAAATTTCAACACGATCGGATAATAACACAGGAGATAAATGAGGGGGAACTTACAACAAGGGCCCTCCGAATCAGCACTTCCCCGCAGAATAGAAATTAGGAACCAGGAGGCCGATGTCATTATCAAATCAAATCTCGAATGTGTTAGCCACCGGTGCATACCATAGGTCGATCCTAAAGTCGGTCATCAGTCTCTTTAAAAAGCCGACAAAAAGTTTACAATATTTACATCTCTGGATATCTCATTCATAATCCGTTACTGAATTGATGGGATGGGAATCGGAGGCCAATCACATTCTGACAAGTTTCACACGCATTGTCAAACTCAACTATTGTTGGAAAACTCAATAGTGAATACAGGCAATATATCCTTAACTCATTTTACTCATCGCAATATATAAGAGACATCATCTTTGAGTTTTTATCAGTCAACAATATTCGTGACTGATTATTCTTTCGCATCTTGTTGTATTTACAACTATTTCAAAATACTATGATTCTCACAGGAATGCACTCCATATTAGGAAATGGTTTATTACGTCATGTTGGGAATGTCACAGCATTTTAGATATGAAATTTAGTGGACACATCTAGAGATGTATATCGGTTAGAATTATCGTTGTCATTTTAAAGAGACTGGTCGGTCATGATTTTGTTATTATATCAGGCATTGGGAATTTCAGTGTGCCTTTTGAAAGAAAATAACATTACATGTCACCGGTGGTCTTCTAAAATGTTGTATATGGCGTTTTGGCATGAAAGCACTTCTTTGCAAATTTAGAATCTACGGGTTTTATTACATAAGTTCCTCAGATATTATATTTATAAATTTTTCAAGTATAAATGCCAATTTTGGGGGAAAAAATTGTGTTCTAAAATGTATCAGTGTTTTCCATGAATTTGTTATTGTTAATTTTAAAATGATAATTATACCTCCACTCTCTAAGAGAATGAGAGTATACTGGATTGACCTGGTCCGTCCATCTGGACTTTATCCCTCCGTTCATCAAATCATCAAAACTAAATGTTTCTCGTAACCTGATAATTTTGACTTCTAACATGTTGTATAAATTTATGTTTTTCTCATCAACTAGGAGAGATATGAATATGATAGGTCTTCTTTAATAACAACTGAGGTACAGTAATGCACTAAATAAATGACTCCTTAACCACAGCAGAATTATGGGTAATTTTTCAGGATTTAGTATGGAAATATGGCTTGTTGCCATTCATCGGAAAGCTCTCACTGAGAGCTTTCCGATGAATTCTAACAAGCCATATTTCCTACTAAATCCTGAAAAATTACCCATAATTCTGCTGTGGTAGGAAATGTGGTAGGAAAATTACCCATAATGCTGTGGTAGGAAAATTACCCATAATTCTGCTGTGGTAGGAAATATGGCTTGTTGCCATTCATCGGAAAGCTCTCACAAGCCATATTTCCGACTAAATCCTGAAAAATTACCCATAATTCTGATGTGGTTAAGGAGTCGATTATTTAGGGCATTCCTGTATCAAGGATTCTCTTGAAAAAGGTATTGGTAGATACCAATTCTATTTCCAGAGATAAACAGTTTTTTTGTGTATTCTGTAAAATTAGATTTTTGGAAGATATTACATTTTAAAAGCCCACCTACAATGTTCAATTCTCAAATCTACAGGGCGGTTTGCATGCCAAAATACACCTTATATTAAATATTCACTTTTCAGATATAAAAAATAGGTTGCTAAATACCAGTAACCTGAACTACGATGAGCATTATATGTCCCAGAAAGACACATTGAAGTCACGAAAATTACAAGAAAACAATAAAACAAGTTATGAGAATACTAAGTTATCGATCATCTATTGACATCATACCATATCCCATACCCTCAGTACATTGATCTGGAATGAAGTTCCTATATGATCAGAGAATACTGGGTGTTATATCTTCCAGAACGAGGCTCCTACATGATACGGAAAATTTCTGGGGTTTAAATTCCAGATCGACGCTAGTACCAGTGATACAGGAAATCTTTTAGTGGTTTGTTAGGAATATCAAAGGTTTCAATGAATACAGCCCCATATCATGTAGCTATCAACCAATCAAATAAAGTCAATAGATTTCCCTGTTAAACTAAATTTTTGAGTGTCAGGTGTATTGTGGGCACTACCATCTGATATAAAATATAGATGTCTGGATGAACATTATATATCAAGCTGTGGCTGCTGTGCCAACACAATATGTGAACATGTTCAGTCCGTCTATTTGATCCAAATAATTGCCAATCTAGGTTCTATACCTCTCCCGACCTTATTAATGGTGCTGAATTGGCTGTTACAAGGGCGCGGGATCTACCCCGACCACCCCGACTATGGTCGGGGCAAAAATATGGTCGGGGCAATAATAGTATATGTCATGCTGTTTGTGAAAGAATATAAACACCATTAAAAGTTCAAGCCAAATTATCACTGTCAGCCTTTATCACTCTGCCACTACAACTATGTGATATTTAGTTCACGGGTAAAGCGGTACAGCTGTTGGTGTGGTTGGATAGGATAATAAAATAGCTATATTCTGGAGATATAATGCAAAATAGCACAACACTTCCTCCTAATGACAGAATGTGATCCTTATTAGCAGCATGGGGCAGTGACCAACATTGAAAATATTAACAATATATGTCATCGCTAACTACTAGTATATGGGTTTATGGTTCCTTTTTATTTATGGTGCCATTTAATAGATGTTCTTGCAATAACATTTAATTTATCCAATCTCATGTGTAATCATGAGATGGTGTTTATTGTCCATCTGGGACCATGCATGAGTCCGTGATAAAGTGTTGGCACACTTCAGTCCGTGATAAAGTGTTGGCACACTTCAGCACTAAAAAGTGCGCCCCTTCTGTGAAAAAGTTACACCTGGACGTTTAGTAACGAAATATAGTTTGCCCTGCATCTTTAGTTTTATGAAGTTATAAAATGTTCGCTTATAGTGTTCGTTACATGACAAAAACGTGCTTTGTAAACAATACATGCATGCTACGTTTCCGATTTTCGCACGCTACTTTTCTCATGTTACAATAATTGATACGCTACAGTTCTCTCCTCCAAATACATGTATCTCCGGGATAAATAATGCAAAAATCTGTAATAATGTGAGTAAATTCTCGAACTTTATCCATGTTATTATTCAAAATAAACACAGAAGTCTGTCAGAGATGATATCCTTTGATTTTAGTCGCTTTATTTTGGTATTTTCCGCGATTTATTACTGTTTTGTCCCCCACTAACTCCAAACGCTGTGTGGTCAAACATACATGTACATACAGGATATATTTACACACATGCAGGTCTATGCGTAATCTACTATGGACACTTAAATGCTAGTGTTATATAATGAATGGGGCTGATGAGTACCTGTACATATCGCATAACAACCATTGATCACGTGGCAATTGTCAACATGCATCTGCCTGGGCATGTCCTCACTTATTAAATTCGAAGGTATGTTTTTAAATGGTTGGGGAAAAGAGAGAATTTTTTTAATTTTTAATACATATTTTGAAAGTGTGTGTAAATATAACAGATGAATTTTTGTTTTCCGAAATGCATGCATTATGAACGTGTGGTTACTGTCACATTTCTTGCGTGTTTCGCTTCCGCGAACCACGCGAAATGTGGCAACAACAACGCGTTCATAATGCATGCATTTCGGAAAATAAACATTCATTTGTTAAATATATCGTGCCTGATTAATCTTTGTTTTTGGCAGAATAATAAATTCAAGTCATTTCTTTTTAAGATGTACCGGTGATATTACTGCAAAGAAAAACATACCACTGCCCAACAGACATTTTTACACACGGCAAAGCACCACCAAACAGAGGAGATCATTATCCTCGCGAGAGAAAATTCCTCGTCTGATACTAGTGGAAAATCCACCTAATGCACATAAGATTGTCCACTTATAAACGGACAATCCTTACCTAAAATGGTCATTAATAAATGGACAATCCAACCACGCGTGGCACGCGAGCTTGGGATTGTCCACTAAATCACGACATATATCGATAATCCTGCATGTTATAGCTTCATATTAAATCTGAAGGGTAATAACTCTATAAAGAATGTAACTTTACTAAATAACGGAGATTTATATGAGAAATTTGCAACACCACATCAGATCTTTGGGGTACGCTCTTTAAAAATAAAAACACTTCTTCGAATATTTCCGTTATTTCGTCAAAAACTCTTCTTCAAATATCTCCGTTATTTCGTCAAAAACACTTCTTCTCATACAAATCACCGTTATTTAGTAAATTAACATTCTTTATAGAGTTATTGCCCTTCATATTAAATATGAACCTAACATGCAGGATTAGCTACACATGTCTTAATTTAGTGGACAATCCCAAGCTCGCGTGCCACGCGTGGTTGGGTTGTCCATTTATTAATGACCATTTTAGGTAAGGATTGTCCGTTTATAAACTTTATAAGTGGACAATCCTTGAAGAATTGCCTGGGGAAATCACACTACCGTTCAGTTCGTTTTGGGGTTTCGCCCGATGGCCTCAGTGATACACTGGTGTTCTGGACCTGGATGCGATGTGTTTGTTGTAAAAAAACCCACACACGCCATCATATGAAGAACGTGGTCCTCTTTCAAAAGTGAAAAGAGAAGACACACCCATGATAGATGTGCATTGTCGCAAGACTTTGTTTGGAGCGGCATCTGATGACAGTTTGCCTACGAATTTGGATGATACAGGGATTGAAAGCTTGGTAAAAGAAATGTCTGATCTTTTGCCAACAGTCGCAAGAGAGTTGCAGAATATTGGTCATTTGGACGAATGGCTGATGTTACATGCACCGTCAGTTGTCATCTGGAAGTTTTCCTTCGGACAATCTGGCGTTCCAGTTACTGATGGACGCGGTGCGTTTTTTAGAATCGGGTATATATATAGTGCAAAAGGCATGCGAATGGAATTTCGTAAATTCTGATACTTGGAACTGTTCGATACTAGATTTGGAACATTTGATCCCAAGCGGGTGGGGGTACAATTTCCCATATTTGGAAATTTGGTATAGTTGATCGGAATATTTTGCATTTATCCCCAAGGCGGTGCAATTGGAATTTCCGAAGTTGACACCCCCATTCCTGACCTCTTCGCAACGTCCCTGTATATAACAATATTAATCTGGAGAAGAAATACAATTCTGCCCACTGCAATGCCATATACAAAAGTAACATTTGGTCGGGTATCAGTTTGGTGACCGTGGCCGCAGCAGCATAATCGTTCGGGGATGCCCCGTCTCACGTGGTATCAAAGCTGTACTGCTATATTTTTATGACCAAATTGAAATTTTGAAATAATCACTGCTTTCATTTTAGCTGAAATGAGGCAGCATCATAGCCCAAAATACACCGGAAAATCACCAAATAAGATCATACGAATGGCGTATCGATTAGGAAATGTAGCATATTTTTTCGGAAAAGTCTTAAAAACGTAGCATGTTTTCGGAGAGGAAAAGTAGCATTTATGAGCACTTTTAAACTGTCGATTTCGGTCGAATAAGAGGTCTACATTGCAATATAATGCACATCCATATATTCAAAATATATCCATCTGTTAAAATACAAGATTCTACAACCACGACAAGGTGTTATCACACTATACCATCCGTTGTTTTGGTTCACACTTTTTAGTGAAAAAAGCACACGAATTTCTTGCTGCTTTATACATGTCGAAAAACCAATGTCATGAGATTTATTAGTGTCACCCAGGCTAGTAATGATTGGGACTCTTATGTTAAATAAATTTGACTACAAATATATTACCTGATATTCTCTGTTTTCAAACAAAACGCGTCAACACACTTTCAAAACCGGATGTGAAACGTAGCGTCTCAATTCTGTGCAGTAGCATTTTTCGTAACTGCGGCGTTTCTCGCGTAGCAGATGAGCCCCCTGTGAACTATGTATAAAATATTACATAAAGCACAAGCTCTCTAAGAGATTTTGACCCAATTGAGGGACAAGATTTTAATATTCTGGGTTGGGAACAAAGAAAGAACTCAATGTGCGTCCATGTTACAAGTAACCTCACCTGATCAATGTTCGGTACTCAATCCTACCAGATGCTCTTAAATTACTATTTTTTTGGTTTGGGGGGTAAAAAATATTTGATTCGAGTCAAGGACCCACCCATCAAGTGATCAGATATTGATTTTTGAAATTTGTTATTTCTCGAGATCTGTAATTATATGTGGCCCAGAAACACGTGGTCAAACAGAGGATATCGGACAAAATTGCGGATGAAGATGGATAACTCTAAAATCAAGTGGTAATTTGGTAAAATTTCGTGATATTTTACTGATAATACGGTCATATTTTGTTGAACAAAATGTTGATAACAAGTTTTGGGAAATTTGATACCATAGTTGACAGTGGTTATTATTATTTTGTTACAATAAATCATTTATGATAACTTAAGCGTATTTTGAAGAAATGTTGTATATTGATGGTATGGGGACTGTCTGATCGGATTGAGTACCTTTAATTCTCATTTTGGAGATCCTGAGTAACCTTTACATCCTCAAAACCATGTGACAATATAAACCAATTCAAAATTATTTCACAATAGTCTACTTGGATAATTAGGTTTTTTTTTTTCTTCTTTTGTTTAAATAAAAGATTAAATATAAGATATATTACAAACAATATAGCGGAAATGTTTGAAATTTGACAAGACAGGTGATACATTGGACTGATATCTTGTAAATATTTCTGCCTCCCCCCAAGCCCACCCACACTTAGTGTGGGTCTTTCAGTGTAGCCAGTTATCTTAAATCCAGTACACTTGGATAAGGACTGTCTATCGATATTAACCACACACTGAAGATCCTTCCTCAGTCCTTCCCACGATGAAAACACAGCGAGAGCATTTATTTGCTCCCGTAATGCAGAAGACGGGTGTAATATGGCACCCATACTATCATTGTAAGTTGGGTTTTTGCTCAAACAAAAAGTCATTGTGGAAGAGACCTACATGTATGTCGAGTTACACTTTAATATGCCATAGTTGTACTGAGATGGTAAAGGATCTAAAAAAAAACATTAAAATAGTTCAATATTGAACCAACAATTACAGTCTCTATTAGTATTTTGCGAAGAGGGACGGGTGCGAATTTTAGCACCCTTGAATTGAAAATTACGAGTGCGTACGGGTGCGAGAGCAATCACTCCCGTCTCCTGGGAAGGACTGCTTCCTTATCAAACTAATGGACGTCCGACAATAGTTAATTCTGCGCATATGGGCAAATACAACAAGAAAATTGTGACAAAATTGAGAAGAAGTGAATCAATGGAAAATTTAGAAAAACATAACATTTTGCACTGTTCTATTGAATGATAGAATCTCACTCATTGCCAGTATATCATCATGTATTATATCACTAACCAGAAATGGCCAATGCTGCCACATACATGTGATTATCTTTTTTGGCAAGAATAGAAGCAAGTTATTTATTTTGACATAAAAGACATTCATTATATCAACAAATTTATGGTGCTAATCACTCCCATCCTACCCAGTATTTTTATGTGCAAATCTTGCACATCTTCATAATTTATGAAACAAATATCTGATGGATATATATAACTTTATAATATATTTATAGAGCACATTTATAACATTAATCTTGATCATCAGTTGGAAGCACATCTGTAGAAGTATCCCATCCAGGTCGGTCGCTGAGCCGAGATAAACTGCTTGACCGTATTAATTTCAGTGTTCTGATTGGAACAGAAGTGTTCTGAACATAGTTGGTTTTACAAACAACTGGAGGAGATTTAACAGGCACTGAATTGTTTTTGGGAGGCTTTTTTCTTTGTTTACTAGTTGCTGGTACATCAGAACCAACCATACTAAGGTCTTCAACTTCGGTCAACATTGATTTTTTTTGTTTAACATCCGGACGCTGTGGGTTGGAAGAACTTGAATTAATTGATAGATTCTGCAAACTATCAGAGACACTATTACCATCTCTCATGTTTACAAACTCATTCTGTTCCTTCCGTGAATCATATTCATTTTCAGATACAACAGTTTCATTATGCAAAATTTCTTGCAGTTTGGAATTGAGTTGTGTTTGCATCTGTTTAACATCCTTCATATCATTTGCCAGTGCATCCCGTTCTAACTGAGTTTGCCTCACCAGCCTATCGAGATCCATGAAGAACTCCTCACCGTAAGCTGATAAGGCTTCGTCTCCTTCCTTGAGAGTCAAAAAGTTTTCAACAGCACCATTTAGTTGTTCAGCATTGTTCTTGAAATTTGTGAGAAAAGTTTTTAAAGCTTTTTCTGAAGCCGTAGAAGTGAGCTTAGCATATGCATCAAGTATATCTTGCAAAGGTTTCATTAGCACAGTACTCATGGATTCTTCAAATTGAGAGTATGCACTTTTCACAGTATCAATTAAATTCTGAGCGTATTTCACTTGAAGATCATACACTAACTTATGAAATTTTATTTCTTCTTTGAGAACTTTGATCTCCTTTTCACGCATGTGTTTCCTGAATGAGAAAACTTTAAACAGAGCATCAATAACCTGCATCACCTCATTAAACTTGGTTTTAGGAAGCTTGGGCAGAGATGATGAAATGTCCTCCAATGTAATATCTTTAATTGGGCTTTTCTTCAAAGGCGGCCATGGTGCATTTGGATACAGCATTGAAAGCTCAAGTAACCAGGCAGTACACTGCTTCATTTGAGCACATGTCTTCAACATATGAGTGGACATTCTATCATTAATGTCTTCATTTAGATGCTTCGATGATAAATTTTGCACATTATTTTGAGAAGAAAACAGCATTCCATGTAATAGTATCAAGTCTTTATACAAACTACACAGTTCTGATTCGAGCTTAGCCACATGGCGCAAATTTATGTGGCTCAAATCTCCCATTGCAACATCCAGAAGTGTTATACGTCCATCATAACGGGGGTCAATAAAGTCCGACACCAACAGTAAAGGCTTGGACAGGTTTTCTTTGGACGTGTTCTCAATACTTTTATAAAGTTTGAGTCTAGAAGATTCAGCTTTTTCAACCATGTTAATAAGATCAGCCCGATCAACAAGAACAGCTGGCCCCCTGGTTTCCTTGCTGATGTGTGATCTACATTTATCCGCGAGACATGACAAAGAATTCTCAACCTCGCATAAAGTCGATGTCCGCAAGCTCATTCCTTCTGAAAGAATAAGCAGTTGTTTTTCTAACTGGACAACCTGAGATTTCATCATATTCAATCTTCTTTCGTCAAACTTTTCATGCCTATTGTCTTGTATTAACTGCTTGTACATGAACTTTAATTCCCCAAGTTCACTTTTCAGTTTGTTGTTTTCTTCTCTCAAGTTTTTCAGTTCCCTCTCCATTTTAGCGTAAGTGGCACTTTTGGCATTGTCTGCTGACGTTACAGAAGTTCTTCCCACAACGGGTTTGTTATCCATGGCATCTAACAAACCAAATCTGGCACCAGACGACCTCATGTTCCTTTTTAGCGAAATATCTACCGGTATAATTAAAACACCATTGTCAATCATCAAATTGAAAAAAGTTTGTTATCAAGCATCGTTGGAAGCGGAAGTAGGAATGTGCGTCACGTGCAAGTCATGTGACCGCTCACTTCCAAAATTGAAATCACTGAACCAGGAAGCGAAATTCGACAGAAAGGCTGAGAAAGGTTTTTAATTTAAAAGTATGTGTATATATACGATATTTGTCATTAAAATGAGTTTTCTGTGCATGCTGTGTTTATACAATACAGCTGGATTAATCGATGCCCCAACAAGTTTAATGTTAGAAAACAGATAAATTATTTTTTTTTTATTTCAAACTCAAAGCCCGTCGGAAATGTGCACACTATGACTATGCATTTTTCCAAATTCATTTTAAATTCCCTTTTGCTTCTGAAATCATCATCAGAACACCGATTGATTTGTGATGCTAATAGTACTCATTTTGCAGATGGCGACATAAAGTCTGTCCGAATGTCGGATTCGAACCCTCGACTGTATCGAAGGTGTAGCTCAGAGGTCAGCCCACAATTTGCAAACCAACTGAGCTATCCGCTCCTCATTGATCTAGTCTCTGACTGAGCAGATCGGTCTGACTCTAAGTGTCGGCGCACACAATCCCGATTCACGCCGATTGTCCCCAATTAATCCTGCTGCAGGATAAATCTGGGACAATCGGGACAGCTAGTGCATGCGCCTATAACAATGGAGCAGATTTTGTTGGATCCGATTTAATCGGACAGATCAAACTGAGTTGGATTTCATCAGGAGAATCCAGATTGTGACAATGGCAACACGCTTGTCACATGACCAAAACCTCATTCAAAATGTTGGAATAGTTAGTTAGAATTAAATCAAGAATTCTGATCGATCCACAAGGAACAACAGCTGGTAGACCTGTGGGCAGAAAATGAGTGCCTGTATAATAATCGCAAGAGGGCGGCAGATGTGGAAAGGTCTATTACGCCAATTTACGCCTATTGCTCGTGACCTCAATATATTATTAATATTATTTAATTTATTATTAATAAATATTAGTCTTTAGAAATACATATTAATATAAACCACCATCAAATAATCGTCTATAATTTATTCTATTACCAGTATTAATTTTAACCCTTTCATGACTTGAGCTGTGCTGGTGTAGCATTAAAGATCCTCTGCCAGTGCATTCTATTTTATATGAGAGTTTCCCATAGGAATCGAGCCTTACATATATTAGAGAATGCACTGACTTATAAGGTCAAGGTAAATATTATTAGGCCAATGTATTCCCGCCAGTTAGGGTTCGGTGAGATCGTACGAACCCGCCCTGGAAAAACCTTGTTGCCTGCATTCCAGGGTTCGATGGGTCGATTTGGAAATTGTTAATATAATGAACCCCCAAAGTCGAACCCTGGAAGTCAGGTGACGAAGGCAAGTTTAAGCATTTCGGCAAATGTATTGACAATTGACCGAGTTGCAAACTAGTAGCAATAAGCAAGATCGGCCAATATTAGATTATTTCACATTAAACTTGAGGTCCGAATAATGTGTCAATGAAATCCGCATACATTAATGCCCTAAATAATCAATTCCTCAACCACATCAGAATTATGGGTAACTTTTTTCAGGAATCAGTCGTAAAATACTAGTACGGCTTGTTGCCATTTATCGGAAGGCTCTCAGAGCTTAACGATGAATGGCAACAAGCTATATTTCTGTTCGATTACAGGGGTACAGAGGGTTAGTCCGAGCAACTCTGAGGGTTCAATAGTCTGAGGGTTCGATAGTCCGAGGGTTTGATAGCCTAAGGGTTCAATAGCCAGAGGGTATGTGCCACAGTCCGAGGTTTCAATATTCCGATGGTCCATTAGCAGGACGTGGTTACAGGGGTTTTGGGGGTATCACCCCCCCCCCCCCCCCCCCACTTTGCTAAAAATTTACAACAGTTGGCATGCAATAGGTCAGGGTTAATACAGAAATAAAATAGGTCAAATACAGATTGCATGTTTGTGCATGTGTATATAGATCTGACGATATATGCAATGATTGCAGGGATATAATACCCGGATTATATCTGGAGATGGTTGTGTTTTATTATCCTAGTCGTTATTACACGTGGGCCCATATATGGACAAAACATTAGTACATGATCATGATCAGTTTATTACATGTACCTTTCTATTATTCGTGCAGATATTACACAAATATGCTCCAGATTCGCTCTCGATGTGTTAAATTTTTCAAAATTTTCCCTGTGGGAGGGGTGTGGGCACCCCATCCCGCACCCTTCTCATGCAGCATCTCGGTCCTGTGCCCCTCAAGTTAATATTCGAAACCGCCTTTTAAAAATGCTGGCTACGCCCATGGAGGCTTCCTATGGGAGACTTGCATATATAAGAGAATGTATTGGCACAGGATTTTTGCAAAATTTCAGTAAGCTCCAGTCAATGGTAGGGTTAACAGTACTTTGTTTTGATTAAGACTAGAGGTTGTTAAGCTTTAAGACTAGAGGTTGTTAAGCTTTAAGACTAGAGGTTGTTAAGCTTTCCGTGGGTATAATTTTATCCATAGTTGTTGAAAATTGTTATCCAAATCTACCAATAAATACACATATCATGTCAATAATAATATTGACAAGTATAGAAAGCCTTATTTCAGCATACAAAATGTACCAATTGTAAAAATATGACTTCCTCTTAATCAATTAGGCATCTAGAGCTTTGAATGTAACACTGAAAATGCTAAATGTTTGCCTTTTTCGCAAAATTAATTGCTTTGGATTTCCGTCTTTGAATGACGACTCATCAATCCCACACAATACTGAATAGCTTTCCTTACTTGTTTAGATCGTTATTAAATTAATGGTAAATGTATGTGTATATATCAGTGAATTTCCAACAAGTGTGATTTCGTCCTTCTTTTCAGTCATGATTCAGTTTCTGTCAGTAATTGTGATATGTTCACTCTCCATTTTCTCACTGATTGTCTGCGATTTCCCTGCTGATAGAATAAAGAAATTACCAGGTCTACCATACCAACCAAAGTTCAAGCAGTATTCTGGGTACCTCCAGGCATCAGGAACTAAGAAGTTACATTATTGGTAAGTGCATACTAGTACTATGTACATAAAATAATATGCCAGGATTGTGTGGAAATTTTTTCCAACAGACATTAATACACATACTAATTGCAAAAGTGACCCCTATTATATAGTTAAAAATGCCATTTCATATTTCCTTATCTCTCAGTAGTAACATATCACTTGGCATCGCGCCAACAAAATGACAGCACATCTTTACATTGATTCAGGTGATTAATACTAGTTCGAAAAGACATGCATGACACCAACATCGGTCAATGCAAAATGGTTGCTTTGTTTATTAAAATTAAATTCTTGTCCAACTTCTTTGCACTAACAAAAATAGACAAAAAAACAAAGAGGCAAATTGGGGGACTATATTTTCTGTCACCAGCCCCAGAGCATGTAATACTGTCATATACGGTTGTGCAGCATCTCAGCCAATGCTGTAAATGTATGCATGCAGCCTCTTTTAATGATTTTGATTTGTTAAACAGGCATAAAGCTCTAGTTTTTTTCATGTGATATACAAGATCTTCAACTCGTTATGTTGGGATATAAGATTTTATTAAACTTGTTTCATAAATTTGATTCGCAACTCGTCTATGACTCGTTGTGAATCATATTTATCGAACTCGTTTCATAAAAAAATATCCCAACATAACTCGTTGGAGATCCTCTATATCCACAAACTTCTGTTTAATAGCCTGATTCAATTCCTGAAAATGTGGCAAAAGTGAACAAGATAACAAGTCACTTTAATACAATTGTTTCACTACATGTATAATCACAGAAATGTGTTGTTGGCCAGTTCCACTATAACTTACAAATGTAGTTAGTGTGGCAATCATAAATATCCCTGTTCAATAGTGAACTTATTACTATATTTCAATATATTCGCTGTATTCTATCACCTCCTTTGACTATTTTAGCTGTAGCCTGTAAGTATGCTTTTTCGCAGGTTTGTTCAGTCACAGAGTGCAAATCCACGCACTGATCCTGTTGTTCTGTGGATGAACGGTGGCCCAGGATGTAGCTCAATGGATGGACTGCTCTCTGAGAATGGACCTTTCAATGTTAGTCTTGCTTTTAAATGCTTTTACCCTTTTCAGACATTACTTTGATGTAACATGAGACTGAAGCAAATATTATATGCTCAACAGGCATGTGTCCGCTCCTTTTGTCTGAAAAATAATCATCAAATTATTGGGGACGCACCATTATTGGACCTTTGTCTAATTCTCACCGATATCCTATCGAAAGTAGTATCATGTTCAAGAGTTATATTTTCACAGAAGATTTTGTATACATAGAAGGAGGGGTCTAGAAAAAGAATTTCGTACTCAGAGCTAAACTAAATATTTTCCATGAATAAAACACTCTTGTGCAAAATAAATAAATTCTCACGAAAAGTTTGGGTTTCCATCTTTACAGCTATTAAGGAGGCACCCCATTCGTGAATTTTCAAAACATCTCAATTTCTAACAATCAATTTGAAAGGAAAATCATTATCCTTTATAACCAATGTATGCTATAGTATTATAACAAATGTTTACCCTAACAATATGGGAGATATATTCGAATTATGAAAAAAAAGTGGTTTTAAAAAATAAAAACAACCATTTTTTCATGTAGGTCGATAGACAGTTTGACAGAAAATCAGTGTTCACACTGGGTCGAAAAATATTTTGGCCAAACGATTGGCCAAATAAATTTATTTTGGCCAAGTTAAAAAAACATTGGTTCAAATTTATTTTATATCTAGCAGATATGGCACAGTAGCATGTTATATATATGTCTCCGAAACATGCCAAGTGCTTATTTTAATTGACGGGAGGCAATTTATAGCACATTATGTAACTGACATGCCATTGAGTAGTGTTGTTTATTTTTTTTTGCCAAATTATAAAACTTTGACCAAATCCTCATTTTCTGGGCTCACAATTAATGACTAAAATTTGTTTTAATTTATTTGTTACTCAGGATAAACCATAATTTAACCCTTTGAGTGCCAGGTCGATTTTTGTATCAACCCATATAGCCTGTGCCAATGCATTCTCTTTTATATATGTGAGTCGACCATAGGTCGCCTCGCATATATAAGAGAGTGTATTGGCCTAACAATTTTTTTTTAATTTTTTTTAAATTTTTTATAATTTTAATAATTTATTCTTGGCCGATGAGATCGGCCCCTGGCACTCAAAGGGTTAAACAACACAAAGACAACTTCAAGAACCTAATGGTATATGAACATAGGTATGCGTTATGTTAAAATCAACTTAACCAAGTGCAATTTGGCTCTATGTTGCTGGTCACCGTGTTCGCCAACTAATTACCTGTGTTAATTGTCACTGCTATTTTTGCCAAGATAAAAAAGATGCTGCTTATGATCGTGAGGTGATAACTGTCAATACCTATGTGTTGGATCAAAAACTTTATGTTGTGAAGCCAGGATGTTGTAATTGTTAATCCATAGCTAGACGAGAGGCAATTATAGGGACAGTCCGACAGTGCATTAACATACATGTATTATATCTTGCAGACCTCCCAAACAACAAAAAATTACATAACCAGTGCACAGATTAAATATTTTTGACAAAGTGTTTTAAAGCCAATATTGAATGAAGAGGCTGGTTAAATGTCAAAGCTTAACTTACAATTTGTGTTTTCATGGTACAATATTTCTGAATTAAGAAACCCATGTGTTCAAGACTCGTGAATCAGTGATAGTGTTTCATCACCTAATTTCGTTGAGCTATTTATCACTTGTGAATTAGATTTATTTGGCCAAATGAAATAAATTTTGGCAATTTTCAAAAAATATCGGTCACTGGCCAATTTGGCCACCGACAGTGCGAACACTGCACGAAATACGAGTATTTTCAAATAACACACTTTATTGACTAGACTATATGAACCCAACCAAAAAATAAATAAAACATTTTTCATTGAATATTTTTGTTTTTGGCAGCCATTTGCAGGACTAATTTTTATCAGGTAAAGGACCAAAACAACATAAATAGTATTCACAATTTCAATAATCTGGCAGACATATAGTAATGCCCTAATTAATCGACTCCTTTAACCACAGCAGAATTATGGGTAACTTTTCAGGATTTAGTCGGAAATATGGCTTGTTGCCATTCATTGGAAAGCTCTTGGGGAGAGATAATTCTGCTGTGGTTAAAGGAGTCGATTAATTAGGGCAAACATAAATGCTCAATACTGATTCATCTTTTCAGACATTATGTAGTTTTATGGTGATTTTTCCTTTAAAAAATAGTAAGCCAGAGCATTCTCTTTTTATATGCAAGGTTCCCTATGGGAGACTTGCACATAATAGAGGATGCACTAGCACAGGATCTTTAATGTTGCACCAACGCAGCTCCTGTCATGAAAGGGTTAATCATTCTGAAGACTTTTTGCCTTATCTAAATGATCCTGTGCCAGTGCATTCTCTTTTTATATGCGAGGCTCCCTATGGGAGACTCACACATATAAGAGAATGCACTAGCACAGGATCTTTTATGCTGCACCAACGCAGGTCTCATAATGAAAGTGTTCATCATTCTGAAGACTTTTTGCCTTATCTTGTAGATTAATGATGCAGCCACATTGGTCGAGAATCCACACTCATGGAATTATGTAAGTCAGACCTGCAGAGATGTATTCTCATCATTCCTCCCACTCAAAAGCTACCTTTGTCTCATGCCTTATCCTGCAAAGTTGAGTTCAGATTTCTAAATCAGGCTTCGCATCTTGTAAATGGAAAAGGGCCGGAAAAGGGCCTAATGCTCAAGCTTGCTAATAGTGTGTCTGTCGTTTGCAGAATTAGGTCCCCAGAGGGTGAATTTAGTGATGCTATCCTGCACAGCAGGCTAGCATCATCACATTCACCTTCTGGGGACCTCATTCTGCTTAGGCCTCATCTTCTGTGAAGTATCTATAGTCTCAAGTTAGCATTGTTTTTAGTTACTTTTTCCCTTCTGTGAAGTTTCTATATCCCCTAATTTGCAGAAGATAAAATGCTTAATTAAGGTGACTAATGGGTGAACATCACCAACTTCAGATGGGGAACTTACGGGATAGCGTCACTAAATTCACCCTCAGTGGACCTCATTCTGCAAATGACAGACACACTATTTGCAGGCTTGCTAGTGTGTCATACGACAGGGCCTACATGGGGCTGAATTTCATATGGAAGATAAAAAGTTATAAAACAAAGTTATCTGACTGTTGTTGGGTGTAATTGTTAATAGCCAATAACAAACATTTTCTTAGGGAAATAAATTTTCAATTTAAGTTCTTGAGTTAATTAATTACATTTTCTCCTGTACCAGTATCGGTGTATCAATCAATAAAAATAGTCTTTTCAAAATTTTGGGTTCATAAAAAGTAATCATCGTAAATCAGCAATTGAAATCAAACACAATTCAAGCACTAATTGAACTAGATCTTAACCCTTTACCCAACAAACCGGCCAAAACCGGCCAAATAAAGCTTCAACAGCCTAAAATATCTTCGGTCTGTCTCAATAGAACCATGCAAATATGGATATCATTGGAACCGGCTCCTTGACCACATTGTGATAGTTACAGTTATACCCTGTGCCAATGCATTCTCTTATATATGCGAGTCGACCATAGGTCGCCTCGCATATATAAGAGAATGCATTGGCCTAAAAAAAATCTTTTTTTAACACTTTTTACCATTTTTTCTTACATTCTTTAACAATTTTATAATTTTTAATGTGTTAAGCCAATGCATTCTCTTATATATGCGAGGCGACCTATGGTCGACTCGCATATATAAGAGAATGCATTGGCACAGGGCCCTTCTGTTGGGTAAAGGGTTAAGTGTTTCAGAAGTTTGCCCAGTCGAACTTGTGTCCATTGTTTCTCCTCAGTTGTTCATGATTCAATTTTCACCTGTCGGCTTGGGCCTTTAGGCCCTATCAAAATAAGAATGAAATGGTAGGTTAACAGCATATATTGTTGGGCAATAACTCTGCCATTTTTTTCATACTAGTAATATATTTTAAAGGTACTCAATCCAATCAGACGGCCCCCATACCATCAAGATATAACAACATTTCAAATTTCCCAAAACTTTTTATTTATCAACAATTTGTTCAACAATATATGGCCATATTATCACTAAAGTATCACGAAATTTGACTGTATTACCACTTGATTATAGAGTTACCCATCTTCATCTGCAATTTTGTCTGAGACCCTCCATTTGACCATGTTTCTGGGCCACATATTATTACACATCTCGAGAAATAACAAACTTCAAAAATCGATATCTGATCACCCTGAGCTTTGATGGGTGGGTTCCTCAACTCGAATCAAATAATTTTTACCCCCCGAAGACAAAGAAATAGTAATGTATGAGCGTCTGATTGGATTGAGTTCCTTTAACCCTTTACCCAACAAACCGGCCAAAAACGCCCAAATAAAGCTGCAACAGCCTAAATTATCTTGGGTCTGTCTCAATAAAACCATACAAATATGGATATCATTGGAACCGGTTCATCGACCACATTGTGATGGTTACAGTTATGCCCTGTGCCAATGTATTCTCTTATATATGCGAGTCGACCATAGGTCGCCTCGCATATATAAGAGAATGCATTGGCCTAAAAAAAATCTTTTTTTACCATTTTTTCTTACATTCTTTAACAATTTTATAATTTTTAATGTGTTAAGCCAATGCATTCTCTTATATATGCGAGGCGACCTATAGTCGACTCGCATATATAAGAGAATGCATTGGCACAGGGCCCTTCTGTTGGGTAAAGGGTTAATACCAGTACTTTGCCTATTATCTAGTATAGATGCTGTTGGTAGTGGACATTTTGGTGAGTCATGTCCCGAAAATTCTCGAAGATAATACTCTAAATTATACTATCTTGTGTTTTAGATTGCTAACATGCTATATTTAGAAGCACCAGCAGGAGTGGGATACTCGTATTCTGATGACAAGAATTATGAAACTAATGATGACAAGGTATGTATCTTTTGTTTATCCATTGCAGTCTACCTGAGTTAGGGGACATGGCAGCAGTGGGGCTGTTGACGTTTGACCCAAGTTGAGCAAAAATATTTTCAATAGTTAGAGATATAATGTCTGAAACAGCAGCAATTGGAATATTCAGAATGAAAAATAGTTTCCAATTGATCTGATATTAAAATTTTCTAAGGAATTGTTTGTTCAAAATAAGTGTTTTTCAACTCTTGAGTTATTTTTCATATTTTGGGCCAAATTATAGATTCAGCATGCTGCCCCCGGTTGTAATATTTCCAACCATAGTGACAGTTTGAACTGAAGTGAACAACTGCCAGCCTTATAAACCCTTTACCCAACAAACTGGCCAAAACCGGCCAAATAAAGCTTCAACAGCCTAAAATATCTTCGGTCTGTCTCAATAGAACCATACATATATGGGTATCATTGGAACCGGCTCCTTGACCACATTGTGATAGTTACAGTTATGCCCTGTGCCAATGCATTCTCTTATATATGCGAGTCGACCATAGGTCGCCTCGCATATATAAGAGAATGCATTGGCCTAAAAAAAATCTTTTTTTAACACTTTTTACCATTTTTTCTTACATTCTTTAACAATTTTATAATTTTTAATGTGTTAAGCCAATGCATTCTCTTATATATGCGAGGCGACCTATGGTCGACTCGCATATATAAGAGAATGCATTGGCACAGGGCCCTTCTGTTGGGTAAAGGGTTAAATGTAACCTTGAAGATTATATGTTCCCTCAGGCCAAAAAAAAAAGTTTTTGTTGTCAGGCCCGCCGTATTGAATACAAAGGGCTGTTAGGCTTTTTTAATTTGATGCCTGATGTTATGACAAAAAAACTTAAAGATATGGGCGGCCTTCGCAGTGGGTATTGCTGTTAAAATAGTCACATCCGCTAAAACTGCCATAAACAGACAGAATATTATATAATAGACAGATTTTGTTCTTATACCAGTCAAAAATATTGCATACAATGCATTTTATTGTCACATTTGTATGCTTTGTTTTGTAAACAAACATCAAAAATGTTACAGAACTATTTGTTTATAGACAAACACTCGGAACTCCTGGATTGTCCAATGAAAATGTTCCGTTGCGCTGTGGAAGGCGAAGATAAAATTATTGGCACCATCAACAATCACACCAAATTTTATTGTAATCGACCCATACTATATACCCGCTGTCAGTTCAAAATCCAGCTAATCCATGTTACTTCATGATTGGGAAGTGATCAGACAGAAAACGTGTACATAATAATATAATTGTTCTTGCAAAGAGATGAATATTTTTCAATCCAGTTACTATTTTCTCCTAACCTATGGTCATTACATCACACACTAAATAAGGAATTTTGCTATGATGTTATTGTGAGTTGTTAGTTGTAGACACACCAAAATAGGGGTTTTACGACTGACGTATAATGAGCGCGAATCTTTATAAGGAAATGACGCAATATAATGATTCTGCTTATAAACAATTCACCTGATTCACCATGCAGTTTGTGAGAAACTAAACAACACTCGACCTGCATTTTCTCTGACACAAAGTGTGTTTTTCTGAATAATATCGCATCCAAATCATCATTATGCTTTACTATCAGTATATTCTTGAGGAAATTATCATAATTTGATAAATGTTATTCCTAATGATTTGAAATGTCAGAATTTCTTTTCTATCAACTTAAATTTTCTCTTTTCAGGTTTCAAAGGATAACTATCTTGCATTGAAAGATTTCTTCAAAAAGTTTCCTGAATATAAAACCAATGACTTCTATGTGACCGGGGAGAGCTATGGCGGCATATATGTGCCAACTCTGTCTTACCGAATTCTTAATGACCCGAAAATCAATCTCAAGGTAAGATCTATAAAATTTCCTATCCTCCAGTGAGCTTCAATTGATATAATAATTGTCTGAGTAGCATATGTACTACATATAAGGTATTATGTGCACATAAAAAAAACATTACCATGGGCAAGAGATCCACAGCCCAGCGAAATTGTAAACAAAAACACCTACATGGGACCACAGTGGAAATAAGGCCCAGCCTTTTCTGTATCATCCCTAGTCTCCATGCCAAATAATCTCGCTCAAATGAGAATTTCATCATGCGCATTGAAGCAACAAACACTCATTCTGAGCCTGTGCCTCCATAAAGTTCATTTATATATAAAAAGCATTGGACTTTGATATTGTTGGATATAATTCACAAGAGGTACATATGGGAAACCCAATCGTTGGCTGTGAGTTTCATAAAAATATAGTTAGCTGTTAGATATATGTAATTTTGATGAAAAGCCAACAAAAATCTTGAACTCAAATTTTAAGTTGTCTAAAGTTGACATGGCTGACTAAAGGAGTGTTCAGTCAAATCTGTTGATTGCATTGATTTGAAATTGGAATACAGACAATAACACAAATGCGTTTAAGACAGCTGTGGTGTGTCCATTATGTGGTATCTTAAGAGCTCTTTCCATCAATGTATCACATTATTATGATCAATAAATTTGAAAAATGATCAAGGAAATATGGGTTGAAAAATACAAAAATCGGACTTGGCACTGAAAGGGTTAACTCATGCAATTGATATACTCCAATTTGCAATGCATCATATACCTTATGTGGCAATTAAGCACGTGTGTCATGACATTTGTCAATACAGTTTTTTGTTCTTGGGATTTGACAGGTTCGACATTATCGTAGAATTCATATATAACTCACAGATTGATTTACAAATTTGCATTTATTCCAATACCAAACTTATTGGCTGCAACTGGAAGCTCTGCATTATAAAGCAATTTACCGGAGTGAACTGTTTAACTCAGATAATAGATCATGTCATGACAACACAACGAACAAATGCAACACAGTCATCTGAACTCTACTCTATGTTTCAGGGCTTTGCTGTTGGAAATGGCCTGTCTGATACTAGTATGAACACAAACTCTTTAGTGTATTTTGGGTATTACCATGGATTAATTGGAACAACGTAAGTCACCTTATAAACATAGACTTATAATTACACCTATCTTGTTCTCTCGTATTTTCATTAATTCTGAAGGACAAGTTCTAACAACACCTTAGTTACTTGTCGCTGGTATTTCTCGATAAAGATGTAAGTTGCAGAGTCGCCAGGGTAAGAATTCAGGAAGGGTTAACATTCCTCGAGCCAATTGTCCCCTGGGCAAATTTACCAAAAGTAAATACTACAGATCCTCTCAAAATTAATGTCCCTCTCGACTGAGTTGGAACCGCGTTGAGACTGCATTGGGAATTTTCCATCAACGCGGTTCTCATGTTAACTCAATGCTGTCGTAACGTTACTCCAATGCGGTCTTAACTGTTTCCAATGCGGTCGAGGTAACCATCAATGCGAAATAACGCGGTCGGCATGACCGTCAATGCAACAAATGCGGTCGAGGTAACCATCAACGCAACAAACGCAATCGAGATAACCGTCAACGAAATGGAACGTTGCCAACACAATACAATGTTGTTGGCGTAGTGGGAGGCACGGGTAATGCATGATTGATTGGTGTTAAATGTTTTACATATACATTTATAATTTTTCCGGAAAAAAAACTAATAAATAAATGTATATCACGTTGATCGCGCCGCACGAATTAATGGAGATGTAATTGAGACTTCTAACAAACAAAACACTTTGAGGTCACGTCGCAATGTACATGTGTTCTTTGGATATTGCACATTGTACCTGTGATTTTCGGTTTTCAGAGAGTGGGGAAATGACACTAAATTAGTCATAGGTAAATAAAACAAAAATTGAATGGTATAAAACCAAATAACGCGACTCATCGTCTGTTTACCTTTCGGCACAGTGATTGTAATCTTCAACGTGTGTGCGTTGATCCTTAACGCAATGCGTTTAACTAAATGCGGTCTGCGTTAAACTTCAACGCGGTCTGCGTTAAAATTCAACGCGGTCCGTTGATTGTTAACGCGGTTGTAACGTTATCAATGACCACATTGCGTTGACGTTACGACCGCGTTACGACCATGTTGAGGACCGCGTTAAAAGGGACACTTATTTTGAGAGGGCATGTATGTGTTCTTGCTTACCAATCATTTCTCAGTGAATTGAGAGCGTTCATTTTAACCTATTGGCTGCTATACAACAGTACTGAGTACGAATGTAAAATATCACACTGTGTGCTATACGTCCATACTGGGTATGGACCTACACTTCAGCATACTAGCACTCGGTCATGATTCATATCTGGAACTCAGAGATTGGTACACCAGAACAACTGTATCTCGAAATTTCAAACAGTGTATGCTGTTCCACGACTGAATGATAATAGTCATTCAACTAAGTCATTGTTATCGTTTTCATGATATTCCCAATATATTTTTCCACTGGAAAATGGCCATAATGTCAGCGACCCAGCACACAACATCATAAAGTCATTAGCAGTGAAGAGATTAAAGTAAAAAATGGTCGCTTCGTTCGTATGCATTCGTCTGTGTGTGTATGTGTGTGCATCCATCAACAATTTCTCTTAACACCTTACAGGCCACATCTCTCATCTGATTGTCACCAAACTTCATATGGATCTTCAGGGTGACCTCTAGATGGCAGCCATTGATTTTGTCTGAAATTCATTTTAAAAAAAGGCTGCCAGCAGCCATCATGGATTTCAAATTTGAATCCATCACCACATTGCAGCCTACATTTATCGGAGAAATGTTTTGAAAATTTACAGGCATGTTTATGGTCACCTCTAAATGTCAACTATCGATTTTTGAAGGATTTTTTATGAAAAACTTGTATTTTACTCTTTGCATGACAATATACTTCAGCATGGTCAACAGCCAACATTTTTCATCAAATTGATCCAAAACTTCATATGGCTCTTCGGGTTGACATCTGGGATTACTTTATCGCTCTCTTCACTGAAATGTATGACGTTATCCCCTTTCTGAGTTGACACTTTCATTATTTATTTGGCCTAATAGAAAAAGTCACTGAATCATAGAGTTCGACATAATTAGTATCAGAATTTTTGTTGATTTCACTGTTTTATATCTTCCAGAACATGGAATCAATTGATCAAGTCTTGCTGTGGTGGTAAAGATGTAATGTGCGATTTTGCTAACTCTCAGAATGAAGTGTGCCATTCCCTTGTGAGTAGTCATTTACATTTATGATTTAGTCATCTACATGCCATGTATACATCAATACCAATTCCGCTGTATGGTACGGCAAGTCTTAAAATCCATCTGAAGTTGTAAGAATATATTTGGTTCCCATTTCGCTAGTCTTGAGAATCAATCATGAATGGAGCCTTCGGAAGCCAGATGGTAAGACCCTTCTGGGCTGAATTGATTAAGTTTTTACGGTTTATCATGTCTCCCATACATAGTTATGATACCACGTGTGAACACAGGGGCGTAGCTGGCATACAATTATTCTTAAGGCCGAATAATATGGGGCACAATTTACATATGATGTGAAGCATTATCCGAGCTGCAAAGCAGTGAGTGGGGGAGAACAAAAGAGGGGAGTTTTCCATCTTGTATGATGGGGTACGGGGGTGCCTGCACTGGGGAATTTTTTTAATATTGCATTCAAAATGCCGCGTTTTAATTGGTTTACTGATATATATACATGCATATAGAAGTGGTTTGAAAAAATGGAAATCAGTAATATTTACTGTAATATTGAGTTAGATAAACTCGATCCTGACATCGGTGGTATTTCAAGTAGATTACTAGTATATACATGGGTGAGCTAGTGACAATTACATAATTACATTCGCCGATGTATGTCACTGCAGAAGTAGGTGAGGTGAGTGTGTAGTATATTTATATCATACGTGATGTGGGGTATATCAAACTCCAGTGATGCTATGTATACATGTGGTAACCAAATTTTCTTTATATAACATGTCGATGTTCCAACAACTCAGTTGATCATGATGTTAGAAAATTACTGCGAATTGAACAGCTCAACTGCATGCTATAATCAGAGAAGAAAGATTAAGTTTAAATAACAAACTTTTGTCCAAATGTCTGCATGTGCATGCATGTACATTGCCATTGGTGCGGCATGCAAGTGGGTTGAAAAAAAAATGCTATAGCCTATACCTGAATGACTGAATTTGGCACTAAATCTTGGTAGTGACATCCTACAGTGCATGGCGATACACGTATCGTAATGTTTAACTAAAATTACCAAAATCCACACTCAATACCACGCACATTCCTGGCAGTGCTTAGTCCTGGAGCGTAAATTAGGAATAGGCCTATACAGCCCTATATCGGAAAGGAGTTTGTGTTATGGCTGAAAGGGCCATTGGTCGGTGTGTTTATATATAACGCCAGATCTATACCATGCATATGCATTCATGTATGCACGGAATATGATGCAACTTATCATAACTACGTTTACTGCTAAAATATTATAATCAATTCGTTGTTCCAATACTCTTAATACGTTAATTGGGCATACCGGGACTGGCAGGATTGTTAACCTTGGAGCTGAAATTATCGGAAATGCATTGGGCAGTGATCGTACCCTGGTCCTGCATGTTAGAAGTATATCATTCACTTTTGCCAGCAAAATATTGGTACGGCCAGAACCGCCCAGCCGTACCCAGAATTACGCCCTTGTGTGACTCTTTTAACCTTTTATATTCAGTAATGAAATTACATATTGGAATAGTCCATTATATTATTCAAGTAATATAAGCAGATGACAGACAGACAAAACGATAATACAATTTCAGAAGGATTTCTATTCAATTGGTCATTTGTGGAACTTATTATCTGAACATTTCCAGATAGAACTACTAGTCTTACCCCTTCCATGACTCATGCTTCCTGAAATTTTGCCTAGCATATACAAAAGAATACATTGGCTTAAAAATATTTACCTTGACCATATAAGTCAGTGCATTTTCTTATATATGTGAAGCTCCTTATGGGAGACTCGCTAAAACAAGAAAATGCACTGGCACAGGATCCTTAATTCTGCACCAGCACAGCTCCTGTTATGAAAGGGTTAAGTAAAGAACGGGTTAAAATATGTATACAAAAATATTTGTCTTTAACATTTTAGTTGAACAAGTTGATCGCTGAAGTATGGAATGGAGGATTGAATGTCTACAACCTGTATAAGGAATGCAATGGTGGTGTTTCATCTTCAGTAAATAGACAACTGCATCAAATGCATCTATCGGCTCTACTCCCTGTTAACAGCAAAATTACTCTCAATGCAACAGTAAGTAGCTAGCGTATGATTTCTCATTCTTTTACCTAATTCAATCTGTTGGATTCAACATATTCTATTGAAATTATTATATCACAAAGAGAGCGCAAGTGATGGCACTTAGTAATTGCTTCTCTCCCACATTAACGCATAAACATTAAAGTATATACATCAGTACAATTTCAAAATGAAAACATGGCATTTAATCTAATTTAATAAAAAAAATGGAAAAAAAAGAAGAATGTAAATGTCTAATGAAATAAATACATTTTAGTGAGTTGTCATATTGTGAGCTGTCGCTGTGATAGAGTTTGACATATAGTTTCTTAAACAACACAGATTTTTAATTTTTCTAAGGGGTGGCACGTATAAATCAAGCGAAGCGATTGTTATCATGGACGAATTTCTGGCTTGCTTGGAATATTGCTGTATTTTGCTTGTGTGTATATGAGGGATCGCTGAAAAGGACCCTTATAACTGATATACTACCAATTTGCGCAAGAGAGTAGGACAATATTATACAGTTATCGCTTTGTTTCGAGGTTGACACGTGGAATTGTCAACCCGAGGAAATCAATATTCACCAAGGCCGTAGGCCGAGGTGAATATTGACTTCCAAGCGCTGACAATTCCTCGTGTCAATGAAGAAACAATGCGATAACTGTTTTATTATATGAAACTCGCTTTGATTGGAAAAGACGTTGTGACGTTAAACATCGCTTGGAAAATCCTATCTATTTTCAGGTCTGATAATGTTATATTAACCCCTGAAGTATCTGACGTCACTCAGAACTGTTATTAACCTCTTGTTTAATTAATGAGGTGAACATCATTAGATATCTCGATTTTTCCGTTACAGTTTAATATAGGAATTGGGAAAGAAACTTATGATCATATAATAATATACAATTATCGCATTGTTTCGAGGTTGACATGAGGAATTGTCAGCCAGAGGAAGTCAATATTCACCAAGGCCATAGGCCGAGGTGAATATTGACTTCCAAGGGCTGACAATTCCTCGTGTCAACCAAGAAAAAATGCGATAACTGTTTTATTATATGAAACTCGCTCTGATTGGATAAGACGTTGTGACATTGAACGTCACTTGGAAAACTTGATCTATTTTCAGGTCTAATAATATGTTATGTTAACCCCTGTAGTATCTGACGTCACTCAGAATTTGTTATTAACCTGTTGTTTCATTAATGAGGTGAACATCGTTAGATATCTCGATTTTTTTCGTTACATTTTAACATAGGAATTGGGGAAATAAACTTATAATCATATAATAATTCACTTTGATGGCTGTTGATTTATTTTTATAATTTTAATTAAAGACATTGTCCAGCAATACATGTTCATGGTTATAATTGTTCTCATTTCTCATGACTGCATACAAATAATTATGTCAGGTCTGTGTTAACCCTTTCAGTGCCAAGTCCGATTTTTGTATCAACCCATATTTCAACAACCAAGATGGCCGCCAAAGGTCAAGTGACCTCTATGATGCTGGCATGGGTGGCTATGAACTTGCTATGTCTATATCTAATCACATATGCAGTTATAATGAATTATTCCAATCGATACTTGAGATACACTATGTTACCCATACATGTATGTACACCCATAATGCTTATATACATGTATGGGAGCATGGCAGTGGGAATTCCTCTGTGGTGCTGTGTGGCAGCGAAAGAGTTAATAAACTCCACTATATTCTCGTCAATTTATCATCAACCAAAACATGAAAATAAAAGACCATAATTATGATCAAGGTATTTCATCATAGGAACTATGCAACATTGTCCCATCAAAGTATATGTACAACCTTTTAATATGATGTCAAACAGAATCCCAGACTTGAAATAATTGTGATGACCTATCATAAATTCAATGCCCTATTTATGATTACACGATAAGGAGCTCTCTGCCAAATGAGTTCTTAAATTAATTGTGCTTGAATAATCAACAGTTTATTCAAATCATTTGGAATATTATATCGCATGTTCACAAACAAATGCTGCATATATATCATCTAGAACATACTTAATCATATAACATATAGTTTACTTGTAGACGCAGACATCGTCAGCCATTCTTTCTTTGTACTGTGGCTCTTTGTCTGCACGGATAAAGCATATGGCTGAATTGGATCGAATCATGATTCTTTACTCAAATCAAGTAGAAAATTGAATCAGAAAATTATACCCGAATCATGGTGCCCTATATTCAAGTACAAATTTTCATTGTTCTTCACTGTAGAAAGAGGGAGTGGATTCAAGACTGCACTGTCAGAAGACAATCGGTATCATGTGGTCAGAAGACAATCGGTATCATGTGGTCAGAAGACAATCGGTATCATGTGGTCAGAAGACAATCGGTATCATGTGGTCAGAAGACAATCGGTATCATGTGGTCAGAAGCCAATCGGTATCATGTGGTCAGAAGACAATCGGTATCATGTGGTCATAACAAAAGTTGAAATATACAATTATGACATGTGCAACCTGGATCAAAGTATAAAACAAATATATTTTATAATTTCACCCATACAGAGCCCCAGACAAACATGAGCAGACGACACTCTTCTATATGCTTCTATATATGTGTGGGGCTCCCTGCAGGGTAATGGATATTTTTTATTTTATGTCCTAAAAATTGTAAGAAACATTTATTTTTTAAAAATGATAAAAAATTGTTAGGCCAATGCATTCTCTTATATATGCGAGGCGACCTATGGTCGACTCGCATATATAAGAGAATGCATTGGCACAGGGTATATGGGTTGATACAAAAATCGGACTTGGCACTGAAAGGGTTAATCCAATCAGAAGGTGAGCCAGGTAAAGCGAATATCACAAACCCATGATCTAATCTGAGTGGGAACTCTGCATTCTTGTATTACATTTCTGTATTGTTAATTAGCAGAACACCTTGCAGAACACCAATAGTACCATGTTGACCTTTTGCATCATTCACATTTATTTTTCTAGGGCACTAATCTGAAAGAATCCCCAAATTGTGTAAATTCTACAGCAATGACAGTATACATGAACAGACCTGATGTGAGATCAGCTTTACACATTCCGTCCGAGCTCCCGAAATGGGAAATATGCAGGTTAGTGGTAATTCTGTTATCAGCAAATTGAACAGAAATTATAATAGTAAATTTATTGTCCTGTCAACAGAAAGCTGACAGCTTAGCAAAGCTGGCCGATGCCTTTATGAAAGTAAGATTGTTGTTCAACCTCTCCCACTCAGGAAATGGAGATGTGGTATAAGCAAGTCTGGAAATAGTGTGTCTTGTCATTTGCAGAATTCGATCCCCAGAGAGTGAATTTAGTGACGCAAATGTCAGACACACTATTTCCTGGCTTGGGTATCAGAAAGGTTACTTTTGCACACATCAGCTGGCTCAATAGTAAGATATTGCATGTACGTTCAAACTGCAGCTTTATAGAAAATTGCAGCAGTGCCATTTTCTATTGTTCTTACTACAGTAAAACCTCTCCAAACAGGTTCCCTCATACAATTTGTATTCTCAGTAAAAATTACCTCTGTAAATCGGAAACTCTCCGAAACATCGGACGGCTTATTTAGTCCATAAGTGAACAAATACATTAATTTTTACCTCCGAAATCTCAGCAAGGAAATCGACACCAACCGAACTTATGTGCTGTAGATTTTACATACAAATATACTGTGCTCTGGTCTACATTAAACTCTGAGCTGTCATTTTCGTGATGGCTCATTCATTGTGACAGGATGATTAAAACTGTATTGGTGACAATACACTGCCACCATGTACTTTTAGCGAGCTTCATTATTGTTTTGTTTAGACTGTGGTCATAAAAATAAGAGTCCACCTCAGCACGATGATTGATGTAAAAACATAGTGTCAGTGCTCTATTCTCCGTGAAGTCACCATTGTTCACTCAATGTGTGAAATAAGCACAGTTATCTAATATGACACCTGCTGTTATAATCCGCTTCAAAGCGTTTGCCGAACAAAGACCGCTATTTAAATCTGGCGGCATGCATATTCAACAGTACAAAACTACAATATATGTGCTACATTAATATTGTCAGCGACATTTTCGAATCACCATAATATTTATCGTTTCCATGTATCCTGTCTTAACTATATACATGTATTATGTCTTAATATACCATGTTTTTAATTCTACCGTGTTTTATCTATGTTATTTATCTTTTATTCGGTACTTTTTTGAATAAATTTAAATTCAATAATGATGTCAATACATTAGTAATGATGTCAATACATTCCAATCATAGTGCAATTTCCCATAAATCTAACACCTCTCTAAACTGAACAGAAGGGCCAGTCCAAAGTTGTTCAGTATGGAGAGGTTTTACTGTAATATAATTTGACAGTAAAAGTACCAGAAAAAAGACCTATGTGACAATGAAAGTCTTCCCTGCTATTTCTACCTCATAATTTTTGGCCTAACTTGACAAAGTCAAGTAGATGCTATTACTATGAGTTGACTTCCATCGTCTGTCTAGCTATGCATCCATCCATCAACAATTTTCTTCGGCAGACCCAACAGGCCACAACCCTCATCCAGTTATCACCAAACTTCATATGGATTTCCAGGGTGACCTCTAGTTTTAACCCTTAGCTTGTATACTTAAATACTTATTGACGAGTAGTTATCCCCAGAAGGTGAATTTAGTGATGCTCTCCCACATTGCGGGCTAGCATCACTAAATTCACCCTCTGGGGACCTCATTCTGCTTAGGCCTCATCTTCTCTGGAAAGATTCTTTATTATCAAATTTCTATAGAAACTTCTTCACACATAGATTCTATTTCTTTTTAGTTTAATTTCTCTATATCCCCAAATTGGCAGACCAACGTGTGTACATCACAATATTCACCATTTGAGAACTTCAATCTGAGTCTATGTCTCTGATAGCAGATGAGGGCATGCAGAATGAGGTCCCCAGAGGGTGAATTTGGTGATGCTAGTCTGCTGTGCTGGATAGCATCACTAAACTCACACTCTGGGGACCTCATTCTGCAAATGGCAGGCACATTAACCCTTTACCCAACAAAACGGCCAAAAACGCCCAAATAAAGCTTCAACAGCCTAAAATATCTTCGGTCTGTCTCAATAACACCATACAAATATGGATATCATTGGAACCGGTTCATTTACCACATTGTGATGGTTACAGTTATGCCCTGTGCCAATGCATTCTCTTATATATGTGAGTCGACCATAGGTCGCCTCGCATATATAATAGTATGCATTGGCCTAAAAAACATTTTTTATTACATTTTTTTACAATTTTTATAATATTTTTCTACATTCTTGGACAATTTTATCATTTTTAATATGTGTTAAGCCAATGCATTCTCTTATATTTGCGAGGCGACCTATGGTCGACTCGCATATATAAGAGAATGCATTGGCACAGGGCCGTTCTGTTGGGTAAAGGGTTAAACTCAGGCTTGCATCCATATAGAAGAGGCTTTTGTTTTGGGTTTTTTGTTTACTGAATGTTTATTGTGTCACTAACAGATTTCTTTGTGTTCACAGTGCAGAAGTTGGATCGCTTTACAAACGACTTTATAACACAACCAAGACGTTTTATCAAGCAGCTTTGAAGAAAGGAGTAAGTGATTTTTTAGAAACTATCTGCACTATCAGAGTGAGGCGACCGGGCATTTTTGATAACTGGTCCATTTCTTTGGAACCAACTACCCAATTCTCTCAAAACTCACTAGATTGTTCGGAAATTAAATCGGTCCTAAATATCTATATTATCCCAATGAATTACACTGCATGATTTGATGAAACCATTGTGTCTCAATTTATTTAATGCATGTAGATATGTATATGTTTATATTTTCCATGTGAAGCCTGAGAGCACCCCGATGGATTCGTGGCTCAAAACTGCATTATTATTATTGGTCCCTTCCAATAGTGGTGGCTGAAATCCCAAATCACTGGAAATATTTAGCTTTAGTATCATAATTTTCATGTAATTTTGGTACATATTTAAATTCTTTTAAAATAATAATGGTGCTTTTATAGCGCTTATCTCCCCTACAGAACATTAAAGCGCTTCACAGTATTGTCCCAGTTGTTGAGTAATGCCAAGTCTTATACCTGCTGCCATTTTACAGGCGCTTCACTAGAGTGGCTTATGCTTACCCCACAACCAGGTCCCCATTTCTCGTCAAGGTACGACGAAGCAAGCACAGTACAACTGACCTTACCCAAGGGTCACACTTTGGTGCAAGATTTGAACAGCATAGGACACGACAGCCACATGTCGATAATCCAACCAAGCCACTGTTGTGAGAACTCAATAGCAAGCCTTGAAATAGTGTGACTGTCATTTGCAGAATGAGGTCCCCAGAGGGTGAATTTAGTGATGCTACCCCGCATAGTGGGCTAGCATCACCAAATTCTCCCTCTGGGGACCTCATTCTGCTTACACCTCAGCAGAATGAGGTTCCCAGAGGGCGAATTTGGTGATGCTAGCCCGCTATGCGGGATAGCATCACTAAATTCACCCTCTGGGAACCTCATTCTGCAAATGACAGACACACTATTTCAAGGCTTGCTCAGTAGTCCACTGGCGGGCTGTAAACTCATCTCAATGTGTTGGACAAAGAAGACAAGTCCGACACACTAACCATCAGACCACGGAGCTCCACAATGTGGAAACAATTCCCTCCATCAAGCCAGCCCCCAATCCAATGCTGCTAATAACCTAACAGCTAGTTCAGGACAACTAACTGAAGAGACCCGCTCTATCTGGGACAAAGACATAAATATCGGCTAAAAATCACTTTTCAGGTTTGGACCATTTTTTCAAGTAAAATGTAACTATCTTTGGTATGAAAGGAATGTTCAGTGCAGAAATTAATATTCCCATTCATTCATGTGAAGGGAATGTTCAGATAATAAATGACCTATGTCTGTTTAATGAACTTATATTAACCCTTCGATACTTTATGGATTCTCCGACTCAGTTATAAAAGTATACATTGGAATGGTCTATTATTCATCTTGATGGGTGTTCAGGAAAAATAAGCAGATGACTGATAATAAATATGTAGAAGGAGTCCTATTTATTGATCAGAAATGTTCAGATAATAAGTTCAACAAAACGACCTGATTGTTGAACTTATTTTATCACTTAATTAGTCCCTAAACCAGGCCTCATATTTTTTAGTAAGCCACACGTGTATTATTGGCATGCGCAGTGACGTAAGAGCTTAGTGCAATGATATCGATCAACAAGCCTTGAAATAGGGTGTCTGTCATTTGCAGAATGAGGTCCCCAGAGGGTGAATTTAGTGATGCTACCCCACATAGTGGGCTAGCATCACCAAATTCACCCTCTGGGGACCTCATTCTGCTTACACCTCAGCAGAATGAGGTTCACAGAGGGTGAATTTGGTGATGCTAGCCTGCTATGCGGGGTAGCATCACTAAATTCACCCTCTGGGGACCTCATTCTGCAAATGACAGACACCCTATTTCAAGGCTTGTTGATCAATGTTATTATTATGGTATGTTAATTAGAATATAATTTTGATATACAATTTATGTTGGGTTATTTAGTGTTGACTGTGGGATAAACATGGGTGATAATGGTGGTTGAGAATTCTGTCAACATGAAAAGACACATTTAAAATGGATCTATATTTTTTCTTGAAGGTGTCTTTACTGTCTCCTTGGTTGTGATAAGGAAATCAATATAAATTTTTTTTAACCCCAGCAATTTCGAGATCCTTTTTCCTTGCTAAAATGTGATTCTATGTGACATGTATAATTTAACCTTGTCCACTAAATTTGATTCGAGCCTCATTAAAGCTCATCTCGAATCGAATTTTGTGCACTCGGTTAATAAATTTCCTATAGAATTGTAACCCATTAGAGATCCTCTATATCTGAACATTTCCTATGGGATAACTACTCATCAATGAGTATTTTGTATAGAAAGGGTTAAACTGGTGATACAATATAGCATTGTACCATGTTATCACTTCAAAAAGTCTTTCCCATGCATATAAATATTTAATAACCTTATTTTCTTTTCAGATGCGAATAATGGTGTATAATGGTGATGTTGACATGGCTTGTAACTTCTTTGGTGATCAGTGGTTCGTTGATTCACTCAAACAGCCAGTGAGTATGGTCATGTGTATATATCAAAATCCCAATCAGGCAAGACTCAGCTATTGTGAAAACAATATTTTATTTCTCAAATAGGCATATAAATACATTTAAGACATACACAATAAGACATACAAGATAAACTGGTCTGGCAGTAAGCAAACAATTACTTCATGATTATACTCCCATCCCAAAATATGGGGGGGGGGGTATACTGTATTACATGTGTCCGTCTGTCTAGCCGTCTGCATTTACTTATGTGGCTATGATTTTGTGAAATGGATATTTATGTGACTAATTTCTGTTACTGAAGTCACTCAAAAGTGGGAAACTAAAAGTACATTGATTTAGACGTCCATGATTTGTCAATAGGAAGTGTTCGGACAGTTATGTGTGCTAGTCACCCAATCACGGACCTGTCAGTTTCTCCTATTACACTGTCCCCGTTGCTGTATGCAAGTATTTGAGTTTCAATCAGCTTCTTCTGCTATAATTCCAACATGTTATGATTCATTATTTTAGCCACATAACTCATTGCCACATATCTACCCATTTGTTAGTCCGCCGACCGTCCATCCATCCATCCACCCACTCATATATCTCAACCATGAGTGATCGGATCTCAATGTAATTTGGTGTGCAGGTTTGGCATCAGGAGGGCTTTCAAAACAGGGTTCATTGATGTTGTTCACATTTTCCGTTCAAGAGTTATCCCTCTTTGTTTATCTGAAAATGTTGGATTTCCGTCTGTCCGCTCTATATCTCAACCATGGGTTATTGGATCTCAATGAAATTTGGTATGCAGGTTTGGCATCATGAGGGCTTTCAAAAGATGGTTCATTGACGTTGTTCACATATTCCGTTAAATAATTATCCCTCTTTCTTTATCTGAAAATCAGGAGGGCTTGCTTTCAAAAGAGGCTTCATTGACATCACATTTTGTGTTCTAGAGTTATCCCTCTTTATGTGAAAATGTTGAATTTCCGTCCGTCCGCTCTTATATCTTAACCATGGGTTATCAGATCTCAATGAAATTTGGTATGCAGGTTTGGCATCATGGGGGCTTTCAAAATATGGTTCATTGACGTTGTTCACATATTCCGTTCAAGAATTATCCCTCTTTCTTTATCTGAAAATGTTGGATTTCCGTCCGTCGTTCATTAGAATTGTCAAGTAATTTGTTCATTCATCACATTTTTTTTCACAATTTGGTTTCCGACCTGCCCATGTTTCAAATTTCACCATGGGGATATCCCAGCACCCGTGGTTCAACCTCTTGTTTATTTTGGTCTTGAATAATGAATTGTCCGTTCCACAGACAACTGCAACATATCCGTGGCTGATGGTTGCAGGTCTGACCCCCCACACCACTACATCATTTTGGTATGTGAATGGGAGAGCACTCTTATAGGTTTTCACTATTCTTTAGATGAGATCTGTATATCAGTTTGTGATCGTGCTCACTTAAATCGTTTGGTTCTATTTATAAACTTTTGTGAAAATGTCTGCATTTTCACTGTACATTAGGTCCGTTAAGCAAACTGTTGAAATCCACAAAACAGAAGATAGGACAATGAAGAAAATGTTCGGCGGTCTCCAGTTCCCCACAATCGCAGAATGGATTATTATTTAGGTGATTGCAATTCAAGACTCAGCTATTCTTACTGATAGCATGATATACCCAACACAACCTTAGTGTATATGGAATGCAATAGGACCTTACTATCAAAACAACTCCAACAAATGATATACAATTTATTAGATGCAAGAGTAATTATATCACGATTCATTTAGGCTAACCAGGCCTGAGCATATGGTGCCGGAGGTTTGTAGAATTAGGTCCCCAGAGGGTGACACTAACCTTACAGCAGGCTAGCATCACCAAATTCATCCTCTGGGCACCTCATTCTGCTGTGGGAGACCTTGACTCAGATTTAGGTTCACAGATGGTGAATATTGTGATTGGGCACCATTGGGCACCTCGATTATGCAATGTGTCATCTGCCAATTTGGAGATATAGAGAAACTAAACTAAAAAAGAACAAGAATCTTTGTGAAGAAGTTTCTAAAGAAACTAAAACAATTTGTTAATTTGATGATAAAGATACTTTCAAGAGAAGATGAGGCTTAAGCAGAATGAGGTCCCCAGAGGGCAATTTTAGTGATGCTAGCCCACTGCGGGGTATCATCACTAAATTCACCCACTGGGGACTTCATTCTTCAAATGTCTGGCACCATATTCTCAGGCCTGAGGCTAACCTTATTTCTTATTATGACAGATAGTTGTCATTCTTGCTGGATGAAATATTACATGTATTACACACACAGTTAGACATTTCCATTGATCAGCATAGACCAAGTTTTCTTTGTATTTTGAGTGTGCTAGATGCTGACTTATTACACGCTTGTTCCTAGAATTACAGTGTTCTTGCCAGTGTTCGCGCTGGACCGAAAAATCTTGTGGCCAAATGGTTTTTGGCCAAATTAAAAACAACTTTGGCCAAATTAAATCCTCATTTTCTTGGCGGTTCACAATTTATGACTAACATATTTGTTTTAAACTTTATTTGTTACTCAGAATAAAAACATAATTAAAACAACACAAAAACGACTTTAAAAACAATATTATACGAACATAGGTATCACACAGGCAGATCAATTCATAAAACATTAATATAGAATACGGCTATCGCAAACATGAAACTAAAATTTGATATAATTATAATCACGCAAATCCGCTAAACCAATTGTAATAACTCTATGTTGATGACACCACGACGGTCGCTAACTATTGCTTATTATATAGTAAGGTGATAACTGTTGAATATCTATTGTATTCAAACCTTTTATGGTGTGAAGCCAGGTTATTAGACGGGATGCAGTTAATGACACATTACGTAACATGACGTAAATGATGCTCGCCTCAACCATGAAACTGAAACTATAAAATAAAAGCATCACCACACATGTAAAAATAAGTCTGTTTTTTTTTAATTCATGGATTCTAGCACTGGAGGCATTTATAAACACAGAATGAATGTCAGGGCTGCGTCTCTATCTTGTTCTATCGTAATCTATCCTTCTGTGCTGGCACTCGTGCCGTATCGACAAACCAATTAACACACTCATGTCCTCATGTTATTATGTGTATATAGGACTAAGATTCAACCCTTGTCTCTCGAAGCATATAGTTTGCGCCTAGGCACAAGGACTGCAAGTTGCAGTCGTTTCCAGGACCAGGCTCATATTAACCCGTTCTTTCCTAAATGGATTCTCCCACCAAGTTAAAAATAAGTACATCAGAATTGTCTATTATTGGTTTGTAGGGATGTACAGGTAATATAAGCAGTCGACACATAATAAAATTGCACGAGGAGTCCTATTTATTGAGGGAAATGTTCAGATAATTGTCGTTTGTTGAACTTATTATCTGAACATTTGCTATGGGATAACTATTCATCAATGAGTGGTTAGTGTTGATATACTTTTCTCTTGGTTCTATCACATATTTAAGATATTTCTTGCCATTATATGAATATTCATTGAGTATATTTTTCCATTAACAATAATCTGCTGTGCCCATTTGAAATAGCCATGCTAAACTTGGAAAAGAAATACATATATTCCAGTAAGGTATGCTATATGAGAGGTGCAGAATGGATTTTCTTCTTCACCATCATCTTTCCGGACAGGCTTCACATTACATGTACTCTGTTTTGTAGATTGTGAAAGAAAGAAGAATGTGGTATTATAAGGCTGAGGATGGAACAAAGCAGGTTGCTGGTTTTGTTAAGCAGTTTAAAAACATCATATTCGTGACAGTCAAGGTAAGTATTAAAATGGCCTTATAAATCTGAGGTATGTCTCAATACAAGGCAAACAGATGCTAATCATGTCCCGACTATTTCAGGGAGAGCTCTTTCTGGCTCACCTGGAGCAAGAAGTAACAGTTAGGGAATGTTCTAGGGTTCGAGTTTGGGTACCCTTGAGGTCAGAGAGATTTTGATGTGGGGGTGGGGAGGCTCACCATGTCCTGCCCAAGGGAGATTCTGATGTGAATTATATTTGCATCTGAACAACTTGTAAGATCAACATAGGAAAGTAATAAGTCAAGAAAATGTGAATTTCAGTGAGTTCTTTTTACACCAATAATCAGATGCATTATTGTGTCAAATCTCATTTAACTGTGTTCACTGTGGCTCAGAATCAATATTATTTTGCTACACACGTATTAACATAAAAAACAGCATGGTAATGTGCCGTTCCATGTCCATGAGTGTTTAATAAAATATCTGTTAACATACCGGATATCGAATGATCTGTTGAGCTCTAACTATTTGCCATAATTCCGTCTTTTTAATAATTTCAAACAGGAAGTTTCCATTTACTTTCAGTTTCATGCATGCTAATTACATTTGCATTTTTTTTGGCAATGAAATCTTTTTAATAACATGCCCATTTCTATTGACTGATGAGTATTTTATAGAAACACAACTATGTGATAAATCTATTGTGATAAATCTAGTGACAGAGGTAAGATCTGGCCCAAATTGATCAGACTAAAGGTCATTATTATAAGGGCTTGATGAATCTTCACAATTAGTTTGCCCAAACTCCCAAAGCGCACACATGTTCAACAACGGGTCAGAAATTGGGCTAGTCCTTGACAGTCCTGGTCAAATAGAAGCTGCCTTTTTTCAAGAGATTGTATTCTGTGGTTCAGTCATTATTTAGTTTGAACCAAAGTAAAATAAAGGAGTAAAGGATACCCATACCTCCCCCTAGACCCCGAAGCCACGACAAATAGTTTTCATGGCTGGCTCAACCGATTTTCGTGGCTGGTTAGCTAGCTAAGCCGGCTCAGTCACGACGTTCGTGGCTGACGAAATATGGCGGCTCAGCCGGCTGAGATGTTATCATTCAGCGTATTTTCGTTTCCGAAATGTACTTAATCCCCTGTTACCGGTTATAGACGCCGTTTTTTAGCGTTTGTGGTGAACCCGTAGAATTCCAGACCACACGTAATCTTTTGATGTTGGGCTTTTCCATTATGGCGAAAATTCACGAAGGACTGGCATGGATATACTATGTAGTTTCCCATCTAATCGGTATAAGTAGTTACATTGGGACTTCTGTCGACTTCAGACTGCTATCATCAATGCCATCTTGCGATATATGCATGCATCATTGAATGATGAACCCGATAGTAATGATATATAATATTTCAAACTATTTTCTATTCTTATGTGTATATATTGACAAATGCCAGTGCTGTCTGAGACTGGGTGTTGTCGATATAAACAATTTATATTTTAACCCTTTCAATACCGAATGGACGCGCACATTCAGTTATATGAAAGCATGTATTTGGGATAGTCTATTTCACATTAAGGGCCAGGTGTTCTGATAATATAACAACCATGCCGTGTCCATGCGAGTATGCCAATATTAGGCAATGCGGTTTAGTTCTTTGCGATTCACAGTACAGTTGTGCTTGACATATAAGCCCATGCACACGGCTCTGTCATTTTACAATTCCGGCGGCGGAGATTTTTAAATGTGGCTGGCGTTAGAAATAATATGGCTGGCGGCGGCTTGTGGCCAATATGGCTGGCGGCGGCGGCGTACGATGGCGGCTTCGGGCTCTACCTCCCCCTCCCCCACATGGGTACAAAAAAGGTACCCATTTTAAAAGGTGATGGCTCAATTTTTAATATATATACCTAATTTGGCAGCAGGGACAAAAGAGATTGATAAATACACAAAAGATCACTATAGACTCAAATACCTGTGCCTAATTTCGTAAAAGCCTACACAAAATGACATAATTATGTACATTGCTAAACATTTCTAAGTCGAAAAGGGGGTTCACTATAGTAAAAAAGCTCTGGGTGGATCTGAAAACTGCAGGTGCACAGGTTCCGACGATAGGCAATAATTGACCAATAAATGAAGTAATAAAAGCTCAGACAAAATTACAGGAATATCCCCAATGTGCAAATGGGTTACATTAAGGGGAGCCTATTAACCCTTTGAGTGCCAGGGGCCGATCTCATCGGCCCTAAACCTACAAAATAAGTCTGTTAAAGAATAAATTATTAAAATTGTAAAAAAAAAAAATAAAAAAAAAAAAATTGTTAGGCTAATGCATTGTCTTATATATGCGAGGCGACCTATGGTCGACTCGCATATATAAGAGAATGCATTGGCACAGGGTATATGGGTTGATACAAAAATTGACCTGGCACTCAAAGGGTTAAGGGTAGCCTATTAACGTATTTGTTTTTAAAAAAAAAAACACAAGGAATACAAGCTCGGACAAAATTATGCATGTGGCAAAAAAAGTTCTCAGCCAAAAAACAGGGATAACTCCACTAAAATCATAATGCACAGGTTCAATGAGTGGTAAATATCTGTACCAAGTTTTAAAACAATTGACTGGAAAATATAGGAATACAGGCTGGAATAAAATTATACATGTTGTGAAAAGGGTGATAACTATCGTAAAAAACACGAGTGGATCTCATAATTACAGGTGCACAGGTTCTGATGATGGTCAATAATTGTGTCAAGTTTCAAAAACATTGTTGCAAAAATATCTTTAAAAGGGAGTAACTCCACTGACAATATGTCTGAATGACCTCATAATCGCAGACGCACAGTTTGCCATGGTACTAAATATCTGGCATGTTTCAAAATAATTGACTGAAAAATGAAGGAATACAAGTTCGGACAAAGTTGCGGCCATAGGCAGACAGAGGGACAGGCTGATTTCAGTATAAATAAACTTGTTTTTATAGAAGAAGTTAAGGTTCTTTATTCTAAAGGCTCTTTATTCTGAAAGTAACCATGTGGACTCCTAGCTTCCAGTAATAACCAATGTCAAAACAAGTTTTTAAATATGAAATGTGGTATTTCATGTAATTTGGTCATTTAAAAATGCCCCGTTCGATTTAACACCGCAATTAGTCAAACATTTTCTATGTTAATTTTCCTCTAAACAAATAATTTTAAAAAATGAAAAATTATAATTATAATCAACACCTTTCTAAGTCACACATGCAGTCATGCACCCTCGAGACCCACAAGCGCATCCAAAATAATGGGATCAGAATAATTAGGAACACTCATTTATATTTCACATTACAGGACCACGGAAGCATACAGTAAGAGCTTTCCGATGAATGGCAACAAGCCATATTTCCGACTAAATCCTGAAAAATTACCCATAATTCTGCTGTGGTTAAGTGGTCAATAACTTTGGGCATTACTGTAATGCTCTTTATCATGGATAACCATTGGAGTGCCTGACAAAAAGCTAAAACATCGAAACTACCCCTTTTAAAAGTCAACATCTGATAATCAAAACATGTCATCAATTGACCCATAACTTCGATCTAATTGTTTTTGAGTATAGGCAGTTAATATAAATACACAAATTGTACCCTGTGATGTCAAATAAGATGGGATACAATGTAAGTTGCATTGTTTCTTGCTGGGTTTTCAACAATGAATATACAATTCCTAATAAAAAGTGATTTCGGAATAAAGAACCATGTAATATAAACACCTTGTGGTAAGCCTTCTTTCGGGATAAAGAATCTTTAGAATGAAGAACCCTCTTGATACTTTCGGAATAAAGAACCATAGGAATAAAGAACTCTACCCAAAATAAAGTTCGCCACCGAAAGAGTTAACTGGGATGCAACTGAAATTTGGTTGATTGACCAAGCTGGCTTTTAGATCTGAGGACAAGGACAATGCAGTTTTGTTTCAGTTTGACAAAATAATTTTCTATTGCATCTGTTTTTGCAGGGCTCTGGACACATGGTACCACAAGACAAACCAATTCCTGCATTTGACCTGTTCCAGAACTTTATTCTTAATAAACCATTCTGATGTGAAGATATATCTCTGTTGAAATCAGACCTGAAAATATGGTGCCGAACATTTGCAGAATGAGGTTTCCAGAGGGTGAAATTAGAGATGCTACCCTGAAGAGTAGGCTAGCATCAGTAAACTAACCCTCTGGGTACCTCATTCTGCTTAGGCCTCATCTTATTTGAAAAGTATCTTTATCGTCAAATTAATAAGGCCATGCAGAATGAGATCCCCAGTGGATGAAATTTGTGATGCTAGCCTGCTGTTCATTGTAGCGTCACTAAATGCACCCTCTGTGGACCTCATTCTGCAAATGTCCGGCACCATATTTTCTGGCCTGGTTGAGATCTGGACTTAGTTTTTAATGGATCTGAAAAAGATCTGTTAACCTTACACATGTTTAAATTCCTGCAATTCTATTTTCCGCATATATCCTCAATGGATAACTTGGAAATTAAAAAAAATTTGGGCAGTCGAAACTTTGTAAAAATACAATCAAACCACAAAATTTACCTTGATTGCTGTAGCTCTCTGATTCAGGAGAGTTGTGTGATTCAGGAGAGTTATGTGCAGACTCAGAAGGAGTAAGTGCAACACACAAGGAGTTTTGAATGTTGATACTAGTTATTGGAGAACTATCAATAATGAACACATATATATATCCATGTTCTACTTAGCAGTGATGTTTTTACAGACTTTTATATTTTTGGCACATTTACCCACTGTGAGGGCCTTGGTTCCCTTTAAATGCCCTCAAGGCTTTCACCAGGTGAATAGACAGTTATTGAAATTCTGCATATAAAATGATAAATATCAACATTTGAGAATGCCACCGTATTTAGCGAATATCAACTAAAAACATATTTGCTTCTCAAGGTGTCAAAACTTACTCATTAACCCTTCCATGACTGGAGCTTCCTGAAATTTTACGAATACCCTGTGCCAATGCATTCTGTTATATATGCGAATCTCCCAAAGGGAGCCTCGCATATATTAGAGAATGCATGGTCTAACAATATTTACCTTCATCTTGTAAGCCAGTGCATTCCCTTATATATGCGAGGCTCACTACTGCTGATTCACATATATAAAGGAATGCACTGGCACAGGATCTTTGATGCTGCACCAGCACAGCTCCCGTTGTGAAAGGGTTATTACAGTATTTGCTAGAAGATTTATGCAAAGTTTTACAAGTAATATTTTTTTTGGTTTTTATTACCAAGAAATAATGTAGAGTGACATGATTCTATCCATTGTTGCTGCAAATGAGTTAATGAGTAAATATGCAGCACCCCATTTCTGATCATGATCAACATCTGTATTTTAGACTTATCATAATAGTGACTGCACTGTTACAGTAAATGTTTACAAACATTGCTTTCAAAATATGGAATCTCAACACGAGGAGTATTGATAATGAAAGTAAGAAATTTTCCATGTTCTTCTTTGTAATAATGGTTTAACTCTTTCAGTGCCAGGAGATCGGCCCTAATTTACAGTCTGTAGAGTGCCAGGGCCGATAAAATCTGGCACTGAATGAGTTAAAGAATATAAGAAAATATTATTAAAATTGTAAAAAATAATAACAAATGATGAAAAATTGTTAGGCCAATGCATTCTCTTATATATGCGAGGCGACCTATGGTCGACTCGCATATATAAGAGAATGCATTGGCACAGGTATATGGGTTGATACAAAAATCGGACTTGGCACTAAAAGGGTTAACTCAATTTGTATTATTTTTCAACTGTACCCACCGCAAATACCTTGAGGCACTTTAAGTCATCTTCGTGAACCCAATAGTTGCCTTTGACATTACATGTGCTACGGAGTCTGCTCCGATACTCACTCCATGGCACTGATATCTCAATGGTGTCTGGCCACCTGTAGTTTTAACCTCTTCACGGATGAATGACGTCATGATGTCGTGAGCTGGACCTTTGATGTTCTGGTCATTTTGCAGTGGAAAAATATAATGGAAATGTAATGAAAACCCGACAACTGACTTCATGCAAGGCTAATATCATAGACAAACCTGGAACATCATACATTGTTTGAAACGTTGATATACAATGGTTCAGTTGCACCAATTTCTGAGTTTGAATGATGGCTATAGCACACAGTGTGTCATTTTAGGTTTGTACTCCGTACAGATGTATAGCAGACAAGAGGCTGAGTTCATGATTTTAAAGATGTCTATAACATTATCCGGGTATTCAGAGTTTCTGACATTACTCGGAAATAGATATAATATACAGTAATGCCCAAAATAATCAACTCCTTAACCACAGCAGAATTATGGGTAACTTTTCAGGAGTTAGTCGGAAATATGGCTTGTTATCCTTCATCGGAAAGCTCTCAGTATGAATGGCAACAAGCCATATTTCCGACAAAATCCTGAAAAATTACCCATAATTCTGCTGTGGTTAAGGAGTCGATTACTTGGGGCATTACTGTAGCATGAATTTAACTATGAGTAAGGTATATAATTTAACTATGAGTAAGGTATATAATTTAACTATGAGTAAGGTATATAATTTAACTATGAGTAAGGTATATAATTTAACTATGAGTAAGGTATATAATTTAACTATGAGTAAGGTATATAATTTAACTATGAGTAAGGTATATAATTTAACTATGAGTAAGGTATATGAAGCTTTATATTTCTATGTTTCCACTAAACATGGCCTGTATCCAAGTCATTGTTGGTAATTTTTCTCAGAATTGTCTTTCATAATATGATATGTGAAGTGATCAAACCTGAGTTTAGTGCACCTGTCATTTGCAGAATGAGGTCCCCAGAGAGTGAATTTAGTGACGCTATCCTGCACATCGGGTTAGCATCACCAAATTCACCCTCTTGGGACCTCATTCTGCATGTCCTCATCTGCTATGGGAGACGTAGACTCAGATTGAAGTTCCCAAATGGTGAATATTGTGATGTACACCCTTTGGGAACCTCGATTATGCAATGTTTCGTCTGCCAATTTGGGGATATAGAGAATAGCGTCACTAAATTCACCCTCTGTGAACCTCATTCTGGAAATGACAGGCACACTAAACTCAGGTTTGGAAGTGATCTGTGACTTTATTCTTCAAATTTTTTTCTTGGCTATGAAAAGTGATATGTTTGTTTATTAAAGGTACTCAACCCGTAAAGAGGGTCCCCATCTCAACAGATTCCAACAACAACAATCCGATCAGAGGGTCCTATATTACTATTTCTTTGGCTTTGGGGGTAAAAAATATTTGATTCGAGTCGAGGAACCCATCAAACAAAGCTCAGAGTTATTAGATATTGATTTTTCAAATTTGTTATGTTCTCGAGATTAGTACTAATAACTGCCGTAATCTGCTCTGGATGTGTACTCAAAATCTATTCAAACAGACAAGGATGAATAACTCTAAAATCAAGTGGTAATTTTAACGCAATTTTTACTGAGTTCTGGGCCAGATAGTATTCCCGATAATGAAAAATAATAGATTTCTAAAATCGATATCTAACAAATCTGAGCTTTGATGGGTGACTTCCTCGACTCGAATCAAATATTTTTGACCCCCGAAGCCATTGAAATAGTAATTGAGAGGAGTTTTATCGGGTTGAGTACCTTTAAACAAATGAGTCTTATTGTTATGAAATGATTGCTCAGAAGAAAAAAATGGGGCAGATTTGGTAAATGCTAGTTACACTAGTATTCCACTAGGTGAGGGAGGTCCGCTACATGTACTTAGAGATACATAATCTGATTTAACGCCCCCAAATTACTATTTCTTTGGCCTTGGGGGGGGGGGTAAAAAATATTTGAATTGAGTCGATGAACCCACCCATCAAAGCTCAGAGTTATCAGATTTCAAGTTTTGAAAGCTATTATTTTTCACCACCTGGCAAAAATTCCGTTGACTTCTTCCATAAATAGTACAGACATGTGCGGACGCCATTAAGAGAGGTCACGGCTCCCTGTACTATCATTGCATCATTGGTGATCGCCAATAAATTTAGGAATATAAGGAGATAAAAAGTATTGCCATCAATAAGAATATGGTATGTTGTGAGACCTGATGTGTGGATACATACATATACTTTTTTACGAATTGGCATTCATGTTTTATTCATGCAAATAGACATGTTATATGACACCATGCTGGTTACATGTGGAAATTCTGGGGACATTCAATTTGAACTAGGAATCACCATATATGGAAGTTGTAAACCACACTCGCTCATCATCCAAATTTCCAAGAAAAACTGTTATAGGACTTTTTCAGTAAATATTATGTTGTGATTGGAATAGTTGTGAGTATATATTGGTAATAAACTAATTTGAATAATTTACTAAATTGGCTTTTGGTCAAATTCCATTGTTATTGTAACTGGATGATACGGGGACCATCGAATCAGATTGTGGATCTTTAAATGTTGTAATGTGTCTATTTTTATTCCATCTTCAAACATTCCAATTTTGGAATTAGTCATTTTTAAGTACTCTCAACATTCATCACATGATGCCGGTAATTTTTTGTTGCATTTATGGGTACTTAAAATTGTAAATGGATGAGAAATAGCAAATATCTTGTTCATCCACTTACAATTTTACAGTGGCTAAAATGACCGATGCTGGTGTTACCAAATTAACAGGGTATTAATTTTGTAACAACATCATTGTCATTTTAAACTGGTCCAAATTATATGCCTTGGGTAATTATAAGATAGATAAGATAAAATCAATTTTATTTAAAAGTCGGAAGTAGAAACATCATTCAAAGACAAGCTCTAAAAGTTTTTGACCGACTTTAAAACAAATCACATATATTAAACACACAATCATATAATGTTAAATGTTAAATTTAGATTATCATGTTGTTAAAATAGCTATTAAATATCTTTTTATAAACACCAGGAACATCAGTATAATTTATTTATCACTACCAGTAAGAAAGAATAGAATTTTGCTTGAATTTCATTTTGCTAAAGATTTGGAATGCTTTCAATGGCATGCCAAAAATGATAATCTCCTAATATTAATAATTTAAATTAAATATTAGAACGGTGATAGTATTTACCTTTTATTAATGACCAATAGCTGTCACAAATTTATAAATTATAATTCTCCAATAAGCCCTGAAGGTGACCATCTGTGCTGTAAAGGGAAGATATGTATAATTGTAAATGTCATCAAATTTGCCTTGGCTAAAATATAATAATTTTACATTTGGTTACATATCAGCTGGCAGTGATAAGCTGATTTTATATGTCTGAAAATGCGTAAATTGTCAAAACTAAATGTCGTAGCTCACAACTTTATCATGTTTTCTTCTAAAATGTTGTATAATGCCATAAAATCATGTTTTTTCTCATCAACTGGCAGAGATATGAATATGAAAGATTATCTTTTATCACATAATTAGCCCTTAAACCCTAATATTTTTAGTAAGACACATCTATTATTGTCACAGGCAATGGCATAAGAGCTTAGCTCAATGGTGTTGATGTCAATGCTGGAACTTTAGTATTATAATTACTATGCCCTTCACTATTAATTAGAACCACTCCATTTGGAAATTATGACTAAGACGGAATGGCCATAATATTATTTATTGAGATCTGATCTCCCAACAAACATACATTAAACATGTGAACAATAATGAAACATTACTCTCACTTTTCTCTCCTCATGCTTGCACTCTACCTTTTACACATGAAATGATTATGAATTCTCCAACTTCTGCCCACATAAATATATATCACATATTATTAATATTATGTAATCAGAACAAGACAAAATCTCAAGAAATAAACATTATTCTAGCGGTAAGCGAATTACCGTGAACAATCATCTAAAACTTATCTAAATTAGAAAAAAGGGGAATAGGGTGGGTGGGAAAACTTAATCGAAGTGCCATGTCGAAAAATTCGAAATCGAGTGAATATTTTCGGCGCGAAAAGTGTTTTATACCCGATATTAGAATTATGGGAAATCCAAGAGAATCATGGGAAGTTCAAAGGTCACTATAGTTCGTGTAACATAAGTGTACCGGTATCGTCGGAGTAATATATAGTCTATAGAGTAAATATTTCCGGTTTAGAAATTACACATTTTGATAACAAAATTGCCCAATTACTATGCCCTTCACTATTAATTAGAACCACTCCATTTGGAAATTATGACTAAGACGGAATGGCCATAATATTATTTATTGAGATCTGATCTCCCAACAAACATACATTAAACATGTGAACAATAATGAAACATTACTCTCACTTTTCTCTCCTCATGCTTGCACTCTACCTTTTACACATGAAATGATTATGAATTCTCCAACTTCTGCCAAGCCAACGGCCACCAGAAATTCATAATGATGCATTCTTGGAGAGGGGCCCAAAGGTCAGAGGAGTCATCTGGGCCTCTGATCACTCTGGGAGGAGATGCGGTTCACACTATCTCCTAAAAGGGACAATTCGAGGAGACATCAGTATTAAATTATATGATAATTCAACAGTCATACATGATTCAATATATATCAGTATAAATATGTACTTCCACAACAGCAAATATATATTTCAATCCTTTACCAGAAAGTACTCTACGTAATTTGATGCACAATGAATGATCCAATCTAATTGACAAGAGTCATCATAATACCAATTGGGGAAGGGTACACTATAAATAGAGACTTATACTGTAAGCGTTACACACACAGATTGATTGTCAATATATTCCATAAAAAAATTCGAAATCGAGTGAATATTTTCGGCACGAAAAGTGTTTTATACCCGATATTAGAATTATGGGAAATCCAAGAGAATCATGGGAAGTTCAAAGGTCACTATAGTTCGTGTAACATAAGTGTACCGGTATCGTCGGAGTAATATATAGTCTATAGAGTAAATATTTCCGGTTTAGAAATTACACATTTTGATAACAAAATTGCCCGTTAATTAGAATATTATTATGATAATCAATTTGTGTTGGGTTATTTAGTGTTTTGTCAACATGAAAAGACACATTTAAAATGGAACTATATATTTTCTTGAAGGAGTCTTTACTTCCACTTTGGCTGTGATAAGGAAATCAATATTATTATTTTGTTTAACCCCAGCCATTTTGAGATCGTTTTGCTTTCTAAAATGTAGTTATTTTGATGACGTGGATCTCAAATTTGTCACAATTCTGTACAAAATTTATTAACCTTGTCCACAAAACTCAGCTCGAATTGAATTTAGTGCAATCGGTTAACAAATTTTGTATAGAATTGCGACTCATTAGAGATACTCTATTTATAACAACTTTGATATTTAGGATTATAATCGAAAGTTATTGGTAGACACCAATTCTATTTCCAGAGATAAATCATTTTTTGTGTCTCCTATAAAAATTTTATTTACATATATTTGATACATGTACAACATTTTAGAAGCAAACTGACCATGTTTTATTGACCGGGACAAAGTTTGATATGAGGGGGAGGTTACAGTAATGCCCTAAGTAATCGACTCCTTAACCACAGCAGAATTATGGGTAACTTTTCTGGATTTAGTTGGAAATATGGCTTGTTGCCATTCATTGGAAAGCTCTCCCCAAGAGCTTTCCAATAATGGCAACAAGCCATATTTCCAACTAAATCCTGAAAAATTACCCATAATTCTGCTGTGGTTAAGGAGTTGATTACTTAGGGCATTACTGACTTGTTCAAATATTTTGACTTGACTTGTCAGCATTAAAGATGGATTATCTCTTTAAATAATTTTTTTTAGATTGTTTCCTGGGTATGAAATAATAGATATGAGTTGAAAATCCCTGCCCCGAAATGATTCTATCAACTAATATGGATTTTATTTCAATATTATCTTATTCAATTAATGGAACACTTCTTTGTTTGTTCTATAAATAGAACTTTTAGATAAAGGGCCCCTGGCATGCTGCTCCAAAGGAATGGGAGTGCAAAATGTCTCAGATTGATTGTGTCTGTTGTAATATTAAGTGCGAATCAAGTAGATGAGACCTAGAATGTAGCATATGCTTATTTTCAATTATTAAAATAACTGAAATAACAAAAAAACACAAACAATAAAAGACAGTCATGAATATCAGGGACAATCATTGAATGGCACAAAGTTATTTTATATGAAAAACATTCCAAATTAAATCAATATTAATTGATAGACGGACAGGGGTCTTCGATTCTTATTTATAATTTCATACCCCTGAAACTATATAGATCATGTTGCAGAAGAGATAGTCCACCTTTAAGTATGGAGCTTTTGATTGTTCCATGTTCCTGAGGCCTCTCTCCAGTGTGTGTCAAGATGTTATTTTAAAACAATTTTGCTTTTATATGAAATATATATTTTTCTTGAATATATTCTTGATTATATAAAATGATTGATCAATATTTTTTATGTATTTTGGGATTCCATTCACCCCCTGATTGATGTTTTGATATACATGTTTTACAATAAAATTTCCTGATATCAGAAACTAAATTTCATTCATTGATAATATATTATTAAATATATATATTTGCAGACATAGCCAACAACTCTGATCTGTTATAAACATAATAACACCTGAAATCTAATTTCCCAAAAGAGAATACAATTTCCATGTTAGAGATTGGTTTTTGGAAATAGAACTACTCTTAATTTAAAGGTACTCAATCCGATAAAACTCCTCTCAATTACTATTTCAATGGCTTCGGGGGTCAAAAATATTTGATTCAATTCGAGGAAGTCACCCATCAAAGCTCAGATTTGTTAGATATCGATTTTAGAAATCTATTATTTTTCATTATCGGGAATACTTTCTGGCCCAGAAGACAGTCAAAATTGCGTTATTATTACCACTTGATTTTAGAGTTATCCATCCTTGTCTGTTTGAATAGTGTTTTGGTGTACACATCTCGAGCAGGTTACGAAATTGACGGCAATTATTAGTACTCATCTCGAGCAAATAACAAATTTCAAAAATCAATATCTAATACTCTGAGCGTTGTTTGATGGGTTCCTCGACTCGAATCAAATATTTTTTACCCCCAAAGCCAAAGAAATAGTAATATAGGACCCTCTGATCGGATTGTTGTTGTTGGAATCTGTTGAGATGGGGACCCTCTGTTCGGATTGAGTACCTTTAATTGGGATGATTTTTCCAAAGAGAAATTATTGTTTGAAGTAAAATAATTGTCAAGTGTCGAATAAGGCATAATAGATGTAATTGTTTTTGTTCACATGTATCACATTCTAGTAGGTTTATAAGAATGTGAGATACTTATTTACGGAGTTTATATGTCTCAGAGTCTGAACGATTTACTGTAGTGATATATGATAGAAGTTTATCAACTTCTTTCAAACTTCCCAACATAAGTATGACAAACACTCTATATTTTTTGCTGTATCGGCATGGAGCAATGGACCTGTATCATTATAACTGAGGTATAATATTTTCTCTAATGGAATTGACCAGATCAATCACATTCAGGGATAATCAGATTAAAGATGCATAATCCGGATTAATGCTGCCAAATGACTACTTCTTTGGCTTCGGGGGTGAAAAATATTTTATTCGAGTCGAGGAACCCAGCCATCAAAGCTCAGAGTGATCAGATATTGATTTTTTAAATTTGTTATTTCTCGAAATGTTTAATTACTTGTGGCCCAGAAACGAGTTGCCAAATTGATTGTCTCTGACCAAATTGTGGATGAAGATGGATAACTCTAAAATCAAGCGGTAATAGGCCAAATTTTGTGATACGAAAGTGATAATACGACCATATTTCGTTGAACAACATGTTGATAAATATCACGTTTTGGAAAATTTTATATTGGGCCCTGCGATAAGGGCATTTTCATTACGAATCGAAATTTGAATCGAATCAGCCAAGTGATTCCGAATCGAATCGAATCTCAAATTGAATCATTGTATCAGTGGTATCAAGAGTGAAGATATAGATATCACTGGACTGAGTGGCCGTACTGGTATCAATTTGCTCACTTGGTAACGACGACAAGTGATCGTCGGTATATAATGTAAATATTATACATAAATGGATCAAAATCACTTTTAACCAATTAAGTGCGCATTTGTTGTGTCCATATCTGCTATAAAATAATGAAACAGAATCTTAACCCTTTACCCAACAAACCGGCCAAAACCGGCCAAATAAAGCTGCCACAGCCTAAAATATCTTCGGTCTGTCTCAATAAAACCATACAAATATGGATATCATTGGAACCGGCTCCTTGACCACATTGTGATGATTACAGTTATGCCCTGTGCCAATGCATTCTCTTATATATGCGAGTCGACCATAGGTCGCCTCGCATATATAAGAGAATGCATTGGCCTAAAAAAAATCTTTTTTTAACACTTTTTACCATTTTTTCTTACATTCTTTAACAATTTTATAAATTTTAATGTGTTAAGCCAATGCATTCTCTTATATATGCGAGGCGACCTATGGTCGCCTCGCATATATAAGAGAATGCATTGGCACAGGGCCCTTCTGTTGGGTAAAGGGTTAAGCAATATATGATGTCTGACAGTTAGCAATCACATTCATGCAGCTGAAGTTCGACATATATGAAATTATGCTAGATCAGTTACATCAGTCGTGCAATGCTTCGGTGGTCTATATAGTATAGCTGAGTCAACAGTGTTTGCAAACTTTGCATGTGTGGTCTTTCGTTGGTATCATAATCTATCTTCGCGAAAACGCAAAGGTGTTCATTGAGAATGCAACTGGTGCCAATTATTTGATACAATTTGAATCAGGACAGCTGATTTCGAATTGAATCGAATCAGACAAAAGATTCTGAATC